>CM046374.1:31305558-31337130 GCA_025413025.1 Ficus hispida
AAAATATTTTATTAGAGTTCGAGTAATAGGTTATTAATAATTTAATCTTAGCAAATTTTTACTACTGAAATAAAAACAAATTTGAGAGGGCTATGTATATCTATATTTACCTATATATATATATATATATATATATATATATGAGTGCAGGATAAATATTTGTTTCCGGGCGTATGGTAGATATTTTTGCATAACCGAAGGTTTGTTAGTATACACTAGCCAGTATTACAAAATTACACAGAGAAAAAACTGAGCAAGTACTTATAAATAAAATATATTGATAATTTCACATTTAATTATATCATAAACTATATAATTTGAATCATTCGTCCTAAATTCAAAAATAGTAATCAATAAATAAATAAATAAACAAGATTAAAGGATAGACCTCCTTTCAACCTTTGGTCAACAATGCTGACTAACTGGTCCATCACCGAAACATCTGGGAATCATCAACAATAATATTCTAAGGTGTAGATGGACTAAAGAATGCAAAAAATATTCCCTAAAAAAGAAGAAGAACAAGAAGAAAAATAGTAAAAGAAATATGTATAAACAGATTCCTTGGTCTGATTGAAACTACAATTGCAACAACTCTCCTTTCACTCTACTATTTGCACTATTTGCAGTTTCTCTTGATCCTCTGAAGGTATGTTTTTACTTAAATCTGAACAATGATATTGGTGTTCAAGTTTATCAACATTGGATTTGGGAAAGAAAAAAAGAAGGAAAAATTGACTGGATTTTTGTTTTTGTTGTTGTTTAGTTTTCAGGCTAATCATGTTTATCAACTTAATGTTCTCGGCAATCTCTTTTGCTACAATACTAAGTTTCCAACATAATCATTTGGTTTGTTTTCCAATAAGTTTTGACAGCTAAATATCCAAAAAGTTTTTGTTGTTTGACAACGATATAAAAGTGATTTTTAATGCTAAAGAACCGAGGTAAAGAGAAGAAAAAAACATTAAAAAGAAAAAAAGAAAAAAAGAAAAAGAAACAGAGAACTCGTTTTGAATATATTAGGAAACCATCATTAAGAGTAGTCAAATGTGTTAATTGGCTCAAAGAAATGAGAAATATTTGTGGAAAAAGAAACAAGTCAAGATAAAAGCTTCGAACTAAGGTTGAATTGACTCTCTTTTCTTTATGTTATTTGCCATACAGATATTGACGTATCAAAGATATCTGCTCTGCTGTTACAACAAGAATTAGTGTTTCTCTTGATTCTCAAAAAGGTACAAAAATATACTATTTGTTATAATTGTCTCAATTAAAATTATAATTAGGATAAATTCATTTTTCCCCACGCCGAATTTTAGATCTTGTCAAAAAATACCCTCAAAACTTCAATTTATAACATTCTTTCCCTTTAAATTTTAAAACATTTATAGATTTCCCTCTTTAGTTGAAATTTTGATGTCAAAATTCACGTGACACATGTTAGCAGAATGAGTTGGGAGTGTTAAATAAGAAATTATAAAATTACCCTTATAATTAGATTAAAAAAAATTTTTTTTTGGACTGAATGTCATTTTTTCCCATGCTACTCTCTTATGTTTAGCTTCGTAATTTCATATTTAATAAGAATAGTGAGTTTCATATGTGCGATCAATGAGTGCCATGTGTATTGTCAATGAGTGTCACTTTATAATTTCATATTTAATACTACTGTGAACTGCATTTTCCCGTAAAAAATTTAACTAAAGATGAAAATCTATAACTGTTTCAAAATTCGGGAGGCAAAGAATGTTACAAATTAATTATCACTTTTTGGAGATCCTTTGATTCTCATCATTTTTTTTTTGTTAGTAAAAACTCATCACATTTATTTAGCAAATCCTAATTTTTCCCTTTAAACCGTGCCTTGGTCCATGGTGCATAACTGGTTGTGATTCCACACCTAGAAGAGGCAAATCTCGTAACGGAATACTGAATAAATTGTAAGATGTTCTACATAAAACAAGTGATTAGAAGGTAATTTTTCAATAATGAGCCCTGTTTTAACTCTGTATTTCTCCCTTGTTTTTCTCTGTTTAACAAAACGTTTTATTTTTTGTTAATTTGTTTTATTAATCTCAATAAGAAAACATAAACATAATCTAGGAAGAAAAAAAAAGAGGTCTAAATCGCAATGGTTTCGCGTAATAAAAAACTGAAAGATGCCCAGTCATAAATAAATCTCGGTAAACTAAATTTGCATAAAAATCTACTTTACAAGATTCTTGTTTATTGGGATTTTAGCTTTTGAGCTGTTTTCAAATCTCCAGTCAAACGTGTCATTTGGACTAAAATAAAAATAAAAACATTAAAAAGGAATGAGTATGGAAAAAGAGAGCTTCTTTTTTAACACAAAATTCATTGCTCTAACATTTAAAAAAAAAAAAAAAAAAACCATTGCTCTAAGGTTGAAACTACAATTGCAAAAGCTCTCCTTTCTCTCTTGATCTGTTTTCAATATTAGAGATATTTGAAGATCCAAAGCTATTTTCTCCACGGTCACAACAACAGGCGTAGGCATTTTTTTCTCTTTCACAAGGTATCTTTTTCTTTTCTCTTCCCCACCCCCACAAGAAAACATTGGTTTTCATGTTGTTTCAAATTAATGTCCAAATGGGATGTGGAAATGCCTTATATTTTGCCTAAATCATTTGGGAGCTAAAGTAGTACTCTATATAATTGACTGTGACGTTTCGTTAGGAAAAAATAAAAATAAAAATAAAAAGGGAAAAGAGAGAAAAAAAAAGGACTGGATTTTTTGTTTTTGTTTTTTGTTTTTTTTTTTTTTTGGGTTAACGAAGTCTGGTTTTGATGAAAACTATAATTTTCAGATTGTTTTGGCAGAGTCAAGCTTCTTGTTTGTTATGCTGTTAGTTTTAACTCTTTTTTGTATGTATACAATCTTAATGTTCTCGCTAAACTTTTTTGCTACAATATTAGATTTCATTTTGTTTGTTTTCAGTCAATTAGATGGTATTTGACCTCTTACCCAAAAAAAAAAAAAAAAAAAACAGAGAGAGAGATCTTCTTTTGTAACAAACATAAAGTTCTTACTCTAAGCTTGATTCTCCGAAGGTACCTTTTAATCATGTAAAAAAAAAAAAAGAAAACGAGAAATAAAAAGAAAAACTACTGTTGAACTGACTTTTTCTTTCTGATGTTTTCCATGCAGAGGTTTCTTCGATCTATGAACTGAGTAGTTGTGCAATATTCCCTTCATTCAAAGCTATCACGTTTCCGTTACAATTAGTATTAGCGTTTTCTCTTGATTCTCCGAAGGTACCTTTTTCTTTCTTTTTCTGCACTTTCTGATCTTTCTTTCGTTTTTTCTTTCTTTTTTGTTTTTGCTCGAAATTCCTACCACATATTTCAAGTATTCTTACTTCTTTCTTATTTTTCTGCAGAATTTTCCTTCTTTGATCTGTTACTACGTTCTCTCTGAAGATTAGAAACCATGGCTGCCGAAATGGTTGGAGGAGCTCTTCTCTCCAGCTTCCTTAATGTCCTGTTCGACCGGCTGGCCACGAATGAGGTTGTTGACTTATTTCGAGGAAAGAAAGTTGTTGCTGATCTGCTTGCAGAGTTGAAGATCAGGTTGCTGTCAGCTAATTCACTGCTGAATGATGCTGAGGAGAAGCAATTTCGAGATGTCAACGTCAAGAACTGGCTTGAAGAGCTTAAAGACGTGCTTTACAAAGCCGACCATGTTATGGACAAAATCAACACCGAAGCTTTGCGGCGCAAGGTGGAAGAAGGTGAATCTGCAAGCAGCGCAAGTTGGATCTTCAACTTCATGCTAAAGAATGTTGCATTCGAGAACACTGTAAAATCTGAAGTTCAGGAGATCCTTGACAGGTTAAAGCTTCTTTTAGACCAAAACAATTCCCTTGGTCTGAAAGACGGTGTTCCCAGCAAGCAATTACAAATTCGATCACATGCTCCTTTGCTAGAAGAATCTCATGTTTGTGGAAGGAATGCTGAAAGAGAGTCTCTTATAGAGTCCTTATTGTCAGACGAGGACGGTGGGCAGAACGTATCTGTGATTCCTATAGTGGGCTTGGGCGGTATTGGCAAAACCACTCTTGCTCAGCTCGTTTATTATGATGGCGAGGTCCAAGAGCATTTTGAATCGAAAGTGTGGGTGACTGTAGCAGAAGAATTCGATGTTGTCAAAATGACGAAAGTAGTTCTGAAGACCATCACCTCGAGAGAATGTGACATGGAGGACTTGCATCAGCTTCAAAGTGCATTGAAGAATGCTTTGATGGGAAAGAAATTTCTTATTGTTCTCGACGATGTTTGGAACGAGGAGTTTGGCCTGTGGGATCTTTTAAAAAGCCCATTTGAATTTGGAGGAAATGGAAGTAAAATCATTGTCACGACACGCAGTGCAAATGTTGCATCAAAGATGGGGACTGCTGGGGCTTATAATTTGCAAACAATCTCTGATGGTGATAGTTGGAAATTGTTTGCGAAACATGTACTCTTTGACAAGCTAGATTTTGGTGTGCAATCTGATTTGCAAAAAATTGGATTCGAAATTGTCAAAAAGTGCAAGGGACTTCCTTTAGGAGTAAAATCAATCGCAGGCCTTTTGCGTTCTGTGTCAGATATAGAAGAATGGAGAAGGGTACTGCAATGTGATGTATGGGAGTTGCAATTTGAAGAAAATCAGAAGCATGGAATTCCTCCAGCTCTATGGTTGAGTTACCGTTTTTTACCTCAACAACTGAAGCGATGTTTTGCTTACTGCTCAATATTCCCCAAAGATTATGAGTTCCGAGAAGATGACAAAGAGAGAGTAGTCTTGCTATGGATGGCTGAAGGACTTTTGGATGGAAAAGGGAAAATAATGGAAGATGTTGGAAAAGAGTACTTGAATGCTCTAACATCAAGGTCATTCTTTCAACAATCAAGTAGAGATGGAGAATCAACACTCCATATGCACGATCTTGTGCATGATTTAGCTATCCGTATATCAGGTGAGTTTTATTGTATACAAGATGATAGCAATTATTTGACTGGCTACCGCTCAAGAAACATTTATCATCTATCATATAGAAAGAACCTTAGAGACCCAATAAAATTGGAGGACCTGACCCAAACTAAGTGTATCCGTACTTTCCTAGCTTTACCGTTCTCCTATTGTTATAAGCCAATGTTGGCTTATGGTCATAACCTTAGAGACCCAATGTTGGCTTATGGTCATAAGCCAACATTGATGTGGAAGAACCTTCATGAAGTCTTTCAAAGAGATGGGAATTGCTTAAGGGTGTTTTCTTTGTCCCAATCTTCCATCAAGGAGTTGCCTAATTCAATTGAAAATCTAAAACATATGAGATACTTGGACTTATCTTATACGAATCTCAAAGAACTACCAAGTTCAGTTTGTACACTGTATAATTTGCAAACGCTGATTTTGTCAAGTTGCCAAAAACTCGAACTATTGCCGATCAACTTGTGCAGATTAATCAACTTGCATCATCTTGTGATTAGGGGCACCGCTTTAAAAGAGATGCCGCCCCAGATGTGCAACTTAACAAACCTACAGACCTTAAGTGATTTTGTTTTGAGCAAAAACAGTTGCTCTAGGATCAAAGAGTTAGGAGCATTGAAGCTTTTGCGTGGCAGCCTTCGTATTTCTGGGCTCGAAAATGTGGTGGATGTTGGGGATGTTTTAGAAGCTGATTTGAAGAAGAAAGAATGTCTTACAGAGCTTATCTTGGAATGGAATGGTGGTGAAGCTGACGAAGCATCAAAAGAAAAGGAACTACTTAATGCACTTGAACCCCATAGGAAGCTGAAGAAACTCAGAATCGAAGGTTACAGAGGTACAATATTCCCAGATTGGGTGGCAAATCAGTCGTTTGGTGACATGGTTGAAGTTCATTTAAAGGATTGTCGAAACTGTTGCTTGTTGCCACCATTTAAGCAGCTACCTTCTCTGAGAGAGCTTGATATTAGGGGAATGTACGTGTCAGGGATAGAAAATGAGTGCTCTGGTGCTTCCTTGACTAAGCCATTTCCATCCTTAGAAAGGTTATCCTTGAATTCTATGTATGCATTGGAGAGGTGGCCTACTGGAGCTAACCAAGAAGGCAGGTTTTACCCTTGTCTCAAGCAGATTCATCTATTTAACTGTGATAAACTAAATGTGGGATTGCCTGCTGGTTGTCTTCCATCCTTGGAAAATATTTTTATTTTTAATTGCAAAGAAATGGTGGGTGTATTTCCAGCAAGTCAAGAGATTGACATCGCTTATCCCTCTCTGGAGTCCATTTGCCTAAGTAACTGTGAGAAGGTGGAGTCATTTTCAGAAATGGGCTTGCCCTCTCCTAATTTAAAACGTCTTCAAATTTGGTCCTGCGAACAGCTCATTGCAAACCGCAAGAACTGGAATCTCCAAAGACTCTCCAGTTTTCAAAGCTTATGGCTCGTTGGATGTGAAGAATTGGGAGTGAATTCGTTTCCTGAGGAAGGACTGCTTCCATCTACTTTGACTTCACTCGGAATCAGTGAGTTTAGAAACCTTAAAGCACTAAATGGCAAAGGCTTTCAGCACCTCACCTCCCTTCAACATTTCAGAATCCAATTTTGTGAAAAAGTAGAGGTCTTGCCAGAAGAAGGGCTGCCCCTTTCTCTTTCTACCTTGAGAATTGAAGGATGTCCTTTGCTAAGTGAACGGTGCCAGAGAGAAACAGGGGAAGATTGGCCCAAGATTCAACACATCCCCACAATAGAAATCGATGACCGAAAAATATGAGAGAAAGAGAAATCGGAGGATGTCCTGTGAAGAGAAACTGAAACCAATAGGCTTTTCAAACTTTCCAACCCAGGTATTTTTACTCTGCTTACGTCTTATCCATTATAAATAATTACTGAAGTAAATCGATTTAAAACCAATTTTTCTTATCTAGTTACTTACTCTGCTTTTAGCATTCACCCATTTCACTTTTGTTTCTTTTTCAGTAAATAATATCCCATTTTCAGAATAAAACGACCCATATATATATACACACATACACACATATACGTGTATATATATATATATATATTCACACACACACCCACGTATAAGTATACATAAATATTAGGACTAAATAAATTGTCAGTGTGTCACTTGTGCTGTTGCTGTCCCAAATATTAAGTTTATTCATATTTGCTTTCCACTTCAATTAACTTCTTCAGGTTGAACCAGAAGTTTTGTTGTGAATCAAAACTTTATTGTGGTACTTCTACCTAATGAGCTTAACCGAGGTACTTAGCAGGTATATAATTTATTATTCCGCCATTTTGATCATCATCTAATTTTCAGTACTTATTTTCCTGCCTGGTTTAACTGTTGGTTGCAAGAATTCTCTGTGAAAAAAAATTTCAGATTACTGGTTTTGGGCTAGAATTTAAAAAATATATGTGTCTAACTACATTAACATGGTATGTTGGTCTAACCACATAAGTACTGAACAATCTGTTACACTCTGTAATTACATAAAATACTGAGCTATGAACTTGTTATTTGTTTTTCACTTCTTGAATCACTCAATCTAATTGTGTTTGTTGCTCTGTTATGTGCTCTTGGCCTACCTATTGATCTTATTTAAAAGTGTGTGGCGGTTTCTCTTGTGCAAGATGTGGGGATGAAGATGGCTGGAGATTTCACAACTTGGATAGTCAATACGGTTTCATGAGCAAATGTCCTGCAATTCCACCTGAGAAGTTGATTGTTTATCTGTGTGCAATTATCCACTTGAACCAGCGGCCTACTTTGCAAAGCACTCTTATATGGAAGAAGGCATTTTTATAACGGTAGTTGGCGACAAAGGTAATTGTCTGTAAGAACCTGACTTTGTTTAACTATTTTCTTTTTCTTCTCTTGAGTTTCATTTGTCCCGCTTTTTGTGTCTTATTTCTTCCCCACGTTTAACCAGCGAAAGGCGCACCCACTAGGAAAGCAATCCAGTCTCAAAAGAAAAAGCCATGAGTTTCACCTGTGAGCTTGCTTTATTAAAATCAATCATCTTCTAGCCGTCTTCCATAGCGAAAAGCAAAAATGTAATGCTTTTAAGAGCTACTCATCCAGGCACGTCTTAGTAGTGTTGGTTTTGTTATTATAGTTGGGGAACTTTGCTTATATTTTTGTTCCCACAAACGCAGACGGCATAGCGGAAGCTTTGAGTTGGGATTAGAAGATGATTTTCATTGATTTGGAGCTCAGGGGTTTACAAGACTTGATTCTGATGGTTGTGTTTCTAATCCACAATTTGCTGTTCAACTTTGAGAAGCGTTGTCATCCTCTTTGTTAACAAGCAAACCATGAATTACTTAGTTTCCATTGGGCTAGCTTTCAGGTTTGAATCTAAAGTTTCATCTCAGTTTTTGTCTTTTTCTAGAAAATAAACAAAAAATATAACTAGTTTTCAAAAAGTCAACCAATTTCGACCTAAAAATTCCATTCCAAACCTGTACATAAAATGCAAGCTTAATCTAGAAAAGAAACAGTTAGTGAACACATAGAAAAGCTTCGTTCTTCTTCCTTCTTCTTCGTCTTTTATTTTTCAACCCTACTTAACTTTAATCAACATTCACTTTTCCTATTGTGATCTCTTTGAAGAATTACATGCAACAAATAATTTCAATATTATTTATGCTCTTAGTTCTGGAGCTAAGTCTACTCTTCTTCATCTTCGTCCTCTTTTAAATCTGATCCGAATAATCCCTCTCGTGATCCTGTGGTAAGATCCAATTACTTGTGTTTTCTTTTTTTTTTTGCATGTGAATATTTCAAAATTTTTCATGGTTTTTGATCCTATTTTCCATCTTTTCCCCTACGAATGTCGACAATGCCCTTTTTCCTGTTAGATTGGATAACAAGTGGTGTTGATATTTTTGTTTGCGCTGCAGAGTGCTGACCACCTTGCAATTGCAACTAAGGTGCCAATCGCAGAGATTGATTAACAAACACCAAGTCGAGGTGCTTTTATAATGCTTCTGATGATGGCGGTTCGGAGTTCAGATTCTATGCTTTGATTGAGATATGGTCACATTTCCAATTTGCACAAGATCAGGTTTTGAACCAAAGACCAGGAATAGTTGGCTATCCCTTTAAAGGTAACCAATTTTTCTATTTGCTATCTTTGTTGTGCCAGTAAAAAGTTAAAACTTTCGAGTTGACCTTTCAAAGAAGTAATTTAAAAAAAAAGAAAAAAACTTGTTCAGTATTTTAATTTGGGGCTGGATTTTGTGTTCAAGTGCATTTCCGAATTTTGGAATTGGTTGTGATTTGGGCATGCCAGATACGTGGCATTACAGAAGTGGACAGAGTGGCAAGCGAGTCAAAGAAATCAGAAGGACTTGAGCAAAGTGGCAATTTTGAATTCAAGGGGAATTAGTTATCATCATGTATAAATAGTTTGTTCATTGTAAGCTATGGTTATTTGAGAGTCTATTGTCTGATGGCAAATGTAGAAAATTTAGGACATTCGAGGGAGTCCTGGGATCAATTTGTTGTAGTAAAACTCGGGTTTGGGGCGTAGGAAAGCGAGAGACAAAATAGATTGTACAAGTTATGTGGTTTTAGTGGATTGCTCTCTCTCCAGGACCGGGAGGGCCAAGTGGATGTAGGACACATTGTCCGAACCACTATAAAATTGTTTGTCTGCTTCTTGGATGCTTTTTTTTTTTTTTTTTTTTGGCTTTCATTTTAATTTGTTTCGTATGTCTGATGAGCTAGAAATGTTTAATCAAAACGTTTTATGAACAGTTGTTCTTCAACTTCAGAAACGTTGCCAATGAACGCAAAGAATGTTAAGAGGAGAAGAAGTTGGGAAAGAGCAACGCAGTGTTCTCGATTTCAGTCTCTACAAAAATCAACATCAATCTTGTCGGATCATGCATGCAAAAGTTTTTACGTGCTACTACAAAATAAATTAATTTATTCAGCAGAGGTTGCGGAAAGTTTTTTTTTTTTTTTTTTAAGCAAAGTTTAATGGTAATATCACATTTAATTTCACCAAAAGATATAGAGTTCGACTCCCTCATCCCCAATTTTAAAAGAAATAGAAAAGAAAAAAAAAATCAAATTGTTAGTCCAAAAAAAGTAACTAAAAATGTTAGGATAACCTATTAGAAGAATGTTAGTTCTAAAAAAAAAGGCAAACTTTTACTTAAATTCACAAAATTATGAGTTCTTAAAAAAGTCGGCTAATTCTCTGTAGCAAGAAAGATGTGTCAAAACACGTTGATCTAGTTACCATCGGATTCAGAAAGGACGAATCCCAAGAATTTTAGGAGGGATGGGAATTGAAATTCTAATTCTATGAGTTTTAGTGACAGACAAAGAAGCATGACTAGAAAGAATCAATGGAGAAATTTTTCTCTATATGGTAATCTTTTCTGAGATGCGAATTATATATAGAAGAATAAGAAGAAGAGGAAAAAAAAACGCTTGGAAGCATCCAACCGAAAGTCGAAAAGCCTAATCGAAAAAATAATATCATTTCAACTACTCTTTTTTTTTCAAAGAATATCAAAGTCAGGGAATCAGTTTTAAAGCAAACGACAAAACGAGCTTATCTGACTTCCACTACATTATCATTATATTAATATACACATTATGATATGAAACGACAACTAAAACAACTTTTATTTAAAAAAATTATAAAGTAGAAACTCATGAGTAGCCAACAACAATTAATTAATCACCTTTTTAAGACGTAATTAAGAAGAGGTCGGATGCTTTGTTCGTTTATAAAGAAATTACTTGATAATGCTTTCTTACCCAACTCACAGGCTTTTCTTCTTCGTCTTCTTCCCAACGCACCGTGTAATAAATCATGTAGAGGTTTCCGTCTCGGTGTGGGAACGGGATTGCGGATTCCGGAATCTCGTTCATTTTCCCTTCGTAAGGAAATGCAGAGATGACTGCTCGTCCTACGTCTTCTTCGTACAACCTTTCCAAAATTGTTTCAAGCACGTCATCTGGAATAGGCTCTTACACAAAATCAGATTTCCCTTTACCAGGCGACGAATCAAAATTAGATGTCCTATCGAGCAGAACGTCCAAGGATTCTCCGCTTCTGAATCGATTGAAAAAGAGAAATGATTCCACCCATCTCATTTCGGAGCACTCTTGTCTTTTCAAACCGAACTCGGGAAACTCCCTTTGCATCAATTCAATTAGCCTATCCACGCCGCCGTGGAACGTGCCTCGGACATTAGGTTTTACTACAATTTCCGTGCTGTTTTTCCCTTTATCTTTATGATGAATATTAGAACTTGCAAAAGTTTGGAATGTCACGCAAATTGTTAGATCCTCATCAACTTGGTTAGCACGGCGTTGCCACCCATGAACGAACTTTTTTGTCGCATCGTGTTCCATGTTCTTCCAAACGTCAAACACTGTCACTGTCGATGGCACTGGAACTAGTCGAACATTCCATGCCAGAACAATTCCAAAGTCTGGTGGTCCGCCTCCTCGTATGGCCCAAAACAAATCCTCCCCCATAGATTTTCGGTCAAGAATTCTTCCCTCGGCATCAACCAATTCTGCATCAAGAATATTATCAGCCGCGAGGCCATACTTTCGCGTCAAATAGCCATAGCCTCCTCCGCCGATCTGTCCACTGACACCCACAGAGTGACAATCGCCGGCAGGGAAGCCAAGATTATCACTTTTCTCGCCGATTGTATAATAAAGTTCACCTAGCGTAGCTCCTGCTTGAACCCAAGCCGATTTGCTCTCCACATCAACGCTAACCAAATTTAGGTTTCTCAAGTCAATTACGACGAAACCGGGACCATTAAAGCAGGACACATAAGAAAGGCCCTTTGCATCATGGCCACCACTTCGGATTCTGATCTGCATACCATGTTTCTTGGAACAGTAAACTGTGGCCTGGACATGATAGACATGAAACGGCGTGACGATAGCGGACGGTTTCGGTGTTGACGGAGAAGAAAACCGGTGATTTCTTATGGATGAATTGAGAACAGAGGAATACAAGGAATCGTTTGAAGTGCAGAAAATGGGTTCATGAGTGGTGGTAGAGTTGGATAAATTGGTAACAAGGCACTCTAGAAATTCTTCTGGCGTGTTTGCTGAACCTGCAACTAAAACTGAAAAGAGAGAGATGAAAATTTTGGAAAACGATGAAGAGAATCTAAAGTACTTCATTTTAATTTTCTGAATAGTTTGTTTTGCCACAAATATTATGTGAGAGAGGGCGGAGCCAGAAATACCAAAAAAAATTTTTCAAGATAAAATAAATATTAATGAGACTATGTGAGAATTTTTAATTTTAGTAGGATTATGTGAGAATTTTTAATTTTTGTGGGGGGCAAACTAGTAAAATTACAAACTTTTTTTATAGGATTAGTTTTAATGGGAATTATATGAAAATTTTTTATGTTTAATAGGGGCAAAATAATGACTATATGATAATTTTTTTATTTCTAATTGGGGCAAATTGTAAAAATTATAAAGTTTTTGGGGTAAAACTAGAAGAACAAAAAATTTGCCCCCCACCCCCAATATAACAGCTAAGTAATGTTTCTATATTTTATCTTTTGTTCATATCTTTCACCCAATACTATGTTGATAATTTTATACCGAACTTAAACAAATTTTAGAATTTTTTATTTTTATTTTTTAAGATACTTATTTGTGACTCTTATTTATTAAAGAGAAATGAAAATAAGTATAGATTGTGAATCTAAGAGTTCCTGTTCATATCTACTCCCTGTTATCTGTTGAGCTAGCTCCACCGGGATAGAGTCAATTTGTTTGAAATTATTGGGTTTGATTATGAGCTCGATCCGATTAGCTAGCTATACTACTTAAAAAATTATACATGCGCTTCTTGAGCAAAGGCTATTTTGGTAATTCAAAATGTGGAACATGATCGACGTGAGGATTTATTTATTTTGAAACTTTTATTTATATGCAACATGATAGACAAGTGGATTTATTTATTCAATTAAACATATGAAAACAACTAAAATTTTCTGAGCTATCAAGAAAAGTTATTAAATCAATTTGTATGGCATCATTAAAATTGTACACATGCTTCTTTAAAGAAATGTGGGTACGGATGTCATCATTGGGTTTGATTATGACACCAATATTTTTCTTTCAAATTTGGATATTTATACTTATACTTTACTTAATTAAGAAACGTGAATATGATGTTCGGCTCTCTATCTAAACAACTCCGCATCTTGTGGGTGCGAAATTAATACTAGACTACACATGCAATCGTGATTAGAAAACAAATTTGGAAGCCATTAACAGAAATCTTCTTTCCTGAACCAAAGCAAGAATGTTTGGACACGACTTAGAGGTTTAAAATGAGAGTAAATGAGCCCGATTTTAATTCTGTTTCTCCCTTGCCTTCCCCTGTTTTAATTCCTTTTCCCCGTTTCATAGTCGGATGACACGTTATGAAGGATTTTAATGCAAAAATTTATGAATGTGAAGAGCATCTAGTAAAATTTGGAGGAACTAGGGGTGAAGAGTGGAGGTATCTTTTTTTAAGAGAAAATAGGATTACAAGTTGTTTAGTAGGAGAAAAAAGTGAACGGAAAGAAAAGTGGAGACATAAAAGAACCTATCCCAGCTCCAAAAACAGTGAGATCTTTGAAAAAACTATTTATATTTGTATAAATAATTAAGTTACCTTTTTGTACTTATTTGTCAATTAAAACAATATTAAATATTTGGAAATATCGTATTTAGTTGATCATTCATTTTCTTTCTGCCTCACCATATTAAATAAGATTAAGAAAATAAAAAATTTCTCTCCCCTTCATATTTTCTCTCCTTTGTAAGTTTTCTCTCCTTTTTCTTTTATCAAACGGGGTGTAAGTTGTTGGACCTATCTCGTGTGTAAACGAGGAGTATTTTCATAAATTATTTATAGTGAGAGTTGAATCTCTTTCTATTTATTTTTAGTAATTTTTTTCTTGATGTCACGTTTTGGCTCTCCAAAAGGGCATTCAAATAAAGTCACGATTTCTAAATATATCTCTTTAAATAGACTTCCCGACCCTAATCTCCATCTCAGATTTCGACCATATTCCCAGTCTCGAATCCCTTCTCCTATCATGGTCTTGAATATTGACTCCAACCCCAGTTTCGGATGCGACCCTTCTTGGTCTTATAACCTACATGTACCTGAATTTTTTTTTAATTAGTTTTGCTGAAACAAATCTACCGATATCAGAAATATTTTTTTGGTCTGACGATGAGGAAGATGATGAGAGTGGCGATTCCGAAGAAGATCAGGAAGAGGCTGAATACGAGGCACAGAATCACGCCGCACCATACGAGAGGGTTGGTGCAGCGGGGGCGAGTTTGTCTTAGTATTGCTCTTGCTTTGTTGAGATCTTGGTGCGGATAATGTTTGGAGTGCTTTTGGGTGTTCTTGTCTCACTATTCACGTGAGCTTGCTTTGATATGACTATTTGGTAGAGTGACAAGGGTGTGACATGCTTTTGAGGCTGCGGTGGTGGTGGCGGCGGCAGCGGTGGTAACGGTAACGGCAACGGCGGATCACTTGGAGATGGAGAAGGAGAATAAGGAGCCGGAAGGGCTGGCATTGTTGTGGAAGTGTTCGAGAACAAGAAGAAAGAAGAGAAAGGAAAGCAATGAAGTAAAAAAAAGAGAAAGAGGGTTGTTTGTTTAAATAATTAGCAAGTCCATTAAACTAAGTAAAGCGAAAAGAGGGCTTTTGATTGAGGTAGTGGGGTCAAAAATGCTTTTGTTTTTTGGTATTGGGAAAAGTGAGCTAAAGTTAAGGTTTGAATGGTGTTTTGCTTTTGGAATAATGGAAGCAACATTTTGGCACTGTTTGATAAAGTCCTAATACAGGAAGTGGCGCCTTGTACTGCAAAGTGATCATCTAGACACACAATCTTACTTGTCCTTGTACTCCAAAGTTGTAAAAATTGGTCAATTGGTAGTAAACATTATCATTTAAAAAATGTTCAACAATTAGTGGTCAAGATTGTGTGAGCCATCTTTGTTTTTGTGGCTTTCCTCCTAGAGCTTTTTTGCATGGTTGATTCAAAGAAACGACTGATTTTTTCAAGTGGAAAAAGTTATTATATTTATCAGAAAACTCTCATTTTATCTGACTAAAATAGTTGGTAAATCTAGTACTTACCGAATATTTTGGATTATTTCTTCATTAGTGATAAATTCAGTTTTTTTTTAACAAAATAATTGTTTTTAAAAATAGACTACTTACTATGACCTCTCTCTATCTCACACACACAGACACACACCGCTTTATCTTAAAAAAAGGAAAAAAAGAGAGAAAAAAAAAAAAAAAACTCACTATTTCCTCCCTCAGCACCAGCACCAGAGTTCGAATCTTTGCATCCTCATGACATCTTCTGTGGGAACTATGAGCTTGTGATAGATTATATAACTATGAGTCAAGTCTAATGGAAGAATGAGTCAGGTCCTGATATTGTTTAACACGTGGTTTCACATAGATTCCCAAACGGACGGTTGACGTAGACGGGAGGTGAGAATACCACAATCCATTCCCCTCTTCGGCCTTCAAAGTTCTCATTAAGCCCTTTGGGCTTTTGGGCCTTTGTTTGATTGGGCCTTTTTTTTCTAGATGGCCCAGAGGGTTTGGGCTTAATTTTCGACTTTTCTCACTCCCCTCATTGAACTATGCCAGCATTAGTCAAAAAGAAAATGTCGAAGGAAAAATAAAATGGGTTGAGAAAAACGATCCTCAAAGTTTCCGACAAGGATAAGTAATCCAATTATTGCAAAATTCAATGCTGGTTTGGACCAGCAATGTTGTTGCAGATAAGTCTTTTATTTTTTTAATTTTTTTTATTTCATATTCTGAATGATATCTTAATCTACCATCAACATCCTATAAATATTATGCTGATCAAGTACTATTCAGGTCTTCGGAAGTAACTGAAAAGTTCAGTTCTATGTCAACTTCTAATCACCAAGTTTCATATTGTTTACTTTGCCGTTTCGCCTCAGTATTATTGCACATAATTTTTGTTTTTGTTTTTTGAAATAGGGAATTATATTCAACTAAAAAAAGTTTACAAACACCAATTACCCCGTAGTATACGAGACAAAATCCTAAACTAAGATTGGATCTCAATAAAATCTAATAATTAAAGCTCATTTTGAAAAGACATCTACAATTAGAAAAATCTTTTGTAGTAGTAAGACCATCACTAACTCCGTATAAACAAAAGTCCATCGGAATCAAAACACTAACAGGATATAAATCTGACAGACCACAAACAAACTTGAAATTTTGCAATTAACATTTTATGTTTGCATGCATATGATCACTAACTGTGTGATAAGTTAAATACATAAAATATGCTCCATAATTAATTACCACTAGGTTAAAATGATTTGGGGAGCATGGCGGGGCAGGGACGGGAATTCAATCCCGCATTTTTATCATTATTTAATAAGAATATTGCTGGTCATCAAAGGAAAACTTTAGGCTTGCCCTTCTATTGCCAACATTCGGATTTTTGATTTTTTTTTTTTGTTTTGTTTTTAATTAGGCAGCTTTTGTTTGCTTATTTTATATTTGGAACTCTATCAACCAATGATAATGTAGATCGAAGTTGTTGTTGTTAATATGCTTGACTTTCCTTAAAAAAAAAAAAAAAAGAATGCTTGACTTTAGCTTGTAAAAAAAAAAAAAGTCCTAAATTTTTAAAATCATAATGCTAGGCATAGAGTTCATCATATTAAGAAGCAATGGCGACTGATGACATGTAGCACTTTAGTAGTCTAAAAGGTCCCCAAAAAAAAAAAAAAGTAGTAGTCCCAAAATTATAAGTACTAGTAGAAGTATTCCCATTTAAGCTGGTTAATTATGGAACCTTAAACTTTATGGTGGTATGTAGTGTGTGTATAAATATGTATAAATATATACATATATATATATATATATATGTATATATGCCTTTGTTATGGTCCTCTTCAGAGGATGTTTGCTTCCGAAATAACATATAAACATGAAAAGAGTAATACCATTTGGGATGATGCAATAATATACTAAGATAATTAAATTTATTAGTGTTATATCTATGTTGAATAAATATCATGTTATAATTTCTTATTTTTATATATTATGTTGGAAGGATAGTGTTCTAGGGAGGACCTCAAACAAAGCCATATATATACTTTATAAATATATGGATAGTTTAGCATGAAAAAAATATATATTTCGTTGGCTTCCAAAACAATTTTGGTCTCTTTAGTTTCTCATAACATATGTCTCAAACCAATGATTAGTGCTACTTAATGGTGGAGTCTTTATTCTCTCTCTCTCTCTCTCTTATCTTTTTAACTACTATTCTTCAAAAAAAAAAAAATCTTTTTCATTATTATTTTCAAAGTGATCATTGAACTTAGAAACAGAATTTGCATTACATAGAATTCAAGAAACTAAACATAAGTAGTTTTCAAAAAAGAGTGCTAAAAAAAAAATTCTTTTCTTTTAGATTGTGGTATATGTTTGGCCCGTGGAATTAGAGGGAAGGACATTCTTTTATTCAAAGGATCAAAAAAACATCATGATTATCAGGACTGATTGTGGAATTTGGGACTGATTGTCATTTTTTCCCATGCTACTCTCTTATGTTTAACTTCATAATTTTACATTTAATAAGAGTAATAAATGTCATATGTGCTGTTAATAAGTACCATGTGTAATGTCAATGAATATCGTTTTATAATTTCATATTTAATACTGTTGTGAAGTGCGTTTTCACATAAAAAAATTTAACTATTATTGAAAATCTGTAAACATTTCAAAATTTAGGAGGCAAAGAATATTACAAATTAATTTATCAGCTTTTGGAGATCCGTTGATTCTCATATTTTTTTGTTAGCGAAAACCTAATTTTCCCCTTTAAACCGCACCTTGGTCCATGGTGCATAACTGGTTGTGATTCCACAGCTAGAAAAGGCAAATCCCATAACGGAATACTGAATAAATTGTAAGATGTTCTATAGAAAACAAGTGATTAGAAGGCAATTTTTCAATAATGAGTCATGTTTTATAACTCTGTATTTCTCTCCTGATTTCTCTGTTTTCCCTTTTTTTTGGGGTGGGGGGGGGGGGGGGGGGGGGGGGTTCAAAACAATCTGAAGCGTGGAATTAGAATAAAGATTTTTATTGCTGGAGAGTGTTTTATTGCATTGAACAAATAAAGATTGTTGATGGTTTTGTTTTGTTTTGTTTTGTTTTGTTTTTGTTTTGTTTTTTTTTTTTTTTGGTGATGTAGTAGTTTTGGTTGGTTTGACTAAAACTATTTGCAGCTTATTTTACATGACAAATTTCTTATATTTTTAATGGTAAAAGAGAAGATAAACATGTTAGCGGATTTTTAAAAATTATTTTATAGAGAGTTGTTCAAAAAAATATTCTACTTAATTGTTCAAGATTGGTATTTCGTACTCACTAAAATTTCCATCCCATGTCACATCAGGCCTCCACTTAATTTGTTAAAAAAAAAAAAAAAAACCAGAAACAAAAACTAAGTAAAAGAAATGAGTGAACTAGCCCAAAGACAACTGACCATGTAGGACCGAAAAGCATAAAAACTCAAAAAGACATAACTGATATTAACAAACGTTTTATTTTTCGTTAATATGTTTTGTTAATATCATTTAAGAAAACATAGACATAATCAGCAAAAAAAAAAAAAAAGTTTAAATTGCAATGATTTTACATTAAAAAAAAAACTGAAAGATTTTATAATCATAAATCTTTAGTGTGACGTGTCTTCATTTTTCTCTCTAATATTTGGTTTTGGCATTCGATAAAGATGAACTAAAATTGTATAAAAATCTACTTTAAAAGATTCTTGTTCGTTGGGATTATAGCTTTTGAGCTGTTTTCAAATCTCCAATCAAACGTGTAATTTGGACTAAAAATAAAAATAAAAACTTTAAAAAAGGAATGAGCATGGAAAAGAGAGCGTCTTTTTTAACACAAAGTCAATGCTCTAACATTAAAAAAAAAAAAAAATCATTGCTCTAAGGTTGAAACTACAGTTGCAAAAACTCTCCTTTCTTTCTTGATCTGTTTTCAATATTAGAGATATTTGAAGATCCAAAGCTATTTTCCCACGGTCACAACAACTGGCGTATGCATTTTTTCAGATTGTTTTGGCAAAGTCAAGCTTCTTGTTTGTTATGCTGTTAGTTTTAACTCTTTTTTGTATGTATACAATCTTAATGTTCTCGCTAAACTTTTTTGCTACAATATTAGATTTTCATTTGGTTTGTTTTCAGTCAATTAGATGGTATTTGACCTCTTACCAAAAAAAAAAAAAAAAAAAAAGATATTTTTGGTAACAAACATAAAGTTCTTTCTCTAAGCTTCAGATAATAGTTATAATCATGTTAAAAAAAACGAGAAATAAAAAGAAAAACTACTGTTGAACTGGCTATTTCTTTCTGATGTTTCTATGCAGAGGTTTCTTCGATCTATGAACTGAGTAGTTGTGCAATATTCCCTTCATTCAAAGCTATCTCGTTTCCGTTACAATTAATATTAGCGTTTTCTCTTGATTCTCCGAAGGTACCTTTTTCTTTCTTTTCTGCACTTTCTGATCTTCTTTCTTTCTTTTTTGTTTATGCTCGAAATTCCTACTTCATATTTAAAGAATTCTTACTTCTTTGTTATTTTTCTGCAGAATTTTCCTTCTTTGATCTGTTACTACGTTCTCTCTGAAGATTAGAAACCATGGCTGCTGAAATGGTTGGAGGAGCTCTCCTCTCCAGCTTCCTTAATGTCCTGTTCGACCGGCTGGCCACGAAAGAGGTTGTTGACTTATTTCGAGGAAAGAAAGTCGTTGCTGATCTGCTTGCTGAGTTGAAGATCAGGTTGCTGTCAGCTAATTCACTGCTGAATGATGCTGAGGAGAAGCAATTTCGAGATGTCAACGTCAAGAACTGGCTTGAAGAGCTTAAAGACGTGCTTTACAAAGCCGACCATGTTATGGACAAAATCAACACCGAAGCTTTGCGGCGCAAGGTGGAAGAAGGTGAATCTGCAAGCAACGCAAGTTGGATCTCCAACTTCATGCCAAAGAATGTTGCATTTGAGAACACTGTAAAATCTGAAGTGCAGGAGATCCTTAACAGGTTAAAGCTTCTTTTAGACCAAAACAATTCCCTTGGTCTGAAAGATGGTGTTCCCGGCAAACAATTACAAATTCGATCACATGCTCCTTTGCTAGAAGAATCTCATGTTTGTGGAAGGAATGCTGAAAGAGAGTCTCTTATAGAGTCCTTATTGTCAGACGAGGACGGTGGGCAGAACGTATCTGTGATTCCTATAGTGGGCTTGGGCGGTATTGGCAAAACCACTCTGGCTCAGCTCGTTTATTATGATGGCAAGGTCCAAGAACATTTTGAATCGAAAGTGTGGGTGACTGTAGCAGAAGAATTCGATGTTGTCAAAATAACGAGAGTAATTCTGAACACCATCACTTCGAAAGAATGTGACATGGAGGACTTGCATCAGCTTCAAAGTGCGTTAAAGAATGCTTTGATGGGAAAGAAATTTCTTATTGTTCTCGACGACGTTTGGAATGAGGATTTCTACCTGTGGGATCTTTTAAAAAGCCCGTTTGAATTTGGAGCAAATGGAAGTAAATCGTTGTCACGACACGCAGTGCAAATGTTGCATCAAAGATGGGAACTGCTCGGGCTTATAATTGCCAGCAATTTCTGATGGTGATAGTTGGAAATTGTTTGCAAAACATGTACTCTTTGATAAGCTAGATGTTGGTGTGGAATCTGATTTGCAAAAAATTGGATTTGAAATTGTCAAAAAGTGCAAGGGTCTTCCTTTAGCAGTAAAATCAATCGCAGGCCTTTTGCGTTGTGTGTCAGATATAGAAGAATGGAGAAGGGTACTGCAATGTGATGTATGGGAGTTGCAATTTGAAGAAAACCAGAAGCATGGAATTCCTCCAGCTCTATGGTTGAGTTACCGTTTTTTACCTCAACAACTGAAGCGATGTTTTGCTTACTGCTCAATATTCCCCAAAGATTTTGAGTTCCGAGAAGATGACAAAGAGAGGGTAGTCTTGCTATGGATGGCTGAAGGACTTTTGGATGGAAAAGGGAAAAGAATGGAAGATGTTGGAAAAGAGTACTTGAATGCTCTAACATCAAGGTCATTCTTTCAACAGTCGAGTAGATATGGAGAATCAATACTCCATATGCACGATCTTGTGCATGATTTAGCTATCCGCATGTCAGGTGAGTTTTATTGTATACAAGATGATAGCAATGATTTGCCTGGTTACCGTACAAGAAACATTTATCATCTATCATACAGTAAGAACCTTAGAGACCCAATAAAATTAGAGGACCTGACCCAAACTAAGTGCATCCGTACTTTCCTAGCTTTACCGTTCTCCCAGTTTTATAATGATAAGACAACATTGACGTGGAAGAGCCTTCATGAAGTCTTTCAAAGAGATGGGAATTGCTTAAGGGTGTTTTCTTTGTCCCAATCTTCCATCACGGAGTTGCCTAATTCAGTTGAAAATCTAAAACATATGAGATACTTGGACTTATCCAGTACGAATCTCAAAGAGCTACCAAGCTCAGTTTGTACACTGTATAATTTGCAAACTCTGATTTTGTCAAGTTGCAAAAAACTTGAACTTTTGCCGATCAACTTGTGCCGATTAATCAACTTGCATCATCTTGTGATCAGTGGCACCGCTTTAAAAGAGATGCCGCCCCAGATGTGCAACTTGACAAACCTACAGACCTTAAGTGATTTTGTTTTGAGCAAAAACAGTGGCTCTAGGATCAAAGAGTTAGGAGCATTGAAGCTTTTGCATGGCAGCCTTCGTATTTCTGGGCTCGATAATGTGGTGGATGTTGGGGATGTTTTAGAAGCTGATTTGAAGAAGAAAGAATGTCTTACAGAGCTTATTTTGAAATGGAATGGTGGTGAAGCTGATGAAGCATCAAAAGAAACGGAACTACTTAATGCGCTTGAACCCCATAGAAAGTTGAAGAAACTCAAAATCAAAGGTTACAGAGGTACAAGATTCCCAGATTGGGTGGCAAATCAGTCGTTTGGGGACATGGTTGAAGTTCATTTAAAAGATTGTCGAAACTGTTGTTTGTTGCCACCGTTTACGCAGCTACCTTCTCTGAGAGAGCTTGATATTAGAGGAATGTACGTGTCAGGGATAGAAAATGAGTGCTCTGGTGATTCCTTGACTAAGCCATTTCCATCCTTAGAAAGGTTATCCATGAATTATATGTATGCATTGGAGAGGTGGCCTACTGGAGCTAACCAGGAAGGCAGGTTTTACCCTTGTCTCAAGCGGATTTATCTACATCGCTGTGATAAACTAAATGTGGGATTGCCTGCTGGTTGTCTTCCATCCTTGGAAAGTATTTTAATTAATAATTGCAAAGAAATGGTGGGTGTATTTCCAGCAAGTCAAGAGATTGACATCGCTTATCCCTCCCTTGAGTCCATTAAGCTATGGCAGTGTGGGAAAGTGGAGTCATTTTCAGAAACGGGCTTGCCCTCTCCTAATTTAAAACATCTTCAAATTTGGTTCTGTGACAAGCTCATTGCGAACCACAAGAAATGGAATCTCCAAAGTCTCTCCAGTCTTCAAAGCTTATGGCTCGATGGATGTGAAGAATTGGGAGTGAATTCGTTTCCTGAGGAAGGACTGCTTCCATCTACTTTGATTTCAATCAGAATCAGTGTGTTTAGAAACCTTAAAGCACTAAATGGCAAAGGCTTTCAGCACCTCACCTCCCTTCAACATTTAGACATCTCTTTTTGTGAAAATTTAGAGGGCTGGCCAGAAGAAGGGATGCCCCTTTCTCTTTCTACCTTGATGATTTATAAATGTCCTTTGCTAAGTGAACGGTGCCAGAGAGAAACAGGGGAAGATTGGCCCAAGATTCAACACATCCCCACAATAGAAATCGATGGTAGAAAAATATGAAAGAAAGAGAAATCGGAGGATGTCCTGTGAAGAGAAACTGAAACCATCAGGCTTTTCAAACTTTCCAACCCAGGTATTTTTACTCTGCTTACGTCTTATCCATTATAAATAATTACTGAAGTAAATCGATTTAAAACCAATTTTTCTTATCTAGTTACTTACTCTGCTTTTAGCATTCACCCATTTTACTTTTGTTTCTTTTTCAGCAAATAATATCCCATTTTCAGAATAAAACGACCCATATATATATATATATACAAACATATACGTATGTATATATTCACACACACACTCACACACACGTGTATAAGTGTACATATATATTAGGACTAAATAAATTGTCAATGTTTCACTTGTGCTGTTGCTGTCCCAAATATTAAGTTTATTCATATTTGCTTTCCACTTCAATTAATTTCTTCAGGTTGAACCAGAAATTTTGTTGTGAATCAAAACTTTATTGTGGTACTTCTACCTAATGAGCTTAACCGAGGTACTTAGCAAATATATAATTTGTTATTCCGCCATTTTGATCATCATCTAGTTGTCAGTACTTATTTTCCTGCCTGGTTTAACTGTTGGTAGCAAGAATTCTTTACGGAAAAAATATTTCACATTACTGGTTTTGGGATAGAATTTAAAATATATACGTGTCTAACTACATTAAAATGGTATGTTGGTCTAACCACATAAGTACTGAACAATCTGTTACAGTTTGTAATTACATAAAATAACTGTTATTTGTTTTTCACTTCTTGAATTCCTCAACCTAATTGTGTTTGTTTCTCTGTTATGTGCTCTTGGCCTACCTATTGATCTTATTTAAAAGTGTTTGGCGGTTTCTCTTGTGCAGGATGTGGGGATGAAGATGGCTGAAGATTTCACGACTTAGATAGTGAAATTCTGTTTGTTTCTTATCCGTAATATGGAGGGGCCAACATAGATAGTCAGCACGGTTGCATGAGCAATTTCCTGCAATAATCCACCTGAGAAGTTGATTGTTTATCTGTGTGCAATTATTCACTTGAACCAGAGGCCTACTTTGCAAAGCACTCTTGTATGAAAGACGGCATTTTTATCACAGTAGTCGGCGACAAACTTTTAAATATAAACCAGAGGTCTACTCTTCTTCACCTTGGACCACTTTCAAATATAAACCGAATAATCCCCTCCTGATCCCTTTGAAGGTAAGCTCGTTTCCTATTTGAGTTCTTTGTTATGACTGTTAAAAGCTAAAACTTTCAAGTCGATCTTTCAAAGAAGTAATTTTTTTTTTTTAGAACTTGTTCAGTATTTTAATTTGGGGATCAAGAAGCTTTGCCTGGCTTTGAAGATGAAGGCTTTCGAAGAGTTGATTTTGAAGATTGTCCTTCCGGCCTACAGTACTTCCAGTGCATTTTCCAATTTCGATTTGGTTGTGAAGACGGCTGGACGGCTGGAGATTTCACAACCTTTTGTCAGAATACCAAACTATCGTCTTAAATCATATGGAGATTGTGGAATTCCGTTTGTTTCTTTTCGGCAATATGGAGCAACCAACTTAGGTAGTCAACACGGTTTGATCAGCAATGTCCTGCAATTATACACTCGAGAAGTTGATTGTTTGTCTTTGTGCAATTATCCACTTGAAACAGAGGCCTACTTTGCAAAGCACTCTTATATGAAAGATGGAATTTTTATCACAGTAGTTGGCGACAAAGGTAATTGTCTGTAAGAACCTGACTTTGATTTACTATTTTCTTTTTCTTCTCTTTAGTTTCATTTGTCCCACTTTTTGTGTCTTATTTCTTCCCCACGTTTAACCAGCGAAGGGCGCACCCACTAGGAAAGCAATCCGGTCTCAAAAGAAAAAGCCATGAGCTTCACCTGTGAGTTTGCTTTATTCAAATCAATCGTCTTCTAGCTGTCTTCCAAATCTATCATAGCAAAAAACAAAAATGTAATGCTTTTAAGAGCTACTCATCCATGCACGTCTTAGTAATGTTGGTTTTGTTATCATAGTTGGGGAACTTTGCTTATATATTTGTTCCCACAAATGCAGACAGCATAGCGGAAGCTCTTAGTTGGGATTAGGAGATGATTTTCATTGATTTGGAGGTCAGGGGTTTACAAAACTTGATTCTGGTTGCGTTTCTAATCCACAATTTGCTGTTCAACTTTGAGAATCATTGTCATCCTCTTTGTTAACAAGCAAACCATGAATTACTTAGCTTCTGATTGGCTAGCTTTCAGGTTTGAACTTCAAGTTTTCATATCAGTTTTTGTCTTTTTCTAAAAAGTCAACAAAAAATTTAACTAGTTTTCGAAAAGTTCACCAATTTCAACCTAAATATTACATTCCAAACCCGTACATAAAACGCAAGCTTAATCCAGAAAAGAAACAGTTAATGAACACATAGAAAAGCTTTGTTCTTCTTCCTTCTACTTTTTTTATTTTTCAACCCTACTTAACTTTAATCAACATTCACTTTTCCTATAGTGATTACATGCAACAACTAATTTCAATATTATTTATGCTCTTAGCTCAGGAACCAGGTCTACTCTTCTTCACCTTGGCCCTCTTTTAAATCTGATCCGAATAATCCCTCTCGTGATCCTGTGGTAAGATCCAATTACTCGTGTTTTCATTTTTATTTAGCGCTTGCATGTTTCAAAAATTTTCATGGTTTAGATCCTATTTTCCGTCTTTTCCCCGAGAATTTCGACAATACCCTTTTTCCTGTTAGATTGGATAACAAGTGGTGTTGATATTTTTGTTTACAATGCAGAGTGCTGACCACCTTGCAATTGCAACTAAGGCGCCAATCGCCACGATTGATTAACAAACACCAAGTCGATGTGGTTTTATAATGCTTCTGATGATGGCGGTTTGGATTTCAGATTCTATGCTTTCCAAGATTGAGATATGGTCACATTTCCAATTTGCACAAGATCAGGTTTTGAACCAAAGACCAGGAATTGTTGCTATCCCTTTATAGGTAATCAATTTTTCTATTTGCTATCTTTGTTGCGCCAACTAAAGTTAAAAACTTTCGAGTTGACCTTCCAGAAGTAATTTTTTTAAGAACTTGTTTAGTATTTTAATTTGGGGCTAGTTCAAGTGCATTTTCCAATTTTTGAATTGGTTGTGAAATGGGCCTACCAGATACGCAGCATTATGGAAGCGGACAGAGTGGCAAGCTAGTCAAAGAAATCAGAAGGACTTGAGCAAAATGGCAGTTTTGAATTCGAGGGGCATTAGTTATCATCGTGTAAAAATAGTTTGTTCATTGTAAGCTATGGTTATTTGAGAGTTTCTATTGTCAGACGACAAATTTAGAAAAACTGGGGTATTCGGGGGAGTCCTGGGATCAATTTGTTGTAAAACTCGGGTTTGGGGCGTAGGAAAGCGAGAGACAAAACAGATTGTACAAGTTATGTGGTTTTAGTGGATTGCTCTCTCTCTCTGGGACCGGGAGGGCCAAGTGGATGTAGGACACATTGTCCGAACCACTATAAAATTGTTTGTCTGCTTCTTGGATGCCTTTTTTTTTTTTTTTTTTTGGCTTTCATTTTAATTTGTTTCGTATGTTTGATGCGCTATAAAATTGTGAATTTGATTCTACAATGCTGATGGTCTTTTTACCAACAATTTTTTTTTAAGGAAAGAACCTATATATTTTAATCATATTGTTTTCTAGTTAACAAAAAAAAAAAAATCCTTGTCTTTATCAAAATTTTATGGTATGATATGAAAAAAATATATATCTTATTAATAGAATAAAGTTATATGAAAATACTTCAAAAATTCACCGAATTTAATGATGATATGACTATCAACACAATATAATAATATGTCTAAATATATATATTGACTACAATTAAGAAATAAAAATTTCTGAACCTGAATCGCACACTCACACATTTGCGCATCATAAAAGATTAAAAAAAAAATTATATTAAAAAAACGTGTTGAACCAGCTGAGTGTAAAAACACATGGTGTGATAGATATTCATCGGTGACAAAGCTGACATTGATTTTGATTTCACATCTGACTTGGAAAAGTGAAACCTATTCTGAGGAATGGGCCATCCAATAGAGCATGAATAATTTAATACAGCCAAAAAAAAGGGCATTTATGAAAGGAGAAATTATTATTATTATTATAACAACGTACTAAAAGAATATCAATTTTTATTATTTTTTCTACAATAATTTTTTTTATAATTTAATGATTTTTTTTTTATCTTTCATCATTAATTATTTTTTTATTATAGTGTTATGTCGGTTTTTTTTTTTTTTGTTAATTGACAATTTTTATTCTTGAATTTTAATTACTTTTACTGTTTGATATTACAGTTTCCAATTTTCGATTTGGTTGTGAAGATGGCTGGAGATTTCACGACTCTTTGTCGGAAGACCAAACTATTGTCTTAAATCATACGGGGATTGTGGAATTCCGTTTGTTTCTTCTCGGCAATATGGAGCTACCAACTTAGATAGTCAACACGGTTTCATCAGCAATGTCCTGCAAAGGCAAAGGATTGTCATATTGAATATAAATTGCAGAGAGTTTTCTCTCTTGATTTCCCCTTTAGTAGATCCAAAGCATAAAGAGAGGGATTTTCCAAAGGTGTCTTTTTTCTTTTCTTTCTTCCGCTGAAAACGACAATTATACATCGATTATGAAAAGATAAAATATTAGAAAACGATAACTATAAGAAATGGCCAATATTAACTGGAAACTAATTTCCAGGCGACAACAGCTCAAAAACTTCTATTGCCTAAAAACTACCATTTGTTAAAATAACGCTAACTAGAGAAAAAAAAAATCAATAAAATTAAAACGACAAAGAACTTTAAAAAACAATAACAATGCAAATACCGATTCTCAACAGGAAAAATAAAGGATAAGACTATCAAAACACTCTGAACACGAGAAAAATAGTAATTTAAAAAAACGGTGATGAAAGACAAAAATATGTAGTTAAACTATAGAAATATAAAACATACAAGACATTAAAACGACAGTCTTGTGAAAGAGCAGTTATCACAAAAACAATTTACACACAAACACACTCAATTAAACGTACGACATGAAAAAAAAAAAAAAGACAATAGCTTGGATTCACAGAGCTTATATATATACATATAATTAGTGTCCCTAATATTATATATATATATATATATATATATTGATTTGAAAGAAAAGAATGGAGCCTCTAAAAGGGCTATAGTGCAGAGCTTGTGTTTTTAATTATGAAAAACAAAATGAAAAAGGACTTCACCCTAAGATTCATAGGCACCACAAATGAATAGGGTCAATCCCCGAATGTTCATTTAATGCGATGCAATTACGTCTGTATTTTCAAAGAAATTTCCATGAAGTATGAATGATTTCTGCGTGAAAGTTTCAAATGAAGTATGAAGAGAGAAATTTCAAAAGAAAAGAAATTTCCTTGAAATTTCCATGGAAGTTTCAAAGAAATTTCCATGAAGTATGAATGGGTTTGGAAGTTTCAAATGATTTATCAAAATAAAGGGAAAATAAAAAATAAAAAGGCTTGTGATTTGGTTCTACAATGTTGATGGTCTTTTTACATTAAGAACCTACGGATTTTTTTTTTAAAAGGAAAGAACCTATATTTTAATCATATTGTTTTCTAGTTAAAAAAAAATTTCCTGTCAAAATTTTATGATATGATATGAAAAAAGAAAAATATCTTATTAATAGAATAAAGTTATGTGGAATATTTCAAAAATTCACCGAATTTGATGATGATCTAGCTGTCAATACAATATTCTAGTGTGTGTATATATATTAACTGCGTTCACGTTTGATATCCACGTTTAATTTTAATTAAATTATTTTTTATCTTAATTTTTATTTTTTTTAATAAATAAAATTTATAATTAATTTTTAAAAAATTAATTAATTTAAATTTAAAAATTTTATCTTATTACAATTTAATCAAAACACTAAATAAACCATATAATTAAGAAATAAAAATTTTCTGAACCTGAATCGCAGACTCACGTACTTACGCCGCGTTCATAAAAGATGAAAAAAAAAAATTTTAGAAAACGTGTTGAACCGGGTGAGTGTGAAAACAAATGGTGTGATAGACATTCATCGGTGACAAACTGACACTGATTTTTTGATTTCACATCTTGACTGATGACCTGGAAAAGTGAAAACCTATTCTGCGGAGTGGGCCATCAAATAGAACATGAATAATTTAATACAGCCAAAAATAAATTAAAAAAAAAAAGCATTTGTGAGAGGAGAAATTGAAAACTGATGTAAATTTTGTATTGTCCTTGTTGGGTAGACCATTCCAGCTGTTTTCCCCAGCAATAAAATAACTTGTCAGTTTTATCTTTACCAGCTGTTTGGGAGCACTTTTACAAACAGTGAAACACTGTCTCATTTGTAAATATGGATGTTTGGAAAATTTTTGAGTTTTTTAAAACTTTTTTTTTTTAAAATTTATTATTTTCATAACTTTTTAAATAAAAGTAATTAACATAACACGTATCTTAAAACATATATATTTTTTTAATTATTTTTTTCATTAAATATAAAAAATTTCAAAATAACTTTTTTTTTTATCAAAAATTTTAATCGTAAATTCATATTTTTAAAATTTATCACAATTCTAAAGTTTCAAGGATAAAACTTTATTTTCAAAAGTCATCTCCAAATGGATTCTTGAATTATATATTACATTTGAATATTTTATCAAATTGATATTTTATACTTTAATGCCAAATTTAAATTGTGTATTCAAGAATTTACTTAAAATTTAAGGATTTATCCGTAATATATACTATAATTTATCACCTTTTAAAAATATATTTTATTTTCTTAAGTATCTACAAAATATATTATTTGTTATAATTGTCTCAATTAAAATTATATTAGAATAAATTTCACTTTTTCCCACCCAACTTTAGGCCTTATCATAAAATACCCTTCGAACTTCAATTTATAAACATTTTTTCTCCTTAAATTTTGAACATATACAGATTTCCTCCTTAGTTGAAATTTTGACACGTCAAAATGCACGTGACACTTGTTGGATAGAATGAGTTGGCGGTGTTAAATATGAAATTACAAAGTTACCCCTTATAATTAGATAAAAAATAAATTTTTGGGACTAATTGTCATTTTTTCCCATACTACTCTCTTATGTTTAACTTCGTAATTTTATATTTAATAAGATAATGAGTGTCACGTGTACTATTAATGAGTGTCATGTGTTATTGTCAATGAGTGTCATTTTATAATTTCATATTTAATACTGTTGTGAAATTCGTTTTCTTGTAAAAAATTTAACTAAAGGTGAAAATTTGTAAATGTTTTAAAATTTGGGAGGTAAAAAATGTTACAAATTAATTTATCACTTTTTGGAGATCCTTTGATTCTCATCAATTTTTTGTTAGTAAAAATCATCACTTTTATTTAGCAAAACCTAAATTTCCCCTTTAAACCGCGCCTTGGTCCATGGTGCATAACTGGTTGTGGTTCCACAGCTAGAAGAGGCAAATCTCATAACGGAATACTGAATAAATTGTAAGATATTCTATAGAAAACAAATGATTAGAAGGCAATTTTTCAATGAGGAGCCCTGTTTTAACTCTGTATTACTCCCATGTTTTTCTCTTTGAACAAAACGTTTTATTTTTCGTTTATTTGTTTGTTAATCTCAATAAGAAAACATAAACATAATCTAGCAACCAAAAAAAAAAAAAGGTGTAAATTGAAATGGTTTCACATAATAAAAAACTGAAAGATGCCCGGTCATAAATAAATCTCGTTAAACTAAAGTTGCATAAAAATCTACTTTACAAGATTCTTGTTTGTTGGGATTATAGCTTTTGAGCTGTTTTCAAATCTCCAGTCAAACGTGTAATTTGGACTAAAAATAAAAATAAAAACATTAAAAAAGGAATGAGTATGGAAAAAGAGAGCTTCTTTTTTTACACAAAATTCATTGCTCTAACAGTAAAAAAAAAAAAAAAAAAAAAACCATTGCTCTAAGGTTGAAACTACAATTGCAAAAGCTCTCCTTTCTTTCTTGATCTGTTTTCAATATTAGAGATATTTGAAGATCCAAAGCTATTTTCTCCACGGTCACAACAACAGGCGTAGGCATTTTTTTCTCTTTCACAAGGTATCTTTTTCTTTTCTCTTCCCCACCCCCACAAGAAAACATTGGTTTTCATGTTGTTTCAAATTAATGTCCAAATGGGATGTGGAAATGCCTTTTATTTTGCCTAAATCATTTTGAGCTAAATTAGTACTCTATATAATTGACTGTGACGTTTCGTTAGGAAAAAATAAAAATAAAAATAAAAAGGGGAAAGAGAGAAAAAAAAAGGACTGGATTTTTTGTTTTTGTTTTTTGTTTTTTTTGGGTTACTGAAGTCTGATTTCGATGAAAACTATAATTTTCAGATTGTTTTGGCAGAGTCAAGCTTCTTGTTTGTTATGCTGTTAGTTTTAACTCTTTTTTGTATGTATACAATCTTAATGTTATCGCTAAACTTTTTTGCTACAATATTAGATTTCATTTTGT
>CM046374.1:31337230-31370754 GCA_025413025.1 Ficus hispida
AACTTCCATATACGAAACCATTCATACTTCATGGAAATTTCTTTGAAAATATAGACGTAATGACATCGCATTAAATGAACATTCGGGGATTGACCCTATTCATTTGTGGTGCCTATGAATCTTAGGGTGAAGTCCTTTTTTATTTTGTTTTTCATAATTAAAAACACAAGCTCTGCACTATAGCCCTTTTAGAGGCTCCATTCTTTTCTTACAAATCAATATATATATATATATAATATTAGGGACACTAATTAATATATATATATATATATATATAAGCTCTGTGAATCCAAGTTATTGTCTTTTTTTTTTCATGTCGTACGTTTAATTGAGTGTGTTTGTGTGTAAATTGTTTTTGTGATAACTGTCCTTTCTCAAGACTCTCGTTTTAATGTCTTGTACGTTTTATATTTCTATAGTTTAACTACATATTTTTGTCTTTCATCACCGTTTTTTTAAATTATTATTGTTCTCGTGTTCAGAGTGTTTTGATAGTCTTATCCTTTATTTTTCGTGTTGAGAATCGGTATTTGCATTGTTATTGTTTTTGAAAGTTCTTTGTCGTTTTAATTTTATTGATTTTTTTTTCTCTAGTTAGCGTTATTTTAACAAATGGTAGTTTTTAGGCAATAGAAGTTTTTGAGCTGTTGTCGCCTGGAAATTAGTTTCCAGTTAATATTGGCCATTTCTTATAGTTATCGTTTTCTAATATTTTATCTTTTCATAATCGATGTATAATTGTCGTTTTCAGCGGAAGAAAGAAAAGAAAAAAGACACCTTTGGAAAATCCACCTCTCTATGCTTTGGATCTACTAAAGGGGAAATAAAGAGAGAAAACTCTCTGCAATTTATATTCAATATGACAATCCTTTGCCTTTGCAGGACATTGCTGATGAAACGGTGTTGACTATCTAAGTTGGTAGCTCCATATTGCCGAGAAGAAACAAACGGAATTCCACAATCCCCGTATGATTTAAGACGATAGTTTGGTCTTCCGACAAAGAGTCGTGAAATCTCCAGCCATCTTCACAACCAAATCGAAAATTGGAAACTGCACTGGAAGTCCTGTAGGCCGGAAGGACAATCTTCAAAATCAACTCTTTTAATAAAGCCTTCAACTTCAAAGCCAGGCAAAGCTTCTCGATCCCCAAATTAAAATACTGAACAAGTTTTTTTTTTTTTTTTTTTTTTTTTAAATTACTTCTTTGAAAGATCAACTCGAAAGTTTTAGCTTTTAACAGTCACAACAACGAACTCAAATAGGAAATGAGCTTACCTTCAAAGGGATCAGAAGGGAATTATTCGGTTTATATTTAAAAGTGGTCCAAGGTGAAGAAGAGTAGACCTAGCTCCTGACTTAAAAGCATAAACATTTTTGAAATTAGCTGTTGCATGTAATTGAACAAGAGCAAAGAAGAAGGAACAAGATTAAAGCTTTTCCAAGTGTTCACTGCTGGCACTGAATTGCCATGCAACATATGTATAACTTCACTACAATAAAGAAAACTAGAGAGAAAAAAGAGAAATATACACCTATAGAAAATAGGAGAAATCATGGCTTTTGCTTTTTGAGACTGCTTTGCGTTCCTCGTTGGTCTGCCTTTCACTGGTTAAACCGGAGACTGAAAAATAAGAAACAAAAAGTGGGACAAATGAAATTAATAGAAGACGACGAAAATGGTGAAAAAGAAAGTCGGGTTTCTACAGATAATTCTCCATAGCTGGCTGATCATCTTGATTTGTCACATTTGCGATTCCGTTATTAGAATCTTTTGTGTGGCTGCCCTGTTTCTTTCAGGACCATGGCCATTTTGACATCTAATTCTGTTCATGTCTTCAACTCTAGATAGAATAAAAATGTGATCACATAAGTTTTGTTATTAAAGATACATGACCACCAATCTACCTAAAACAATTGATTTTATTACATTTTTTCATGCTACATGGTACTTGTACGAAACAATTATGGTCCACATTACCTACTCGGTTACACTGCATTTTTTCATGCTAAGTAATTCAAGTCTACTTTTTACCTTCGACGACATCTGCTATGCTCACCCTTTGGCACCTATAAATAATGAAAAACAAAGTCCACCCACTAAAATCCGTTAACAATTGTCATGCAAGACTCAATTTTTAGAAATATTCTTAAAAAAAAAAAAAAGGCTAGAAACACGTGACAAGAAGCAAATCTATTTGCCCTTCTACCATATATTTTCCAAGAACTCTCTACTCAAAATTTTATTAAGCAGGAGAGATAGACATACCAAACACTCCCATATAATACCGTTCTTGGTCGTGTTGTAATAGTTCTGTGGAAATTCCACAATTCGATCTCATTGCCGTTCTATTCATTCATGGAGGAGCAAACTTTCTGTAGGATTGTGTCTGTATCGTTTGAATACATTTCACAGTCCAAGTCGAAGATGGAAGGTCCGTTGGCCATCTCTGATGATACTCTTATCTAGATTATTGCAAGATATTCAGTTATTAAAAATAAAATAAAAAAAAAAGAACTTGGGAATAAGTGAGCAAAAATATTTTAAATTTAATGCAAAGTTGCCTCTTGTATGCATATTTTCATATCTTTTCCCCAGCATTCATATGCAAATAAAAGTATCATGCTTAGCCTAAAATAAGGAATACATGGAATTATGGAATCAAGCAACCTTATGAACGCATGAGCTTTAAAGTTGAGAGGCTAACTGGGCATCTTTCATCATGCCATCTACACGGAAGTTTGCAATCAACTTCCTCCACTGTCCATCAACTTTAATCTTAAAAAAAACAAAAAACAAAACAAAACAGATACTAATCAAGCCCATTTTGTTTTCCCGAATAATCACCCTGCTAGGTACTCCTTTTTCTTCTTTTTTACTAGACACTTTTTCAAAGCTTTAGCTCAAAGTTTGACAAATATTCAAAAACTCTAAATTTGCTTTCACTTCGTACCTTAGTCGCCACCATTCCTGTGAAAAATGACATCTTTCAGAGAAGAATGAATTGCAGAGTAGGGCTCTGATGCTCATAGTTCGACCTATCGAACAATTTGCAAAAGAGCATCCAATATGTAGAGAAAATGAGAAGCCTCTACAAGAGCATAGAAAGTGAACCTTGAACCGCCATCATCACACAGATAAACAATCAACTCCTCAAGTGGACACTTGCAGGACATTGCTGATAAAACCACGTTAGCTATCGAAGTTGGTTACTCCGTTTTCGTGGTTTAAGACAGTAGTTTGATCTTCTGATAAAAACATCATCAGGACGAAAAGAACAATACTCATCCCCACATCCTGTACAAGAGCAACCACAACACACTTTTAAACAAGATCGAAGGGTAGGCCAAGAGCACATAACAGAGCTATGCCTACAAACACATAAGTTCTGAAGATTGGACAGTCTTCGGAGATTCCAGTTCCTGTGGTTTGCAACGAGCTTTTCGCAGCCCCAAATTTCAAGTTGTTTTAAATTAGAGGGCAGGCCCAATCGCAACATTAATTAACTTATGTAAACAAAAAAAACTTTAAGTAAGGAACTTAAATCTCACACACATAAATAGTTTTTTTTTAATCATTATCATAAATTATTCGCATAAATGAAAATATTTTTGAAAAATTTTTTAATTTTCAAAATCGTCGTATTAATTAAAAAAAAATACATTTAACAAAAAGTTACAAACCAAACATTCATTTTAATAATTAAACATAAAAGTAAAAGATTAAAAAAAAAAAGATATTGTTGTTCATTCAGTTATCTGCATTAGTTCTTTCTTTTTTGGTAGCAAAAAAGAAACAAATTTGTTAAGAAATATGAAACTGGGGTAATAATAGAAAAACAAAATATATTTTGGGCTTTTTTTGAAATTAAAAAAAAACAAACAAAAAGGGGGAGGGGGAGATGGTGTTGAGTGAATAGTGAAAAAGCATATTTACGTTTCCACTGTTCACAGCAGCAAATTTCACACCAAAATGGCGTGAAAATTACTGCCGGCCGGGTTGGAGCACAACCCACACCATCTCATGCTGAAATGGTGTCTGGTTGGAGATGCCCTAAAAAAGAGGTATGCTTAGTGGGACAAGTTATTATTGACCATACTCTTGTAGAGGGAGGTCTACTCTTTTAAGCAAAAAAAAAAAAAAAAAAAGAAAAAAGGTCTACTCTCCTCTTACATGGTGCGTTTGACGGATTAGTTTAAAATATAATTTTTAGATTGAAATTAATTGATTTATCAAAATTCTTTGGAAGGTCAACTCGAAAGTTTTAACTTTTAGCTGGCACAACAAAGATAGCAAATAGAAAAATTGGTTACCGTTAAAGGGATAGCCAACTACTCCTAGTCGTTGGTTCAAAACCTGATCTTTTGCAAATTGAAAATGTGACCACATCTCAATCTTGGAAAGCATAGAATCTGAACTCCGAACCGCCATCATCAGAAGCATTATAAAAGCACATCGACTTGGTTTTTGTTAATCGATCTCTGCGATTGGTGCCTTAGTTGCAATTGCAAGGTGGTCAGCACTCTGCAGTGCAAACAAATATATCAACACCAATTGTTATCCAATCTAACAGGAAAAAGGGCATTGTCGAGATTCTCAGGGGAAAAGACGGAAAATAGGATCAAAACCATGAAAAATTTTGAAACATTCACGCGTAAAAGAAAAATAAAAATAAAAACACGAGTAATTGGATCTTATCATAGGATCAAGAGAGGTATCATTCGAATCAGATTTAAAAGAGGGCCAAGGTGAAGAAGAGTAGACCTAGTGTAACGCCCCAAATGCTATCTAACTTTAAGTTAGAAAATTAACATTAGAATTAACATAGATAATATGATGAGATTAGAAATTCTTAATTCTAATGTTATGTTGAGTTATTTTTTCACAGGTGACGCGACGAGGACTCGGTGTGCTAGAACAAAGTTCATGCCAAATTGATAAATATTATGTGTTTTGTGATGATTTGTGTGATGGTTAAAAATATATACATATATATATATGTTGTTGTATGTTTTTGTACTAGGCATATAAATACCATATATTGTTATACGGTTATATATATTTACTCGGATATACAATATGTTTGAAGTATATTTTATGTTATAAATGTACAGATTGTACTTTATATATTTGCCTTCATATATATAACGTATATATATATATATTAAGTTAATTGATTAGTCAGATATATATATATAATATTATATGCTTATATGTATTTGTGTGTTTATATGTGGTATGCACGGTTAAAAAGAAAGTAATTGCTGCTGAAGAGGGGGGGAAACGTGGAAGGAAAAGAAGGAAAACTTCCCTTATTCCATTCAATTCCCGAGCGACAATTCTTCTTGCCCAAAATAAAAGAATTGACAATTGATATTTTCATTACTTCCAAATTTGTTTGGAATTAACAGCTCATGATTTCTTTTTTTAGGTGCAATGTTTCAGTTTTTTTTGTTTTCTCTTTCAAACTCATTCACTCTCTTCTCTTACGTAATATCTCTCTCTCTCCCTCTCTTTTGCTCTCTGTATTATTTTCACGCACCAAAAAAAAAAAAAAAAAAAATCCATCAACCTCTTGATTTGTTCTAATCTTTGGAGCCGAAATAAAGATTCAACAAGGTATGTTTTATTATTGTTTGACGAGGATGATTTTGTTATTTGTTTGGTTTGGGATGCTTCGAGGTCCGATGAATTTCTCGATGAGTTTCTTCGTGTTAGTTTGAAGAAAGGATGAGAAATATTTATCGAATGATGATCGAAAAAAAAAAAATGGCGATATGGTTGATTTTGTGAACAAGACGAAATTAGGGTTTTTGATTTCTTGATTTATGATTTCATTGGTATGAGGATTGAATAATTTTATGTGTTAAAAAGATATCTTAGGGCTGTTTTGTGTATGTGTGTGTGTGTGAATCATGTATTTTGTGGTAATAATTTTTATATTTTCGAATTTGACCACTGCACTGAAATTTTCCAGATTCTAAGATAAGAATTCCAAATGGTTTTTAAGGGTACAAACGGACTCCATTTTTAACAAATTTGATATTGTTGGAAAGCTCTAAATGTCTATTTTCTTTTGAAATCAGTTTCATATCCTTTGGAGTTATATATGAATTTTTATGATTTTTCAACTAGGCAGAGGTCGGACTGCAATGTTCGGTAAAATTTTAATGATCAGATTTCAAAACTGTTTTTGAGAATACAAACGGTCTCCGTTTTTTAACAAATTTGATATTGTTAGAAAACTATATATGTCTATTTTCATTTTGAATCAGTTTTATATCATTTGGAGACATCTGTGAATTTTTGTGATTTTTCAAACAAGCAAAGGTCCGGCTGCCAGTTTCGGTAAAAGTTTAGAAATCAATTTCAAAACTATTTTTGAGGGTCCAAACGGTTTTCATTTTCTATGAATTAGGTACCATTAGAAAGATCTGGATGTCTACTTTCATTTAAAATTAGTTTCAGATCATTTGGAGCCCTGTATGAATTTTTATAAATCTTAGAATGGACAAAGGTATGTCTGACAGATTCTGTCAAGATTTGGAATTTCATGAAATGGTTTAATTTTTTTGTGTTGTGATATTATTGAACGATGAAATAGGCCTTTTAGGTGCTGTTATGATACGATGGATGTGTTTGATGAATTATTATGAGCTTTTATTAATTTTATTATATCTATTATTCATGGCATGAACGGTTCTAAAGACGAGCACCCGAGACCTCAATCGCGCGTCACCATCGAAAAATTTTGAAAAGGTTAAGTAAGGCGTTTAAGTAAGTACACTCTCACCTGCAACATGAATTAAAGATTTGAGAAGTATATGTTTTAATGTTGATGATGATGTTATGATATTTTTAAATAATATTTCTCCTATGATGATGTTTTGATGAAAAGTATATATATGGTATGTATATCTATTTTATGTTTTAAAATGGCGTTGTACACCCTTGATGATGATGTTGTCCGGTGAGCGGATTTTTGTCACCGTTGGTTTGGGATTTGCTACCCCAACCCTTCCGTGACTAGCGCGCTATGATGGTACAACGCCGGGCCCAATATATGATGGTTTTAAAAGTTAAAAAGTTTTCAAATGATGTTCGTATTTATGATGATGAAAGAAAAATGTTTATTTACATTTGTGAGATTTAAGTGTCTTACTAAGCCCTTGCTTATATAAGTTAATTCATGTTGCAGATAAAGGAAAGGGTAAGTTATAGTGTTGGAGGAGCTTGGAGCGGATGGCGGGACGATGTGTAATAGGAAAACGGGAAGAACGATCTTGAGATGGACATTTATAATTTCAAATGAAGTTTTGAGACTTTAATTTATTATTATTTGATTGAATGTTTCATATAGACTTAAATTTTATTTCATGAATTGGGTTTTGAAAATATATATATATCAATAATGAAGTTTATTTTGATATAGTTTTAAAAAAAAAAAAAAAAAAAAAATTTTTTTTCTAGAGTTTTTTTTTTCTAAAATTATCTAAGTAAAGTTTTCCGTAACGTAAAGATTTTTATTCCAAGCTTAATATTTTCCGCAATTTTATAAGAGATAAGTGATTAAATAAGAAGCAAACTGTAACGGTCCGTGAGGGGTCGTTACAGATATGGTATCAGAGCCAGGTTTCCTATTTCCTATCATGCATCGCCACGTATCCACTTCAAACTTCTCCAAGTAAGTGATTAACTAATTTCCTTAAATAGAAATTTAAAAGTTGTGAGGTGATGTTCTATTTATGGAAAATTTGAATCATGACTCGATATCCAAAAAAAAAAAAAAAAAAAAAAAGTCTCTTATTGATAATTTTGCTACTAACAGACGACTAAGATAAGATGGTACGCGGACGAGGACGTGCAGTTCGGGGACGTACAGTTCGAGGACGTGGTAATGGTCGAGTGCATGCCGAAGATGAGGTTGCTGCGGAACCTAACTTGGCAGAAGTTATGGCGCAGTTGCGTCAAGACCAACGAAGGGGTCGTGGACAAGTTGAAAATGAAGCGGTGGCAGAGCCTAATTTAGTAGAACTGGTGGTTCAACTTCAGAGGCAAGTTCAGGAACAACAGGTCCTCATTAACAATTTACAAGCTAACGCCAACAGAGTGGAAGTTCCCATTAATCCACCGGCTGCACAACCGGTGCAAGATAGAGGAGTTCAAGCAGCAACAAATCACGAGCCTCTGTATCTGCGATTCATGAGGATGAAGCCTAAGGAATTCAATGGTTCAACTGACCCTTTGGTAGCTCAAGGATGGTTGAAGTCGATCGAGTTAGTCCTTAATTTCATGGGTTTAACTGAGAATGAGAAAGTGAAGTGTGCTTCCTACTGTTTGATGGATGATGCTAGAATATGGTGGGAAGGAATAGAACTGAGCAGGGATGTGAATCAGATGGCATGGGAAGAGTTTATCCAAGAATTTAACGAGCAGTATTTCAACATGGCTGTGACTAGGGAACACTATGACGAGTTTAATAACTTTCGTCAAGGAAACCTATCGGTGACAGAAGCTGTTAGGCGGTTCAACCAATTAGCACGCCTTTGTCCCCACATGGTGCCAAATGAAAAAGAACGGCTGAGGAGAATGATCGGGATGTTGAGACCCGAGATTGCAGTGATTGTTGATAGCGGGACTGCTCCACCAACCACCACAGCTGAATGCGTCAAGTGTGCCCTTCGTGCTGAATATCATCTGAGTAAGCAAAAGGAAAGCCAGCCACGTCAGAGCGAAGCCCCTAAGAACAACAACAACCAGAACCGTGGAAACTTTGGAAATCAAGGAAGGTCTCAAGGAGGTCAGTGGAACAATAACAAGAGGAAGGGGAACTTTTCTAATCAGAAGAACCACAACAACCATCAAGGAGGGGGACAACCAGCTAAGCAAGCTAAGAACATTCCACCATGTTCTAAATGTGGAAAGCTACATTTGGGAGAGTGCCGTATGGGCACAAATCTATGTTATGGTTGCGGATGCGAGGGTCACCTATCTAAGGATTGTCCGAACAAGATGTACCAGCCTTTCCAACAAAGACAACATAGAAACCCACCAGCTCAGCTTCACAGTATGCATGTTGCTCTTGATGGATCTCATATTTCTCAGGGACGACTTGAGGCTCCTCCACTTACGACCAATGCCAGAATTTTCACCATGACCAAAGAAGAAGCAGCTGCTGAGACTTCTACTGTTGTCACAGGTCAGATACTTGTTAATAACCAGTATGCTAATGTTCTTTTCGACACAGGAGCCTCACACTCCTTTGTGTCTTCTGCTTTTGCTAAAGAACTAGGAATGAATCAGGATATCTTGAGTCAGGGATTCACTACGACACTACCCTCTGGGGAAGTGATGATGTCCACTCATTGGCTACGAGCAGTGCCAATGAGAATTGTTGATAGAGAGCTCTACAGTAATCTGATAGTGCTCGAGATGTTTGACTATGACCTAATTTTAGGTATGGATTTCTTGGGCAAGTATAACGCGTCCATTGAATGTCGAAGACGTAAGGTCGTGTTTAATCCTGAACAAGATGATCGGTTTGAATTCATTGGTGATGCGAAGAAGACAGAGTTGTTCCTGTCAGCAATGAAGGCTCGAAAGATGCTAGCCAATGGCTGTGATGGTTTCTTAGCCAGTATCGTGGATAAGAGGAAAGAAGACAAATTGAAGCTTGAGGATGCACCTGTCGTACGAGATTTTAGTGATGTATTTCCGGAGGACTTGCCAGGCTTACCACCAGATAGAGAAATCGAGTTCGAGATTGAGTTAGCACCGGGCACTGGGCCAATCTCTAAGGCGCCTTATCGAATGGCACCTGCTGAATTGAAGGAATTACATGAGCAACTTCAAGAGCTATTGACCAAGGGTTTCATTCGCCCAAGTCATTCACCGTGGGGAGCTCCAGTTTTATTTGTGAAGAAGAAGGATGGGACAATGAGACTCTGCATCGACTATAGGGAGTTGAACAAGGTGACCATAAGGAACAAGTACCCATTGCCAAGAATTGATGATTTATTCGACCAACTGCAAGGTGCGACTGTGTTTTCGAAGATTGACCTACGATCTGGATACCACCAACTAAAGATCAAGGAAGGAGATATTCCCAAGTCAGCCTTCAGAACTCGATACGGTCATTATGAGTTTGTGGTCATGCCATTTGGGTTAACCAATGCCCCTGCTGCTTTCATGGACCTGATGAATAGAGTGTTTAAGGAGTTTCTGGATAAGTTTGTGATAGTGTTTATCGACGACATTCTCATTTATTCAAAGACTCGAGACCAACATGAGAAGCATATAAGGATAGTTTTGCAGACATTGAAACAGCACCAGTTGTATGCCAAATTCTCTAAGTGCGAGTTTTGGTTGGATCGTGTGGCATTCCTTGGTCATGTGATTTCTAAAGATGGCATAATGGTGGATCCTGCGAAGGTTGAGGCTGTTAGTAATTGGAAGAGACCAACCAATGTAAGCGAGATCAGAAGTTTCCTTGGTTTAGCAGGATATTACAGGAAATTTGTAGCTGATTTCTCAAAACTTGCTATGCCGCTTACGACGCTTACCCGAAAAGGAAAGAAGTTCGAATGGACAGAGGACTGCGAAAAGAGCTTTCAAGAGCTGAAGAGACGACTCACAAGTGCCCCAATCTTGACGATTCCGGATGGGGATGAAGGGTTCGTGATTTATAGTGATGCTTCTAAAATGGGACTCGGTGCAGTCTTAATGCAGAATGGGAAGGTAATTGCCTATGCTTCAAGGCAATTGAAGGACTATGAAAAGAACTATCCCACCCATGACCTAGAATTGGCTGCCGTTGTTTTTGCATTGAAAATATGGAGGCATTATTTGTATGGAGTCCGATGCCAAATATACACCGATCACCAAAGTTTGAAGTATTTCTTCACGCAAAAGGATTTGAATATGAGGCAAAGGAGGTGGCTTGAGCTAGTAAAGGATTACGATTGTGAAATCCTATACCATCCGGGAAAGGCAAATAGGGTAGCTGATGCGTTGAGTCGGAAGACCCCTGCCACGTTAATGTCCTTGAATGCGATGTCTAAGTCCCTTCAAAAGGAGATTTTTGATTTTGGGTTGGAGTTAATAATTGGACAACTTTCTGCAATGACCTTGTCTCCAATTATTTTAGATGATATTCGGAGCAAACAAGACCTTGATCCAAGTCTTGTGAGGATTAAAAAGGAAATACTTGAAGGGAAGTGTGAAGGATTTAGTGTGTGTGATGATGGAGTGCTGAAGCTTAATGGACGGTTATGTATTCCTAAGGACGAGGAGCTGAGGAAGAAGATTCTTGAAGAGGCGCACAACACCCTGTATATGCTTCATCCTGGTGCAACTAAAATGTACATGGATCTTAAGAATAGTTTCTGGTGGTTCGGAATGAAGAAAGATGTAGCACACTATGTGAAGCATTGTATGACGTGCCAACAAGTTAAGGCTGAGCACCAAAAGCCAGGAGGGGTACTTCAGTCAATTCAGATACCGGAATGGAAATGGGAAGACATTGCGATGGATTTTATTACTGGATTGCCAAGGACTACGAATGGATATGATGCTATATGGGTGGTCATTGACAGATTAACCAAGTCAGCACACTTTCTTCCTATACGATTGACGTCTTCTATGGAACAGTTGACAGAATTATATGTGAAGGAGGTCGTGAGGCTTCATGGTGTTCCCAGATCTATTATTTCGGATCGAGATAGTAGGTTTACCTCCCACTTCTGGAAGAGCGTTCAAGCTGCTATGGGTACGAAGTTGAATTTTAGCACGGCTTTTCATCCTCAAACAGACGGTCAGACGGAGAGGACTAATCAGACACTTGAGGATATGCTTCGAGCTTGTGCCTTGGACTTCAAAGGGAGTTGGTGTAAGTTTTTACCATTGGCTGAGTTCGCTTATAACAATAGTTATCAAGCGACGATTGGGATGGCTCCCTATGAGGCACTTTACGGAAGACGTTGTAAGTCCCCGATTTATTGGCATGAGGCCGGGGAAAAGAAACTAGCGGAGTCGGAACTTAAGGAGAAAACTGACTTCTTCAATAAGACAACCGAAGCATTGAAAGTGATTCAGCAGCGGATTGCCACGGCTCAAAGTAGACAGAAAAGCTACGCGGATGTGCGTCGAAGGCCCTTAGAGTTTGAGGTTGGAGACTTGGTGTTTATCAAAGTCGCCCCGATGAAGGGTGTGATGCGATTTGGGAAGAAAGGCAAGCTTAGTCCCAGGTATGTGGGACCATATATGGTGATTGAGCGTATCGGCAATGTGGCATACAAGTTAGATTTGCCTCAGGAGATGGCATCTATCCACAACGTATTTCATGTTTCGATGTTGAAGAAGTATGTACCGGATCCATCTCACGTCATCCAACCGCAATCGATTCAGATTCAAGAGGATATGAGCTACGAAGAGATACCAGTTGAGATTCTTGATCGGAAGACGAAGACCTTGAGAAACAAAGAGATTCTATTAGTAAAAGTTCTTTGGCGTAATCACAAGATGGAGGAAGCTACGTGGGAGCGAGAAGACGCTATGAGAACAAATTATCCAGAATTGTTCTAAGTTTCGAGGACGAAACTTTTATAAGGTAAGAGGGATTGTAACGCCCCAAATGCTATCTAACTTTAAGTTAGAAAATTAACATTAGAATTAACATAGATAATATGATGAGATTAGAAATTCTTAATTCTAATGTTATGTTGAGTTATTTTTTCACAGGTGACGCGACGAGGACTCGGTGTGCTAGAACAAAGTTCATGCCAAATTGATAAATATTATGTGTTTTGTGATGATTTGTGTGACGGTTAAAAATATATACATATATATATATGTTGTTGTATGTTTTTGTACTAGGCATATAAATACCATATATTGTTATACGGTTATATATATTTACTCGGATATACAATATGTTTGAAGTATATTTTATGTTATAAATGTACAGATTGTACTTTATATATTTGCCTTCATATATATAACGTATATATATATATATTAAGTTAATTGATTAGTCAGATATATATATATAATATTATATGCTTATATGTATTTGTGTGTTTATATGTGGTATGCACGGTTAAAAAGAAAGTAATTGCTGCTGAAGAGGGGGGAAACGTGGAAGGAAAAGAAGGAAAACTTCCCTTATTCCATTCAATTCCCGAGCGACAATTCTTCTTGCCCAAAATAAAAGAATTGACAATTGATATTTTCATTAATTCCAAATTTGTTTGGAATTAACAGCTCATGATTTCTTTTTTTAGGTGCAATGTTTCAGTTTTTTTTGTTTTCTCTTTCAAACTCATTCACTCTCTTCTCTTACGTAATATCTCTCTCTCTCCCTCTCTTTTGCTCTCTGTATTATTTTCACGCACCAAAAAAAAAAAAAAAAAAAATCCATCAACCTCTTGATTTGTTCTAATCTTTGGAGCCGAAATAAAGATTCAACAAGGTATGTTTTATTATTGTTTGACGAGGATGATTTTGTTATTTGTTTGGTTTGGGATGCTTCGAGGTCCGATGAATTTCTCGATGAGTTTCTTCGTGTTAGTTTGAAGAAAGGATGAGAAATATTTATCGAATGATGATCGAAAAAAAAAAAATGGCGATATGGTTGATTTTGTGAACAAGACGAAATTAGGGTTTTTGATTTCTTGATTTATGATTTCATTGGTATGAGGATTGAATAATTTTATGTGTTAAAAAGATATCTTAGGGCTGTTTTGTGTATGTGTGTGTGTGTGAATCATGTATTTTGTGGTAATAATTTTTATATTTTCGAATTTGACCACTGCACTGAAATTTTCCAGATTCTAAGATAAGAATTCCAAATGGTTTTTAAGGGTACAAACGGACTCCATTTTTAACAAATTTGATATTGTTGGAAAGCTCTAAATGTCTATTTTCTTTTGAAATCAGTTTCATATCCTTTGGAGTTATATATGAATTTTTATGATTTTTCAACTAGGCAGAGGTCGGACTGCAATGTTCGGTAAAATTTTAATGATCAGATTTCAAAACTGTTTTTGAGAATACAAACGGTCTCCGTTTTTTAACAAATTTGATATTGTTAGAAAACTATATATGTCTATTTTCATTTTGAATCAGTTTTATATCATTTGGAGACATCTGTGAATTTTTGTGATTTTTCAAACAAGCAAAGGTCCGGCTGCCAGTTTCGGTAAAAGTTTAGAAATCAATTTCAAAACTATTTTTGAGGGTCCAAACGGTTTTCATTTTCTATGAATTAGGTACCATTAGAAAGATCTGGATGTCTACTTTCATTTAAAATTAGTTTCAGATCATTTGGAGCCCTGTATGAATTTTTATAAATCTTAGAATGGACAAAGGTATGTCTGACAGATTCTGTCAAGATTTGGAATTTCATGAAATGGTTTAATTTTTTTGTGTTGTGATATTATTGAACGATGAAATAGGCCTTTTAGGTGCTGTTATGATACGATGGATGTGTTTGATGAATTATTATGAGCTTTTATTAATTTTATTATATCTATTATTCATGGCATGAACGGTTCTAAAGACGAGCACCCGAGACCTCAATCGCGCGTCACCATCGAAAAATTTTGAAAAGGTTAAGTAAGGCGTTTAAGTAAGTACACTCTCACCTGCAACATGAATTAAAGATTTGAGAAGTATATGTTTTAATGTTGATGATGATGTTATGATATTTTTAAATAATATTTCTCCTATGATGATGTTTTGATGAAAAGTATATATATGGTATGTATATCTATTTTATGTTTTAAAATGGCGTTGTACACCCTTGATGATGATGTTGTCCGGTGAGCGGATTTTTGTCACCGTTGGTTTGGGATTTGCTACCCCAACCCTTCCGTGACTAGCGCGCTATGATGGTACAACGCCGGGCCCAATATATGATGGTTTTAAAAGTTAAAAAGTTTTCAAATGATGTTCGTATTTATGATGATGAAAGAAAAATGTTTATTTACATTTGTGAGATTTAAGTGTCTTACTAAGCCCTTGCTTATATAAGTTAATTCATGTTGCAGATAAAGGAAAGGGTAAGTTATAGTGTTGGAGGAGCTTGGAGCGGATGGCGGGACGATGTGTAATAGGAAAACGGGAAGAACGATCTTGAGATGGACATTTATAATTTCAAATGAAGTTTTGAGACTTTAATTTATTATTATTTGATTGAATGTTTCATATAGACTTAAATTTTATTTCATGAATTGGGTTTTGAAAATATATATATATCAATAATGAAGTTTATTTTGATATAGTTTTAAAAAAAAAAAAAAAAAAAAATTTTTTTTCTAGAGTTTTTTTTTTCTAAAATTATCTAAGTAAAGTTTTCCGTAACGTAAAGATTTTTATTCCAAGCTTAATATTTTCCGCAATTTTATAAGAGATAAGTGATTAAATAAGAAGCAAACTGTAACGGTCCGTGAGGGGTCGTTACACCTAGCTCCTGAACTAAGAGCATAAATAATATTGAAATTAGTTGTTGCATGTAATCAAACTTCTTCAAAGAGATCACTATAGGAAAAGTGAATGTTGATTAAAGTTTAGTAGGGTTGAAAAATAAAAAAAGAAGAAGGAAGAAGAACAAAGCTTTTCTATGTGTTCACAAACTGTTTCTTTTCTGGATTAAGCTTGTGTTTTATGTACAGGTTTGGAATTGAATTTTTATGTTGAAATTAGTTGACTTTTCGAAAACTAATTATATTTTTTGTTGATTTTTTAGAAAAAGATAAAAACTGAAATGAAAACTTTAGATTCAAACCTGAGAGCTAGCCAAATGGAAGCTAAGTAATTCATGGTTTGCTTGTTAACAAAGAGGATGATACAACCGTTATAATCAAGTCTTGTAAATCCCTGACCTCCAAATCAATGAAAATCATATTCTAATCCCAACTCAGAGCTTCCGCTATGCCGTCTGCATTTGTGGGAACAAAAATATAAGCAAAGTTCCCCAACTATAATAACAAAACCAACATTACTAAGACGTGCCTGGATGAGTAGCTCTTAAAAGCATTAAAATTTTGTTTTTCGCTATGGAAGACGGCTAGAAGACGATTGATTTTAATAAAGCAAACTCACAGGTTAGACCAACATACCATTTTAATGTAGTTAGACACATATATATTTTAAATTCTAGCCCAAAACCAGTAATCTGAAATATTTTTTTTGAAAAGAATTCTTGCTACCAACAGTTAAACCGGACAGGAAAATAAGTACTGACAAATAGATGATGATCAAAATGGCGGAATAACAAATTATATATTTACTAAGTACCTCGGTTAAGCTCATTAGGTAGAAGTACCACAATAAAGTTTTGATTCACAACAAAACTTCTGGTTCAACCTGAAGAAGGTAATTGAAGTGGAAAGCAAATATGAATAAACTTAATATTTGGGACAGCAACAACACAGGTGACACATTGACAATTTATGTAGTCCTAATATTTATGTATACTTATACGTGTGTGTGTGTGTGAATATATATATATATACACGTCTATGTGTGTATATATAAATGGGTCGTTTTATTCTGAAAATGGGATGTTATTTACTGAAAAATAAACAAAAGTAAAATGGGTGAATGCTAAAAGCAGAGTAAGTAACTAGATAAGAAAATTTGGTTTTAAATCGATTTACTTCAGTAATTATTTATAATGGATAAGAGGTAAGCAGAGTAAAAATACCTTGGTTGGAAAGTTTGAAAAGCCCGTTGGTTTCAGTTTCTCTTCACAGGACATCCTCCGATTTCTCTTTCTCTCATATTTTTCTGAAGTAGATGGGAGCAGCCCTTCCTCAGGAAACGAATTCACTCCCAATTCTTCACATCCACCGAGCTCTAAGCTCTGAAGACTGGAGAGTCTTTGGAGATTCCAGTTCTTGCGGTTTGCAATGAGCTTTTTGCAGGACCAAATTTTCAGAGATTTTAAATTAGGAGAGGGACAGCCCATTTCTGAAAATGACTCCACTTTCTTACAGTTACGTAGCACAATGGACTCAAGAGAGGGATAAGCGATGTCAATCTCTTGACTTGCTGGAAATACACCCACCATTTCTTTGCAACCCTCAATACAAATACTTTCCAAGGATGGAAGACAACCAGCAGGCAATCCCACATTTAGTTTATCACATTTAAATAGATAAATCTGCTTGAGACAAGGGTAAAACCTGCCTTCTTGGTTAGCTCCAGTAGGCCACCTCTCCAATGCATACATAGAATTCATGGATAACCTTTCTAAGGATGGAAATGGCTTAGCCAAGGAAGCACCAGAGCACTCATTTTCTATCCCTGACACGTACATTCCCCTAATACCAAGCTTTCTCAGAGAAGGTAGCTGCTTAAATGGTGGCAACAAGCAACAGTTTCGACAATCGTTTAAATGAACTTCAACCATGTCACCAAACGACTGATTTGCCACCCAATCTGGGAATATTGTACCTCTGTAACCTTCGATTCTGAGTTTCTTCAGCTTCCTATGGGGTTCGAGTGCATTAAGTAGTTCCTTTTCTGTTGATGCTTCATCAGCTTCACCACCATTCCATTTCAAAATAAGCTCTGTAAGACATTCTTTCTTCTTCAAATCAGCTTCTAAAACATCCCCAACATCCACCACATTATCGAGCCCAGAAATACGAAGGCTGCCATGCAAAAGCTTCAATGCTCCTAACTCTTTGATCCTAGAGCCACTGTTTTTGGTCAAAACAAAATCACTTAAGGTCTGTAGGTTTGTCAAGTTGCACATCTGGGGCGGCATCTCTTTTAAAGCGGTGCCCCTAATCACAAGATGATGCAAGTTGATTAATCTGCACAAGTTGATCGGCAATAGTTCGAGTTTTTGCAACTTGACAAAATCAGCGTTTGCAAATTATACAGTGTACAAACTGAACTTGGTAGTTCTTTGAGATTCGTACCAGATAAGTCCAAGTATCTCATAAGTTTTAGATTTTCCATTGAATTAGGCAACTCCGTGATGGAAGATTGGGACAAACAAAACACCCTTAAGCAATTCCCATCTCTTTGAAAGACTTCATGAAGGCTCTTCAGCGTCAATGTTGGCTTATCATTATAACAATGGAAGAACGGTAAAGCTAGGAAAGTACGGATACACTTAGTTTGGGTCAGGTCCTCTAATTTTATTGGGTCTCTAAGGTTCTTACTATATGATAGATGATAAATGTTTCTTGTACGGTAACCAGGCAAATAATTGCTATCATCTTGTATACAATAAAACTCATCTGACATACGGATAGCTAAATCATGCACAAGATCGTGCATATGGAGTATTGATTCTCCAAATCTACTCGACTGTTGAAAGAATGACCTTGATGTTAGAGCATTCAAGTACTCTTTTCCAACATCTTCCATTCTTTTCCCTTTTCCATCCAAAAGCCCTTCAGCCATCCATAGCAAGACTACTCTCTCTTTGTCATCTTCTCCGAACTCAAAATCTTTGGGGAATATCGAGCAGTAAGCAAAACATCGCTTTAGTTGTTGAGGTAAAAAGCGATAACTCAACCATAGAGCTGGAGGAATTCCATGCTTCTGATTTTCTTCAAATTGCAACTCCCATACATCACATTGCAGTACCCTTCTCCATTCTTCTATATCTGACACAGAACGCAAAAGGCCTGCGATTGATTTTACTGCTAAAGGAAGACCCTTGCACTTTTTGACAATTTCAAATCCAATTTTTTGCAAATCAGATTGCACGCCAAGATCTAGCTTGTCAAAGAGTACATGTTTTGCAAACAATTTCCAACTATCAACATCAGAGATTGTTTCCAAATTATAAGCCCGAGCAGTTCCCATCTTTGATGCAACATTTGCACTGCGTGTCGTGACAATAATTTTACTTTCATTGGCTCCAAATTCAAACGGGCTTTTTAAAAGATCCCACAGGTAAAACTCCTCATTCCAAACGTCGTCGAGAACAATGAGAAATTTCTTTCCCATCAAAGCATTCTTCAACGCACTTTGAAGCTGATGCAAGTCCTCCATGTCACATTCTTTCGAAGTGATGGTCTTCAGAATTACTCTCGTTATTTTGACAACATTGAATTCTTCTGCTACGGTCACCCACACTTTCGATTCAAAATGTTCTTGGACCTTGCCATCATAATAAACGAGCTGAGCAAGAGTGGTTTTGCCAATACCGCCCAAGCCCACTATAGGAATCACAGATACGTTCTGCCCACCGTCCTCGTCTGACAATAAGGACTCTATAAGAGACTCTCTTTCAGCATTCCTTCCACAAACATGAGATTCTTCTAGCAAAGGAGCATGTGATCGAATTTGTAATTGTTTGCCGGGAACACCGTCTTTCAGACCAAGGGAATTGTTTTGGTCTAAAAGAAGCTTTAACCTGTTAAGGATCTCCTGCACTTCAGATTTTACAGTGTTCTCAAATGCTACATTCTTTGGCATGAAGTTGGAGATCCAACTTGCGTTGCTTGCAGATTCACCTACTTCCACCTTGCGCCGCAAAGCTTCGGTGTTGATTTTGTCCATAACATGGTCGGCTTTGTAAAGCACGTCTTTAAGCTCTTCAAGCCAGTTCTTGACGTTGACATCTCGAAATTGCTTCTCCTCAGCATCATTCAGCAGTGAATTAGCTGACAGCAACCTGATCTTCAACTCAGCAAGCAGATCAGCAACGACTTTCTTTCCTCGAAATAAGTCGGCAAACTCTTTCGTGGCCAGCCGGTCGAACAGGACATTAAGGAAGCTGGAGAGAAGTGCTCCTCCAACCATTTCAGCAGCCATGGTTCTAATCTTCAGAGAGAAAGTAGTAACAGATCGAAGAAGAAAAAATCTGGAGAAAAATAACAAAGAAATAAGAATACTTTAAATATGTAGTAGGAATTTCAAGCATAAACAAAAAAGAAAGAAAGAACGAAAGAAAGATCAGAAAGTGCAGAAAAAGAAAGAAAAAGAAAGAAAAAGGTACCTTCGGAGAATCAATAGTAAGAACTTTATGTTTGTTACAAAAGAAGATCTCTCTCTCTCTCTCTCTTTTTTTTTTTTTTTTTTTTGGTTAAGAGGTTAAATACCATCTAATTGACTGAAAACAAACAAAATGAAATCTAATATTGTAGCAAAAAAGTTTAGCGATAACATTAAGATTGTATACATACAAAAAAGAGTTAAAACTAACAGCATAACAAACAAGAAGCTTGACTCTGCCAAAACAATCTGAAAATTATAGTTTTCATCGAAATCAGACTTCAGTAACCCAAAAAAAACAAAAAACAAAAACAAAAAATCCAGTCCTTTTTTTTTCTCTCTTTCCCCTTTTTATTTTTATTTTTATTTTTTCCTAACGAAACGTCACAGTCAATTATATAGAGTACTAATTTAGCTCAAAATGATTTAGGCAAAATAAAAGGCATTTCCACATCCCATTTGGACATTAATTTGAAACAACATGAAAACCAATGTTTTCTTGTGGGGGTGGGGAAGAGAAAAGAAAAAGATACCTTGTGAAAGAGAAAAAAATGCCTACGCCTGTTGTTGTGACCGTGGAGAAAATAGCTTTGGATCTTCAAATATCTCTAATATTGAAAACAGATCAAGAAAGAAAGGAGAGCTTTTGCAATTGTAGTTTCAACCTTAGAGCAATGGTTTTTTTTTTTTTTTTTTTTTTACTGTTAGAGCAATGAATTTTGTGTAAAAAAAGAAGCTCTCTTTTCCATACTCATTCCTTTTTTAATGTTTTTATTTTTATTTTTAGTCCAAATTACACGTTTGACTGGAGATTTGAAAACAGCTCAAAAGCTATAATCCCAACAAACAAGAATCTTGTAAAGTAGATTTTTATGCAACTTTAGTTTAACGAGATTTATTTATGACCGGGCATCTTTCAGTTTTTTATTATGTGAAACCATTTCAATTTACACCTTTTTTTTTTTTTTGGTTGCTAGATTATGTTTATGTTTTCTTATTGAGATTAACAAAACAAATAAACGAAAAATAAAACGTTTTGTTCAAAGAGAAAAACATGGGAGTAATACAGAGTTAAAACAGGGCTCCTCATTGAAAAATTGCCTTCTAATCATTTGTTTTCTATAGAATATCTTACAATTTATTCAGTATTCCGTTATGAGATTTGCCTCTTCTAGCTGTGGAACCACAACCAGTTATGCACCATGGACCAAGGCGCGGTTTAAAGGGGAAATTTAGGTTTTTGCTAAATAAAAGTGATGAGTTTTTACTAACAAAAAATTGATGAGAATCAAAGGATCTCCAAAAAGTGATAAATTAATTTGTAACATTTTTTACCTCCCAAATTTTAAAACATTTACAAATTTTCACCTTTAGTTAAATTTTTTACAAGAAAACGAATTTCACAACAGTATTAAATATGAAATTATAAAATGACACTCATTGACAATACACATGACACTCATTAATAGTACACGTGACACTCATTATTCTTATTAAATATAAAATTACGAAGTTAAACATAAGAGAGTAGTATGGGAAAAAATGACAATTAGTCCCAAAAATTTATTTTTTTATCTAATTATAAGGGTAACTTTGTAATTTCATATTTAACACCGCCAACTCATTCTACCAACAAGTGTCACGTGCATTTTGACGTCAAAATTTCAACTAAGGAGGGAAATCTGTATATGTTCAAAATTTAAGGAGAAAAAATGTTATAAATTGAAGTTCGAAGGGTATTTTATGATAAGGCCTAAAGTTTGGGTGGGAAAAAGTGAAATTTATTCTAATTATAATTTTAATTGAGACAATTATAACAAATAATATATTTTGTAGATACTTAAGAAAATTAAAATATATTTTTTAAAAGGTGATAAATTATAGTATATATTTACGGATAAATCCTTAAATTTTAAGTAAATTCTTGAATACACAATTTAAATTTGGCATTAAAGTATAAATATCAATTTGAATAAATATTCAAATGTAATATATAATTCAAGAATCCATTTGAGATGACTTTTGAAAATAAAGTTTTATCCTTGAAACTTTTAGAATTGTGATAAATTTTAAAAATATGAATTTACGATTAAAATTTTTGATAAAAAAAAAAGTTATTTTGAAATTTTTATATTTAATGAAAAAATAATTAAAAAAATATATATGTTTTAAGATACGTGTTATGTTAATTACTTTTATTTAAAAAGTTATGAAATAATAAATTTTAAAAAAAAAGTTTTAAAAACTCAAAAATTTTCCAAACATCCATATTTACAAATGAGACAGTGTTTCACTGTTTGTAAAAGTGCTCCCAAACAGCTGGTAAAGATAAAACTGACAAGTTATTTTATTGCTGGGGAAAACAGCTGGAATGGTCTACCCAACAAGGACAATACAAAATTTACATCAGTTTTCAATTTCTCCTCTCACAAATGCTTTTTTTTTTTTAATTTATTTTTGGCTGTATTAAATTATTCATGTTCTATTTGATGGCCCACTCCGCAGAATAGGTTTTCACTTTTCCAGGTCATCAGTCAAGATGTGAAATCAAAAATCAGTGTCAGTTTTGTCACCGATGAATGTCTATCACACCATTTGTTTTCACACTCACCCGGTTCAACACGTTTTCTAAAATTTTTTTTTTTCATCTTTTATGAACGCGGCGTAAGTACGTGAGTCTGCGATTCAGGTTCAGAAAATTTTTATTTCTTAATTATATGGTTTATTTAGTGTTTTGATTAAATTTGTAATAAGATAAAATTTTTAAATTTAAATTAATTAATTTTTTAAAAATTAATTATAAATTTTATTTATTAAAAAAAATAAAAATTAAGATAAAAAAATAATTTAATTAAAATTAAACGTGGATATCAAACGTGAACGCAGTTAATATATATACACACACTAGAATATTGTATTGACAGCTAGATCATCATCAAATTCGGTGAATTTTTGAAATATTCCACATAACTTTATTCTATTAATAAGATATTTTTCTTTTTTCATATCATATCATAAAATTTTGACAGGAAATTTTTTTTTAACTAGAAAACAATATGATTAAAATATAGGTTCTTTCCTTTTAAAAAAAAAATCCGTAGGTTCTTAATGTAAAAAGACCATCAACATTGTAGAACCAAATCACAAGCCTTTTTATTTTTTATTTTCCCTTTATTTTGATAAATCATTTGAAACTTCCAAACCCATTCATACTTCATGGAAATTTCTTTTGAAACTTCCATGGAAATTTCAAGGAAATTTCTTTTCTTTTGAAATTTCTCTCTTCATACTTCATTTGAAACTTTCACGCAGAAATCATTCATACTTCATGGAAATTTCTTTGAAAATACAGACGTAATTGCATCGCATTAAATGAACATTCGGGGATTGACCCTATTCATTTGTGGTGCCTATGAATCTTAGGGTGAAGTCCTTTTTCATTTTGTTTTTCATAATTAAAAACACAAGCTCTGCACTATAGCCCTTTTAGAGGCTCCATTCTTTTCTTTCAAATCAATATATATATATATATATATATATAATATTAGGGACACTAATTATATGTATATATATAAGCTCTGTGAATCCAAGCTATTGTCTTTTTTTTTTTTTCATGTCGTACGTTTAATTGAGTGTGTTTGTGTGTAAATTGTTTTTGTGATAACTGCTCTTTCACAAGACTGTCGTTTTAATGTCTTGTATGTTTTATATTTCTATAGTTTAACTACATATTTTTGTCTTTCATCACCGTTTTTTTAAATTACTATTTTTCTCGTGTTCAGAGTGTTTTGATAGTCTTATCCTTTATTTTTCCTGTTGAGAATCGGTATTTGCATTGTTATTGTTTTTTAAAGTTCTTTGTCGTTTTAATTTTATTGATTTTTTTTTCTCTAGTTAGCGTTATTTTAACAAATGGTAGTTTTTAGGCAATAGAAGTTTTTGAGCTGTTGTCGCCTGGAAATTAGTTTCCAGTTAATATTGGCCATTTCTTATAGTTATCGTTTTCTAATATTTTATCTTTTCATAATCGATGTATAATTGTCGTTTTCAGCGGAAGAAAGAAAAGAAAAAAGACACCTTTGGAAAATCCCTCTCTTTATGCTTTGGATCTACTAAAGGGGAAATCAAGAGAGAAAACTCTCTGCAATTTATATTCAATATGACAATCCTTTGCCTTTGCAGGACATTGCTGATGAAACCGTGTTGACTATCTAAGTTGGTAGCTCCATATTGCCGAGAAGAAACAAACGGAATTCCACAATCCCCGTATGATTTAAGACAATAGTTTGGTCTTCCGACAAAGAGTCGTGAAATCTCCAGCCATCTTCACAACCAAATCGAAAATTGGAAACTGTAATATCAAACAGTAAAAGTAATTAAAATTCAAGAATAAAAATTGTCAATTAACAAAAAAAAAAAAAACCGACATAACACTATAATAAAAAAATAATTAATGATGAAAGATAAAAAAAAATCATTAAATTATAAAAAAAATTATTGTAGAAAAAATAATAAAAATTGATATTCTTTTAGTACGTTGTTATAATAATAATAATAATTTCTCCTTTCATAAATGCCCTTTTTTTTGGCTGTATTAAATTATTCATGCTCTATTGGATGGCCCATTCCTCAGAATAGGTTTCACTTTTCCAAGTCAGATGTGAAATCAAAATCAATGTCAGCTTTGTCACCGATGAATATCTATCACACCATGTGTTTTACACTCAGCTGGTTCAACACGTTTTTTAATATAATTTTTTTTTTAATCTTTTATGATGCGCAAATGTGTGAGTGTGCGATTCAGGTTCAGAAATTTTTATTTCTTAATTGTAGTCAATATATATATTTAGACATATTATTATATTGTGTTGATAGTCATATCATCATTAAATTCGGTGAATTTTTGAAGTATTTCATATAACTTTATTCTATTAATAAGATATATATTTTTTTCATATCATACCATAAAATTTTGATAAAGACAAGGATTTTTTTTTTTTTGTTAACTAGAAAACAATATGATTAAAATATATAGGTTCTTTCCTTAAAAAAAAAATTGTTGGTAAAAAGACCATCAGCATTGTAGAATCAAATTCACAATTTTATAGCGCATCAAACATACGAAACAAATTAAAATGAAAGCCAAAAAAAAAAAAAAAAAAAGGCATCCAAGAAGCAGACAAACAATTTTATAGTGGTTCGGACAATGTGTCCTACATCCACTTGGCCCTCCCGGTCCAGAGAGAGAGAGCAATCCACTAAAACCACATAACTTGTACAATCTGTTTTGTCTCTCGCTTTCCTACGCCCCAAACCCGAGTTTTACAACAAATTGATCCCAGGACTCCCCGAATACCCCAGTTTTCTAAATTTGTCGTCTGACAATAGAAACTCTCAAATAACCATAGCTTACAATGAACAAACTATTTTACACGATGATAACTAATGCCCTCGAATTCAAAACTGCCATTTGCTCAAGTCCTTCTGATTTCTTTGACTAGCTTGCCACTCTGTCCGCTTCCATAATGCTGCGTATCTGGTAGGCCCATTTCACAACCAATTCAAAAATTGGAAAATGCACTTGAACTAGCCCCAAATTAAAATACTAAACAAGTTCTTAAAAAAAATTACTTCTGGAAGGTCAACTCGAAAGTTTTTAACTTTTAGTTGGCGCAACAAAGATAGCAAATAGAAAAATTGATTACCTATAAAGGGATAGCAACAATTCCTGGTCTTTGGTTCAAAACCTGATCTTGTGCAAATTGGAAATGTGACCATATCTCAATCTTGGAAAGCATAGAATCTGAAATCCAAACCGCCATCATCAGAAGCATTATAAAACACATCGACTTGGTGTTTGTTAATCAATCGTGGCGATTGGCGCCTTAGTTGCAATTGCAAGGTGGTCAGCACTCTGCATGTAAACAAAAATATCAACACACTTGTTATCCAATCTAACAGGAAAAAGGGTATTGTCGAAATTCTCGGGGAAAAGACGGAAAATAGGATCTAAACCATGAAAATTTTGAAACATGCAAGCGCTAAATAAAAATGAAAACACGAGTAATTGGATCTTACCACAGGATCACGAGAGGGATTATTCGGATCAGATTTAAAAGAGGGCCAAGGTGAAGAAGAGTAGACCTGGTTCCTGAGCTAAGAGCATAAATAATATTGAAATTAGTTGTTGCATGTAATCACTATAGGAAAAGTGAATGTTGATTAAAGTTAAGTAGGGTTGAAAAATAAAAAAAGTAGAAGGAAGAAGAACAAAGCTTTTCTATGTGTTCATTAACTGTTTCTTTTCTGGATTAAGCTTGCGTTTTATGTACGGGTTTGGAATGTAATTTTAGGTTGAAATTGGTGAACTTTTCGAAAACTAGTTAAATTTTTTGTTGACTTTTAGAAAAAACAAAAACTGATATGAAAACTTGAAGTTCAAACCTGAAAGCTAGCCAATCAGAAGCTAAGTAATTCATGGTTTGCTTGTTAACAAAGAGGATGACAATGATTCTCAAAGTTGAACAGCAAATTGTGGATTAGAAACCAACCAGAATCAAGTTTTGTAAACCCCTGACCTCCAAATCAATGAAAATCATCTCCTAATCCCAACTAAGAGCTTCCGCTATGCTGTCTGCATTTGTGGGAACAAATATATAAGCAAAGTTCCCCAACTATGATAACAAAACCAACATTACTAAGACGTGCATGGATGAGTAGCTCTTAAAAGCATTACATTTTTGTTTTTTGCTATGATAGATTTGGAAGACAGCTAGAAGACGATTGATTTGAATAAAGCAAACTCACAGGTGAAGCTCATGGCTTTTTCTTTTGAGACCGGATTGCTTTCCTAGTGGGTGCGCCCTTCGCTGGTTAAACGTGGGGAAGAAATAAGACACAAAAAGTGGGACAAATGAAACTAAAGAGAAGAAAAAGAAAATAGTAAATCAAAGTCAGGTTCTTACAGACAATTACCTTTGTCGCCAACTACTGTGATAAAAATTCATCTTTCATATAAGAGTGCTTTGCAAAGTAGGCCTCTGTTTCAAGTGGATAATTGCACAAGACAAACAATCAACTTCTCGAGTGTATAATTGCAGGACATTGCTGATCAAACCGTGTTGACTACTAAGTTGGTTGCTCCATATTGCCGAAAAGAAACAAACGGAATTCCACAATCTCCATATGATTAAGACGATAGTTTGGTCTTCTGACAAAAAGTTGTGAAATCTCCAGCCGTCTTCACAACCAAATCGAAATTGGAAAATGCACTGGAAGTACTGTAGGCCGGAAGGACAATCTTCAAAATCAACTCTTCGAAAGCCTTCATCTTCAAAGCCAGGCAAAGCTTCTTGATCCCCAAATTAAAATACTGAACAAGTTTAAAAAAAAAAAATTACTTCTTTGAAAGATCGACTTGAAAGTTTTAGCTTTTAACAGTCAAACAAAGAACTCAAATAGGAAACGAGCTTACCTTCAAAGGGATCAGAGGATATTCGGTTTATATTTGAAAGTGGTCCAAGGTGAAGAAGAGTAGACCTCTGGTTTATATTTAAAAGTTTGTCGCCGACTACTGTGATAAAAATGCCATCTTTCATACAAGAGTGCTTTGCAAAGTAGGCCTCTGTTCAAGTGGATAATTGCACACAGATAAACAATCAACTTCTCAGGTGGATTATTGCAGGAAATTGCTCATGCAACCGTGTTGACTATCTATGGTTGCTCCATATTGCGATAAGAAACAAACAGAATTTCACTATCTAAGTCGTGAAATCTTCAGCCATCTTCATCCCCACATCCTGCACAAGAGAAACCGCCAAACACTTTTAAATAAGATCAATAGGTAGGCCAAGAGCACATAACAGAGCAACAACACAATTAGATTGAGGAATCAAGAAGTGAAAAACAAATAACAGTTAGTATTTTATGTAATTACAAACTGTAACAGATTGTTCAGTACTTATGTGGTTAGACCAACATACCATTTAAATGTAGTTAGACACATATATTTTAAATTCTAGCCCAAACCAGTAATCTGAAATATTTTTTTTTGAAAGAATTCTTGCTACCAACAGTTAAACCAGGCAGGAAAATAAGACTAATAGATAAAAAACAAAAATATTAGTATAGTTAGCTCATAGAAGTACAAATTTTGATTCACAACCTGGTTAACCTGAAGTAAATTGAAGTGGAAAGCAAATATGAATAAACTTAATATTTGGGACAGCAACAGCACAAGTGAAACATTGACAATTTATTTAGTCCTAATATATATGTATACTTATACAGTGTGTGTGTGTGTGTGAATATATATATAGTATATATATATATATATGGGTCGTTTTATTCTGAAAATGGGATATTATTTACTGAAAAAGAAACAAAAGTAAAATGGGTGAATGCTAAAAGCAGAGTAAGTAACTAGATAAGAAAAATTGGTTTCAAATCGATTTATTTCAGTATTTATTTATAATGGATAAGACGTAAGCAGAGTAAAAATACCTGGGTTGGAAAGTTTGAAAAGCCTGTTGGTTTCAGTTTCTCTTCACAGGACATCCTCCGATTTCTCTTTCTTCATATTTTTTTGCATCGATTTTATTGTGGGGATGTGTTGAATCTTGGGCCAATCTTCCCCTGTTTCTCTCTGGCACCGTTCACTTAGCAAAGGACATTCAAATACTCAAGGTAGAAAGAGAAAGGGGCAGCCCTTCTTCTGGCCAGCCCTCTACTTTTCACAAAAATAGATGTTAAATGTTGAAGGGAGGTGAGGTGCTGAAAGCCTTTGCCATTTAGTGCTTTAAGGTTTCTAAACTCACTGATTCTGATTGAAGTCAAAGTAGATGGAAGCAGTCCTTCCTCAGGAAACGAATTCACTCCCAATTCTTCACATCCATCGAGCCATAAGTTTGAAGACTGGAGAGTCTTTGGAGATTCCAGTTCTTGCGGTTTGCAATGAGCTTTCACAGGACGAAATTTAAGAATTTTAAATTAGGAGAGGGCAAGCCCATTTCTGAAAATGACTCCACTTTCTCACAGTTATTAGCCAAATGGACTCAAGAGGGATAAGCGATGTCAATCTCTTGACTTGCTGGAAATACACCCACCATTTCTTTGCAATTGAAATTAAATACTTTCCAAGGATGGAAGACAACCAGCAGGCATCCCATTTAGTTTATCACAGCTTAGATATGCTTGAGACAAGGGTAAAACCTGCCTTCTTGGTTAGCTCCAGTAGGCCACCTCTCCAATGCATACATATAATTCATGGATAACCTTTCTAAGGATGGAAACGGCTTAGTCAAGGAAGCACCAGAGCACTCATTTTCTATCCCTGACACGTACATTCCCTAATATCAAGCTCTCTCAGAGAAGGTAGCTGCTTAAATGGTGGCAACAAGCAACAGTTTCGACAATCTTTTAAATGAACTTCAACCATGTCACCAAACGACTGATTTGCCACCCAATCTGGGAATATTGTACCTCTGTAACCTTCGATTCTGAGTTTCTTCAGCTTCCTATGGGGTTCAAGTGCATTAAGTAGTTCCTTTTCTTTGATGCTTCATCAGCTTCACCACCATTCCATTTCAAATAAGCTCTGTAAGACATTCTTTCTTCTTCAAATCAGCTTCTAAAACATCCCCAACATCCACCACATTTCGAGCCCAGAAATACGAAGGCTGCCATGCAAAAGCTTCAATGCTCCTAACTCTTTGATCCTAGAGCCACTGTTTTTGCTCAAAACAAAATCACTTAAGGTCTGTAGTTTGTCAAGTTGCACATCTGGGGCGGCATCTCTTTTAAAGCGGTGCCCCTGATCACAAGATGATGCAAGTTGATTAATCTGCACAAGTTGATCGGCAATAGTTCGAGTTTTTGCAACTTGACAAAATCAGCGTTTGCAAATTATACAGTGTACAAACTGAACTTGGTAGTTCTTTGAGATTCGTATAGATAAGTCCAAGTATCTCATATGTTTTAGATTTTCAATTGAATTAGGCAACTCCGTGATGGAAGATTGGACAAAGAAAACACCCTTAAGCAATTCCCATCTCTTTGAAAGACTTCATGAAGGCTCTTCCACGTCAATGTTGGCTTATGATCATAACAATAGGAGAACGGTAAAGCTAGGAAAGTACGGATCACTTAGTTGGGTCAGGTCCTCTAATTTTATTGGGTCTCTAAGTTCTTACTATATGATAGATGATAAATGTTTCTTGTACGGTAACCAGGCAAATAATTGCTATCATCTTGTATACAATAAAACTCACCTGACATACGGATAGCTAAATCATGCACAAGATCGTGCATATGGAGTATTGATTCTCCATATCTACTCGATGTTGAAAGAATGACCTTGATGTTAGAGCATTCAAGTACTCTTTTCCAACATCTTCCATCTTTTTCCCTTTTCCATCCAAAAGTCCTTCAGCCATCCATAGCAAGACTACTCTCTCTTTGTCAACTTCATCGAACTCAAATCTTTGGGGAATATGAGCAGTAAGCAAAACATGCTTCAGTTGTTGAGGTAAAAACGGTAACTCAACCATAGAGCTGGAGGAATTCCATGCTTCTGATTTTCTTCAAATTGCAACTCCCATACATCACATTGCAGTACCCTTCTCCATTCTTCTATATCTGACACAGAACGCAAAAGGCCTGCGATTGATTTTACTGCTAAAGGAAGACCCTTGCACTTTTTGACAATTTCAAATCCAATTTTTTGCAAATCAGATTGCACACCAACATCTAGCTTGTCAAAGAGTACATGTTTTGCAAACAATTTCCAACTATCACATCAGAGATTGTTTGCAAATTATAAGCCGAGCAGTTCCATCTTTGATGCAACATTTGCACTGCGTGTCGTGACAATGATTTTACTTTCATTTGCTCCAAATTCAAACGGGCTTTTTAAAAGATCCCACAGGTAAAACTCCTCATTCCAAACGTCGTCGAGAACAATGAGAAATTTCTTTCCCATCAAGCATTCTTCAACGCACTTTGAAGCTGATGCAAGTCCTCCATGTCACATTCTTTCGAAGTGATGGTCTTCAGAATTACTCTCGTTATTTTGACAACATGAATTCTTCTGCTACGGTCACCCACACTTTCGATTCAAAATGTTCTTGGACCTTGCCATCATAATAAACGAGCTGAGCAAGAGTGGTTTTGCCAATACCGCCAAGCCCACTATAGGAATCACAGATACGTTCTGCCCACCGTCCTCGTCTGACAATAAGGACTCTATAAGAGACTCTCTTTCAGCATTCCTTCCACAAACATGAGATTCTTCTAGCAAAGGAGCATGTGATCGAATTTGTAATTGTTTGCCGGGAACACTGTCTTTCAGACCAAGGGAATTGTTTTGGTCTAAAAGAAGCTTTAACCTGTTAAGGATCTCCTGCACTTCAGATTTTACAGTGTTCTCAAATGCAACATTCTTTGGCATGAAGTTAGAGATCCAACTTGCGTTGCTTGCAGATTCACCTTCTTCCACCTTGCGCCGCAAAGCTTCGGTGTTGATTTTGTCCATAACATGGTCGGCTTTGTAAAGCACGTCTTTAAGCTCTTCAAGCCAGTTCTTGACGTTGACATCACGAAATTGCTTCTCCTCAGCATCATTCAGCAGTGAATTAGCTGACAGCAACCTGATCTTCAACTCAGCAAGCAGATCAGCAACGACTTTCTTTCCTCGAAATAAGTCAACAACCTCTTTCGTGGCCATCCGTTCGAAGAGGACATTAAGGAAGCTGGAGAGAAGAGCTCCTCCAACCATTTCAGCAGCCATGGTTTCTAATCTTCAGAGAGAACGTAGTAACAGATCAAAGAAGGAAAATTCTGCAGAAAAATAACAAAGAAGTAAGAATACTTTAAATATGTAGGAATTTCGAGCATAAACAAAAAAGAAAGAAAGAAAGATCAGAAAGTGCAGGAAAAGAAAGAAAAAGGTACCTTCGGAGAATCAAGAGAAAACGCTAATACTAATTGCAACGGAAACGAGATAGCTTTGAATGAAGGGAATATTGCACAACTACTCAGTTCATAGATCGAAGAAACCTCTGTATGGAAAACATCAGAAAGAAATAGTCAGTTCAACAGTAGTTTTTCTTTTATACTTCTCCTTTTTTTTTTTTTACCTGTTTAAAGCTGTTATCAGAAGCTTTATGTCTGTTTCAAAAGAAGATTTTTTTTGCTTTTTTTTTTTTTTTTTGGGTGAGACGTCAAACCATCTAATTGACTGAAACAACCAAACAAGAAGCTTGACTCTGCCAAAACAATCTGAAAATTATAGTTTTCATCAAAACCAGACTTCAGTAACCCAAAAAAAAAAACAAAAGCAAAACAAAAATCCAGTCCTTTTTTTTCCTATCTTTTCCTTTTTTTATTTTATTTTTATTTTTATTTTTTCCTAATGAAACTTACAGTCAATTATATAGAGTACTACTTTAGCTCCCAAATGATTTAGGCAAATATAAGGCATTTCCACATCCCATTTGGACATTAATTTGAAACAACATGAAAACCAACGTTTTCTTGTAGGGGTGGGGAAGAGAAAGAAAAAGATACCTTGTGAAAGAGAAAAAAATGCCTACGCCAGTTGTTGTGACAGTGGAGAAAATAGCTTTGGATCTTCAAATATCTCTAATATTGAAAACAGATCAAGATAGGAGGAGAGTTTGTAGTTTCAACCTTAGAGCAATGATTTTTTTTTTTTTTTTTTAAATGTTAGAGCATTGACTTTTGTGTTAAACAGAAGCTCTCTTTTTCCATACTCATTCCTTTTTTTAATGTTTTATTTTTTATTTTATTCCAAATTACACGTTTGATTGGAGATTTGAAAACAGCTCAAAGCTATAATCCCAACAAACAAGAATCTTGTAAAGTAGATTTTTATGCAACTTTAGTTCATCTTTATCGAATGCCAAAATCAAATATAAAGAAAAAATAAAGACACTTCAAATTTATGATTGTAAATCTTTCTGTTTTTTATTATGTAAAACCATTGCAATTTAAACCTTTTTTTTTTTTTGCTGATTATGTCTATGTTTTCTTAAATGATATTAACAAGCATATTAACGAAAAATAAAACGTTTTGTTAATATCAGTTATGTCTTGTTGAGTTTATATGCTTTTCGGTCCTACATGGTCAGTTGTCTTTGGGGCTAGTTCACTCATTTCTTTTATTTAGTTTTTTTTCTGTTTTTTTTTTTTTTTTTTTTAACAAATTAAGTGGAGACCTGATGTGACATGGGATGGAATTTTTAGTGAGTACGAAATACCAATCTTGAACAATTAGTAGAATATTTTTTGAACAACTCTCTATAAATAATTTTTAAAAATCCGCTACATGTTTATTCTTCTCTTTTACCATTAAAAATATAAGAAATTTGTCATGTAAAAAAAGCTGCAAATAGTTTTAATCAAACCAACCAAAACTACTACATCAAAAAAAAAAAAAAAAAAAAAAAAAAAAACATAACCATCAACACAATCTTTATTTGTTCAATGCAATAAAACACTCTCAGCAATAAAAATCTTTATTCTAATGCCACGCTTCAGATTGTT
>CM046374.1:31370854-31428989 GCA_025413025.1 Ficus hispida
TAATATAGAATCTACAGACTAGTAAAAATTGATTGATGTTGATTTTTGTAGAGACTGAAATCGAGAACACTGCGTTGCTCTTTCCCAACTTTTCTCCAGACTAGTAAATTAACACTGATGTTAATTTATTCTTATCAGTATTTCTTTAACATTTTTTGCGTTCATTGGCAACGTTTCTGAAGTCGAAAACCTACTGTTCATAAAACTTTTTGATTAAACATTATGCTTCTAGCGCATCAGACATAATTTAAATGAAAGCCAAAAAAAAAAAAAAAAAAGGCATCCAAGAAGCAGACACAAACAATTTTATAGTGGTTCGGACAATGTGTCCTACATCCACTTGGCCCTCCCGGTCCCGGGGAGAGAGCAATCCACTAAAACCACAGAACTTGTACAATCTATTTTGTCTCTCGCTTTCCTACGCCCCAAACCAGAGTTTTATTGCAACAAATTACAATGAACATATAGCTTACAATGAACAAACTGTTTATATATGACGATAACTAATTCCCCTCAAATTCAAAATTTCCACTTTGCACAAGTCCTGATTTCTTTAACTAGCTTGCCACTCTATCCTCTTCTACATTGCTGCATATCTGGTTGGCCAATGTCAACCAATTCAAAAATTGGAAAATGCACTTCCAGCCCCAAATTAAAATACGGAACAAGTTTTTAAAACAAAAATTACTTCTTTGGAAAGTCGACTCGAAAGTTTTAACTTTTAGCTAGCACAACAAAGAGAGCAAATAGAAAAATTGGTTACCTTTAAAGGGATAGCCAACTATTCCTGGTCTTTGGTTCAAAACCTGATCTTGTGCAGATTGGAAATGTGACCGTATTTCAATCTTGGAAAGCATAGAATCTGAACTTCGAACCGCCATCATCAGAAGCATTATAAAAGCACATCGACTTGGTGTTTGTTAATTAATCTCTGCGATTGGCACCTTAGTTGCAATTGCAAGGTGGTCAGCACTCTGCAGTGCAAACAAAAATATCAACACCACTTGTTAGCTAACCATGAAAAAGGGCATTGTCGAAATTCTTAGGGGAAAGCACGGAAAATAGGATCATAACCATGAAAAATTTTGAAACATTCATGTGCAAAAGAAAAATGAAAACACGAGTAATTGGGTCTTACCACAGGATCACGAGAGGGGATTATTCGGATCAGATTTAAAAGAGGGCCTAGGTGAAGAAGAGTAGACCTAGCTCTTGAACTAAGAGAAATTAGTTGTTGCATGTAATCAAACTTCTTCAAAGAGATCACTATTGGAAAAGTGAATGTTGATTAAAGTTAAGTAGGGTTCAAAAATTAAAAAGAAGAAGGAACAAGAACAAAGCTGTTCTATGTGTTCACTAACTGTTTCTTTTCTGGATTAAGCTTGCGTTTTATGTACGGGTTTGGAAGGGAATTTTTAGGTTTAAATTGGTTGACTTTTCGAAAACTAATAATATTTTTTATTGAACTTTTAGAAAAAGACAAAAACTGAAATGAAAACTCTAGGTTCAAACCTAAAAGCCAGCCCAACGGAAGCCAAGTAATTCATGGTTTGCTTGTTAACAAAGAGGATGACAATGCTTCACAAAGTTGAACAGCAAATTGTGGATTAGAAACACAACCGTCAGAATCAATTCTTGTAAACCCCTGACCTCCAAATCAATGAAAATCATCTTCTAGTCCCAACTCACAGCCTCTGCTATGCCGTCTGCATCTGTGGGAACAAAAATAAAAGCAAAGTTCCCCAACTATAATAACAAAACCAACATTACTAAGAGGTGCCTGGATGAGTAGCTCTTAAAAGCATTACATTTTTGTTTTTCGCTATGGAAGACGGCTAGAAGACGATTGATTTCAATAAAGCAAACTCATAGGTGAAACACATGGCTTTTTCTTTTGAGACCGGATTGCTTTCCTTTTGGGTGCACCTTTCACTGGTTAAACGTGGGGAAGAAATAAGACACAAAAAGCGGGACAAATGAAACTAAAGAGAAGAAAAAGAAAATAGTTAAACAAAGTCAGGTTCTTACAGACAATTACCTTTGTCGCCAACTACCGTGATAAAAATGCCATCTTTCATATAAGAGTGCTTTGCAAAGTAGGCCTCTGTTTCAAGTGAATAATTGCGCACAGACAAACAATCAACTTCTTGAGTGTATAATTGCAGGACAATGCTGATGAAACCGTGTTGACTATCTAAGTTGGTTGCTACATATTGCCGAAAAGAAACAAACGGAATTCCACAATCTCCATATGATTTAAGACAATAGTTTGGTCTTCTGACAAAAAGTTGTGAAATCTCCAGCCATCTTCACAGCCAAATAGAAAATTGGAAAATGCACTGGAAGTACTGTAGGCCGGAAGGACAATCTTCAAAATCAACTCTTCTAAAGCCTTCAACGTCAAAGCCAGACAAAGCTTCTTGATCCCCAAATTAAAATACTGAACAAGTTTTTAAAAAAAAATTACTTCTACGAAAAATCGACTCAAAAGTTTTAGCTTTTAACAGTCACAACAAAGAACTCAAATAGGAAACGAGCTTACCTTCAAAGGGTTCCAGAGGGGATTGTTCGGTTTATATTTAAAAGTGGTCCAAGGTGAAGAAGGGTAGACCTCTGGTTTATATTTAAAAGTTTGTCGCAGACTACTGTGATAAAAATGCCATCTTTCATACAAGAGTGCTTTGCAAAGTATGCCTCTGGTTCAAGTGGATAAGCACACAGATAAACGATCAACTTCTCAGGTGGATTATTGCAGGAAATTGCTCTTGCAACCGTGTTGACTATCTACGTTGGCCGCTCCATATTGCCGATAAGAAACAAACAGAATTTCACTAAGTCGTGAAATCTTCAGCCATCTTCATCCCCACATCCTGCACAAGAGAAACCGCCACACGCTTTTAAATAAGATCAATAGGTAGGCCAAGAGCACATAACAGAGCAACAAACACAATTAGATTGAGTGATTCAAGAAGTGAAAAACAAATAACAAGTTCATAGCTCAGTATTTTATGTAATTACAGAGTGTTACAGATTGTTCAGTACTTATGTGGTTAGACCAACATACCATGTTAATGTAGTTAGACATAGATATATTTTAAATTCTAGCCCAAAACCAGCAATCTGAAATATTTTTTTCACAGAGAGTTCTTGCTACCAACAGTTAAACCAGGCAGGAAAAATAAGTACAGAAAATTAGATGATGATCAAAATGGTGGAATAACAAATTATATATTTGCTAAATACCTCAGTTAAGCTCATTAGGTAGAAGTACCACAATAAAGTTTTGATTCACAACAAAACTTCTGGTTCAACCTGAAGAAGTTAATTGAAGTGGAAAGCAAATATGAATAAACTTAATATTTGGGACAGCAACAGCACAAGTGAAACATTGACAATTTATTTAGTCCTAATATATATGTATACTTATACATGTGTGTGTGTGTGTGTGTGAATATGTGTATATATATGGGTCGTTTTATTCTGAAAATGGGATATTATTTACTGAAAAAGAAACAAAAGTAAAATGGGTGAATATTAAAAGCAGAGTAAGTAACTAGATAAGAAAAATTGGTTCCAAATCGATTTACTTCAGTATTTATTTATAATGGATAAGACGCAAGCATTGTAAAAATACCTGGGTTGGAAAGTTTGAAAAGCCTGTTGGTTTCAGTTTCTCTTCACAGGACATCCTCCGATTTCTCTTTCTTTCATATTTTTCTGCGATCGATTTCTATTTTGGGGATGTGTTGAATCTTGGGCCAATCTTCCCCTGTTTCTCTCTGGCACCGTTCACTTAGCAAAGGACATCCTTCAATACTCAAGGTAGAAAGAGAAAGGGGCAGCCCTTCTTCTGGCAAGCCCTCTACTTTTTCACAAAAAGAGATGGCTAAATGTTGAAGGGAGGTGAGGTGCTGAAAGCCTTTGCCATTTAGTGCTTTAAGGTTTCTAAACCAACTGATTCCGAGTGAAGTCAAAGTAGATGGAAGCAGTCCTTCCTCAGGAAACGAATTCACTTCCAATTCTTCACATCCAAGGAGCCACAAGCCTTGAAGACTGGAGAGTCTTTGGAGATTCCAGTTCTTGCGGTTTGCAATGAGCTTTTTGCAGGACCAAATTTCAAGAGATTTTAAATTAGGAGAGGGACAGCCCATTTCTGAAAATGACTCCACTTTCTTACAGTTACGTAGCACAATGGACTCAAGAGAGGGATAAGCGATGTCAATCTCTTGACTTGCTGGAAATACACCCACCATTTCTTTGCAAACCTCAATACAAATACTTTCCAAGGATGGAAGACAACCAGCAGGCAATCCCACATTTAGTTTATCACATTTAAATAGATAAATCTGCTTGAGACAAGGGTAAAACCTGCCTTCTTGGTTAGCTCCAGTAGGCCACCTCTCCAATGCATACATAGAATTCATGGATAACCTTTCTAAGGATGGAAATGGCTTAGCCAAGGAAGCACCAGAGCACTCATTTTCTATCCCTGACACGTACATTCCCCTAATACCAAGCTTTCTCAGAGAAGGTAGCTGCTTAAATGGTGGCAACAAGCAACAGTTTCGACAATCGTTTAAATGAACTTCAACCATGTCACCAAACGACTGATTTGCCACCCAATCTGGGAATATTGTACCTCTGTAACCTTCGATTCTGAGTTTCTTCAGCTTCCTATGGGGTTCGAGTGCATTAAGTAGTTCCTTTTCTGTTGATGCTTCATCAGCTTCACCACCATTCCATTTCAAAATAAGCTCTGTAAGACATTCTTTCTTCTTCAAATCAGCTTCTAAAACATCCCCAACATCCACCACATTATCGAGCCCAGAAATACGAAGGCTGCCATGCAAAAGCTTCAATGCTCCTAACTCTTTGATCCTAGAGCCACTGTTTTTGGTCAAAACAAAATCACTTAAGGTCTGTAGGTTTGTCAAGTTGCACATCTGGGGCGGCATCTCTTTTAAAGCGGTGCCCCTAATCACAAGATGATGCAAGTTGATTAATCTGCACAAGTTGATCGGCAATAGTTCGAGTTTTTTGCAACTTGACAAAATCAGCGTTTGCAAATTATACAGTGTACAAACTGAACTTGGTAGTTCTTTGAGATTCGTACCAGATAAGTCCAAGTATCTCATAAGTTTTAGATTTTCCATTGAATTAGGCAACTCCGTGATGGAAGATTGGGACAAACAAAACACCCTTAAGCAATTCCCATCTCTTTGAAAGACTTCATGAAGGCTCTTCAGCGTCAATGTTGGCTTATCATTATAACAATGGAAGAACGGTAAAGCTAGGAAAGTACGGATACACTTAGTTTGGGTCAGGTCCTCTAATTTTATTGGGTCTCTAAGGTTCTTACTATATGATAGATGATAAATGTTTCTTGTACGGTAACCAGGCAAATAATTGCTATCATCTTGTATACAATAAAACTCACCTGACATACGGATAGCTAAATCATGCACAAGATCGTGCATATGGAGTATTGATTCTCCAAATCTACTCGACTGTTGAAAGAATGACCTTGATGTTAGAGCATTCAAGTACTCTTTTCCAACATCTTCCATTCTTTTCCCTTTTCCATCCAAAAGCCCTTCAGCCATCCATAGCAAGACTACTCTCTCTTTGTCATCTTCTCCGAACTCAAAATCTTTGGGGAATATCGAGCAGTAAGCAAAACATCGCTTTAGTTGTTGAGGTAAAAAGCGATAACTCAACCATAGAGCTGGAGGAATTCCATGCTTCTGATTTTCTTCAAATTGCAACTCCCATACATCACATTGCAGTACCCTTCTCCATTCTTCTATATCTGACACAGAACGCAAAAGGCCTGCGATTGATTTTACTGCTAAAGGAAGACCCTTGCACTTTTTGACAATTTCAAATCCAATTTTTTGCAAATCAGATTGCACGCCAAGATCTAGCTTGTCAAAGAGTACATGTTTTGCAAACAATTTCCAACTATCAACATCAGAGATTGTTTCCAAATTATAAGCCCGAGCAGTTCCCATCTTTGATGCAACATTTGCACTGCGTGTCGTGACAATAATTTTACTTTCATTGGCTCCAAATTCAAACGGGCTTTTTAAAAGATCCCACAGGTAAAACTCCTCATTCCAAACGTCGTCGAGAACAATGAGAAATTTCTTTCCCATCAAAGCATTCTTCAACGCACTTTGAAGCTGATGCAAGTCCTCCATGTCACATTCTTTCGAAGTGATGGTCTTCAGAATTACTCTCGTTATTTTGACAACATTGAATTCTTCTGCTACGGTCACCCACACTTTCGATTCAAAATGTTCTTGGACCTTGCCATCATAATAAACGAGCTGAGCAAGAGTGGTTTTGCCAATACCGCCCAAGCCCACTATAGGAATCACAGATACGTTCTGCCCACCGTCCTCGTCTGACAATAAGGACTCTATAAGAGACTCTCTTTCAGCATTCCTTCCACAAACATGAGATTCTTCTAGCAAAGGAGCATGTGATCGAATTTGTAATTGTTTGCCGGGAACACCGTCTTTCAGACCAAGGGAATTGTTTTGGTCTAAAAGAAGCTTTAACCTGTTAAGGATCTCCTGCACTTCAGATTTTACAGTGTTCTCAAATGCTACATTCTTTGGCATGAAGTTGGAGATCCAACTTGCGTTGCTTGCAGATTCACCTACTTCCACCTTGCGCCGCAAAGCTTCGGTGTTGATTTTGTCCATAACATGGTCGGCTTTGTAAAGCACGTCTTTAAGCTCTTCAAGCCAGTTCTTGACGTTGACATCTCGAAATTGCTTCTCCTCAGCATCATTCAGCAGTGAATTAGCTGACAGCAACCTGATCTTCAACTCAGCAAGCAGATCAGCAACGACTTTCTTTCCCCGAAATAAGTCAACAACCTCTTTCGTGGCCATCCGTTCGAAGAGGACATTAAGGAAGCTGGAGAGAAGAGCTCCTCCAACCATTTCAGCAGCCATGGTTCTAATCTTCAGAGAGAAAGTAGTAACAGATCGAAGAAGGAAAATTCTGCAGAAAAAGAACAAAGAAGTAAGAATACTTTAAATATGTAGTAGGAATTTCGAGCCTAAACAAGAAAGAAAGAAAGAAAGAAAGATCAGAAAGAGCAGGAAAAGAAAGAACAAAGTACCTTCGGAGAATCAAGAGAAAACGCTAATACTAATTGTAACGGAAACGAGATAGCTTTGAATGAAGGGAATATTGCACAACTACTCAGTTCATAGATCGAAGAAACCTCTACACCAGAAAGAAATAGTCAGTTCAACAGAAGATTTTCTTTTTTATTTCTCGTTTTTTTTACATGATTAAAACTGTTATCTGAAGCTTAGAGTAAGAACTTTATGTTTTTTACAAAAGAAGATCTCGATCTCTCTCTCTCTCTCTCTTTTTTGGGTTAAGAGGTCAGATACCATCTAATTGACTGAAAACAAACCAAATGAAAATCTAATATTGTAGCAAAAAGGTCTAGCGAGAACATTAAGATTGTATACATACAAAAAAGAGTTAAAACTAACAGCATAACAAACAAGAAGCTTGACTCTGCCAAAACAATCTGAAAATTATAGTTTTCATCAAAACCAGACTTCAGTAACCCAAAAAAACAAAAACAAAAACAAAAATCCAGTCCTTTTTTTCTCTCTTTTCTCTTTTCCCTTTTTTTTTTTTTTTTTTTTTCCTAATGAAACTTCACAGGCAATTATATAGAGTACTACTTTAGCTCCCAAATGATTTAGGCAAAACATAAGGCATTTCCACATCCCATTTGGACATTAATCTGAAACAACATGAAAACCAATGTTTTCTTGTGGGGGTGGGGAATAGAAAAGAAAAAGATACCTTGGGAAAGAGAAAAAAATGCCTACGCCAGTTGTTGTGACCGTGGAGAAAATAGCTTTGGATCTTCAAATATCTCTCATATTGAAAACAGATCAAGAAAGAAGGAGAGTTTTGCAACTGCAGTTTCAACCTTAGAACAATGATTTTTTTTTTTTTTAATATTAGAGCATTGACTTTTGTGTAAATAAGAAGCTTTCTTTTTCCATACCCATTCTTTTTTAATGTTTTTATTTTTATTTTTTGTCCAAATTACACGTTTGATTGGAGTTTTGAAAACAGCTCAAAAGCTATAATCCCAACAAACAAGAATCTTGTAAAGTAGATTTTTACGCAACTTTAGTTCATCTGTATGGAATGCCAAAACCAAATATTAGAAAGAAAAATAAAGACACGTCACACTGAAGATTTATGACCGTAAAATCTTTCAGTTTTGTATTATATAAACCATTGCAATTTAAACCCTTTTTTTTTTTTTTTTCCTGATTATGTCTATGTTTTCTTAAATGATATTAACAAAAAATAAAACGTTTTGTTAATATCAGTTATGTCTTGTTGAGTTTATATGCTTTTCGGTCCTACTTGTTCAGTTGTCTTTGGGGCTAGTTCACTCATTTCTTTTATTTAGTTTTTGTTTTCTTTTGTTTTTTTTGTTTTTTTTTTAATTTTAACAAATTAAGTGGAGACCTGATGTGACATGGGATGGAAATTTTAGTGAGTACGAAATACCAATCTTGTGAAAGATAAAGAATAAGTTCATACGGTAGCTAGTAGAATTATTAAATTTTTTATGCGAAAACGTATTTTACAGCAGTATTAAATATGAAATTATAAAGTGACATTCATTGACATTACACATGATACTTATTGACAGTACACATGATACTCACTGTTTTTATTAAATGTGAAATTATAAAGTTAAATAGAAAGAGTAACATGGGAAAAAATGACAATATGTCCGGAAAAAAATTTACTTATTTTTATCTAATTATAATGATAACTTTATAATTTCATATTTAACACCACCTAACTTATTCTGCCAATAAGTGGCACATGAATTTTGACGCCAAAAATTCAACTAAGGAGAGAAATATGTAAATGTTTCAAAGTTTGAGGGGGAAATAATGTTATAAATTAAAATTCGGGGGATATTTTGTGACAAGACCTAAAATTCGGGAGGGAAAAAATAAAATTTATCCTAATTATTATTTTAATCTAGACAATTATAACAAATAGTATATTTTGTAGATACTTTACGAGTTTAAAATAGATTTTTTTAAAAATGTGATAAATTTTAGCATATATTTACGGATAAATCCTAAAATTTTTAAGTAAATTCTTGAATTTTCTAGTAAATAATAAATTTATAGGTATAGTTTTAGGCTAGAAAGAGAGATAGACGAGGAGAGAGAGAGAAATAGAAGAGGAAGGAGAATGGATTTTTTTTTATATTGTCTGATCATAAAGTTAAATATATTTATTATTATGATAAAAATTTTATACTATAATTTACTTTTATTCTTTTTAAAAATATTATTTTACTTTTTCTGTTTTTTAATCATTATATTAATTTGTTTTATTTTAACTTTTTTTATATTATATTCATTTTAAAAATATTCTTCGACACAAAATCTCCAAATAAGATAGTCATAATGTGAGCGTAAAAGTAAAGCTCAGTCATTAAGGGAAATTTTTTTTTTTTTTAAAAACCCTGCTAAAAGAGGTTCAGCACCTTAAGATAAAAAATGTGGTGAAATTATTACTTGGAATTAAAAAAAAAAAACCACACACACACACACACACGCACACGCACACAATGTAAACCATTAAATTCCTGATAATCATGATGTTTTTTTGATCCTTTGAATAAAGGAATGTCCTTCCCTCTAATTCCACGGGCCAAACATATACCACAATCTAAAAGAAAAGAAATTTTTTTTAGCACTTTTTTTTTTAAAACTACTTATGTTTAGTTTCTTGAATTCTATGTAATGCAAATCACTTTGAAAATAATAATGAAACAAGATTTTCTTTTTTAAAGAATAGTAGTTAAAAAGAAAAGAGAGAGAGAGAGAGAGAATAAAGACTCCACCATTAAGCAGCACTAATCATTCGTTTGAGACATATGTTATGAGAAACTAAAGAGACCAAAATTGTTTTTCAAGAATTTTTTTTTTCCATGCTAATATGTCTATATATTTAAAATATATATATGGCTTTGTTTAAGGTCCTCACTAGAATACTATCCTTACATCATAATATATAAAAATAAGAAATATAACCAAATGGTATTACTCTTTTCATGTATATATGTTATGTCGGAAGCAAACATCCTCTGAAGAGGACCATAACAAAGGTGTATATCTATATATATAATATATAATATATATATATATTTTTATACATATTTATACACACACTACATAACACCATTAAGTTTAAGGTTCCATAATTAACCGCTTAAATGGGAATACTTATACTAGTACGTATAATTTTGAGACTACCTTCCATTTTTTTTTTTTTTTTTTTAATCTGTTAGACTACTAAAGTGCTACATGTCATCAGTCGCCATTGCTTCTTAATGTGATGAAATATATGCTTAGCATTATGATTTTAAAAATTTAGGATTTTTTTTTTTAACAAGCTAAAGTCAAGCATTCTTTTTCTAGAAGGACAGTCAAGCATATTAACAACAAATCGATCTACATTATTATTGGTTAATAGAGTTCCATATATAAAATAAGCAATCAAAAACTGCCTAATTAAAGACAAAACAAAAACGAAAAACCGAATGTTGGCGATAGAAGGGCAAGCCTAAACTTTTCCTTTGATGACCAGCAATATTCTTATTAAATAGTGATAAAAATGCGGGATTGAATTCGCGTCCCTGTTCTGCCATGCTCCCCAAATCATTTTAACTTAGTCGTAATTAATTATGGACCATATTTTGTGTATTTAACTTATCACACAGTTAGTGATCATATGTATGCAAACTTAAAATGTTAATTGTAATTTTTCAAGTTTGTTTGTGGTCTGTCAGATTTATATCCTGTCAGTGTTTTGATTCCGATGGACTTTTGTTGATACGGAGTTAGTGGTGATTTAGTACTACAAAAGATTTCATCGATTATAGATGTTTTTTCAAAACGAGCTTTAATTATCAGATTTTATTGAGATCCGATCTTAGTTTAGGGTTTTGTCTCGTATAATACGGGGTAATTGGTGTTTGTAAACTTTTTTTAGTTGAATATAATTCCCTATTTCAAAAAACAAACAAAAAAATTATGTGCAATAACACTGAGGCTAAACGGCAAAGGAAACAATATGAAACTTGGTGATTAGAAGTTGACATAGAACTTAAATTTTCAGTTGCTTCCGAACACCTGAATTAGTACTTGATAGGATGTTGATGGTAGATTAAGATATCATTCAGAATATGAAATAAAAAAAATTTAAAAATAAAAGACTTATCTGCAACAACATTGCTGGTCCAGCCAGCATTGAATTTTGAAATAATTGGATTACTTATCCTTGTCGGAAACTTTGAGGATTGTTTTTCTCAATCCCTTTTATTTTTCCTTTTGACATTTTCTTTTTGACTAGGCTTTTGAATGCTGGCTAGTTCAATGAGGGGAGTGACAAAAGTGCAAAATTAAGCCCAAACCCTCTGGGGCAGCTAGAAAAAAGGCCCAATCAAACAAAGCCCCAAAAGCCCAAAGGGCTTATTGAGAACTTTGAAAGCCGAAAGAGGGGAACTAAATTGTCATAGCAAGTAGTCTATTTTTAAAAACAATTATTTTGTTAAAAAAAACTGATTATTATCACTAATGAAGAAATAATCCAAAATATTCGGTAAGTAGGAGATTTACTAACTATTTTAGTCAGATAAAATGAGAGTTTTCTGATAAATAGAATAACTTTTTCCGCTTCAAAAAATCAGTCATTTCTTTGAATCAATCATGCAAAAAAGCTCTAGGAGGAAAGCCACAAAAACAAAGATGGCTCACACAATCTTGACCATTAATTGTTGAACATTTTTTAAATGATAATGTTTACTTCCAATTGACCAATTTTTACAACTTTGGAGTTACAAGGACAAGTAAGATTGTGTGTCTAGTTGATCACTTTGCAGTACAAGGCGCCACTTCCTCTATTAGGACTTTATCAAACAGTGCCAAAATGTTGCTTCCATTATTCCAAAAGCAAAACACCATTCAAACCCTAACTTTAGCTCACTTTTCCCAATACCAAAAAACAAAAGCATTTTTGACCCCACACCTCAATCAAAAGCCCTCTTTTCCGCTTTACTTAGTTTAATGGACTTCCTAATTATTTAACAAACAACCCTCTTTCTCTTTTTTTACTTCATTGCTTTCCTTTCTCTTCTTCTTCTTGTTCTTGAACACTTCCACAACAATGCTAGCCCTCCGGCTCCTAATTCTCCTTCTCCATCTCCAAGTGATCCGCCGTTGCCGCTACCACCGCTGCCGCCCGCCGCCACCACCACCACCACCGCAGCCTCAAAAGCACGTCACACCCTTGTCACTCAACCAAATAGTCATATCAAAGCAAGCTCATGTGAATAGTGAGACAAGAACACCCAAAAGCACTCCAAACATTATCCGCACCAAGATCTCAACAAAGCAGGAGCCGATACTAAGACAAACTCGCCCCCGCCGCACCAACCCTGTCGTATGGTGCGGCGCGATTCTGTGCCTCGTATTCAGCCTCATCCTCATCTTCTTCGGAATCGCCACTCTCATCATCTTCCTCGTCGTCAGACCAAAAATCCCACTCTTCGACACCACAAACGCACGCCTCAGCACCGTCTACTTCGACTCCCCCGAGTACTTAAACGGGGACTTCACCTTCCTGGCAAACTTCTCAAACCCTAATAGGAAACTCGACATACGGTTCGAGTACTTAGCCATAGAGCTTTACTTTGCCGACAGGCTCATATCGACTCAGTCGCTGCAGGAGTTCACTCAAAGACCTAGAGAAACGCGGCTAGAGTCGGTCCACATGATATCGAGCTTGGTTTACTTGCCTCAAAACCATGCGGTGGAACTTAGGACACAAGTTCAAGGCAATAGGGTGAACTACAATATTAGGGCAACTTTCAAGGTTAGGGCAACGCTGGGAATGTTACATTTTACTTATTGGTTGCATAGTCGGTGTCAACTGCAGATGACAGGTCCACCTACTGGAATTTTAGTTGCTAGAAGCTGCAGAACAAAGAGATGAAGATATGGAAAAGTATAATCTAAATCTTCTTCTTGTGCCTATTTATTTCTGGCTATATATTCTGCTTTCATTGAGATATATACATGTCCAATTACATATACATATACATATATATATATATGAACAGCATATTCTTTTTGTGGAATAAATTGAACTTTCAATGTTTCATGATTTTCAACAAATTCGCATACAGGAGCTTTGTCATATCAGATTTTCTTCATATTGTAATTCGGTTTTATTCACTTTATTTCTCGAACCTTATCATGATTTGATATGTCTGTTTGTTGCCCCCCCCCCAACCACCAAATTAAAGGAGTTAAAAAAAAAAAAAAAGGTTAAATTTTAGCAAAATTTTGGGCTGATTTAAGAACTAAATTGTCAAAATGGAAAATTCAAGAATGAGAGTGTCAAATTATAAGGAGTTCAAGATGCTAAAAAATTATTAAAATTCCGTTTAAAACTTTCCTTTTAAGAATTTAGATTTATTTCTACTATCAGTGATGGAACGCATGAAAATGAGTGGGGACTTCTGTCCTTACTGACATTTTCTCCTTTTTTTTAACAGCTTTGAACTTTGATGATTTTTTTTTTTTTTCATTTTGATGATTTTTTATCTTTTTCATTTATTATTATTATTATTTAATTTTGTGCACATTCAAAATCAGTTATTTATGTAAGTCTCCATTGAAAACTTTAATCTTTTGTAAAATTTCGTTAGTCATACTCATATATAACAGGATAAATAATTCAGGTAGATCAAGAGGTGCCAAAAACGTATTATTATTAATTGATTGTTAATCCTTATTGGCAGCTCAAAAAATGGAGGCCACGCAAGAAACTAAGCACAACCACCAAAACAAAATAATAATAATAATAATAATAAAAATAATTTTTAATTTATTTTTATTTTTATTAAATAACATGAACAAACATTCAAAACATAGTGGCTATAAGACAGGCACAGGTCACCCCCACCAAGAAGGAGAAAAGAAGAAACAATAATTAAAAAATAAAAAGGAATCTCCATTATCAATGTTTTTTTATAAGATAAAAACTTTTTTTGGATTACGATGTGTTTAAAGCTCAAAATGTGGAAAAAAGATTAGTCGGTCATGTATATGCAGAATCAACTAGAATCCTATGGTGATTTCCGTCTCATGATCACTTTTCCTCTTCTTTTTTTTTTTTTTTTCCTTAAAAAAGTTGTATGCATAATTAAATAAATAATTAAATAATGTTTGGGTTGTTGTTTTAATGAGTAAATATTAACGAGAAAGAAAGTTCAGGTGCCACATGGATTAGGATTATTTGAATGGAAACTCAATCCAAGGGTTGGAAATTCATGACCCGACACGACTCAAAGACTCAAACTCGACCTAAATAATCGACAATTTAATTGATTAGATCTGTTCTTTTTCTTTTTTTTTTTTTTTTTTTTTTATATGGCTAATATCGATAAATTATCCCCCATAAAAAATTATGGATAAACAGTGGATAAACAAATAATTTTTTTAACAAATTGTGATTAAAGGAAATGAAAAACAAAATATTAAAGACTTCAATCACAAAGGATAACAGACAAATTAAGTAAAGTGACCTGTAAAATAGTAAAAATAACTTCTATAATATTGATCTGAATGACGTTTTCACCAAATAAATGATGGGTGAGTCTCATTGAACTGACACGTTATATAAACAATACAAATACGTCTCATGATTACAAATAGTCTAGTGATAATACTATACCTGACTCTACTTAAAAATGTAGAGTTTGAATCCCTATTCTGAAGTTAAAAAAAAAAAAAAAAAAAAAAAGATTAAAAGCACCCTTCGAATATAACTAAGTGTGATTATTTTTTTAATCATATAACAATAACAATGATTCCATAATAAAGTATTAGTGCCTTTCATATAATGATTTAACAACATCATCTTTATTATAGAGTCCAAATCATTGCGGCCTAGCTAGCCACAGAACCCGCATACATAGTTCCAAAACTGTGAGAATAACAAGACCTATTAGATACACCAAATGGACTTGGTTTCTAAGGAATCTTCAAACAAGGGCTCCACCAACTATTTTTGTGCTACCAAAATGAGTTTTTTTTTTTTTTTAATAAAAAGATCTGTGTGTGGTTTCATCATTTTCAGTTTTCAGTCCATCCTTTCTCTAAGTATGATAAGAGACGTATTTTTTATAATAATTTCTCTCAGTCACCATCCGGAATTGCTTAGCCATCACCAAACCATACTCCAATAGCCGAACCTGAAATTAGGCCTAAAGGGAGGCACAAGAATCGAACCCGGATAAACAAAGAGAAGAAGCTAGCAAAGGCACCCACTCTTACTGACCCATCATCCATCCATGTGGGTATGCTACCAAAATGAGTTGGTTGCTTAGTCGGTTTGGTTAAAGAAATTTGTCTCATAAACATTTGAATTTCAAGCCCTCTATAAAGTTCCCTAAAAAGTAGCCTCTATTTAAAAAAATAAATAAATAAAGAGAGAAGAAAACAAACTATAAAAAGAACTATTTTTCACCACTAATAATAACTGTTATTGCAACTGTTCGATTTATTTTTCAATGATATGATCTATGATTAAGTAGTTTTACATTGTCAATTTTTAATACGACACTAAAAGATCATACCATTAGAAAAGTAATTTAACTGTAAAAAGTAATTTTTGCCGATAACGATAAACAGTTTCTATCATAGAGACACCAAAGTAACAGTGAAACCCAAATTCTTTGTAATAACCCAAAGTTTTTTTTTTTTTTTTTTTAAATTCCAATAAAAATTGACCACAAGATAAGGCATCCTTGAAAGAGTTAAGATTAGAATAGGATCACATAGCAGTTAGCACGATTTTCTTTGAGGGAGGAAAAGCAAACTGCAATAAGCTAATTACAAATAAAAAAAATAAAAAAAATAAAAAAAAGGTTAAATAAAAAGGCCTTGATGTTGACCAATGAAGACAAACTGCATCTCGTAAGAGATAAATAATGCTCAATGTATATCTATCCTTTAATTTCCTTGTGAGTTCAGGAAAAATGACTTGTACATACCATTACTGCAAGTGAGATTGTCACTCTTTACTTTCTTTCCTTTTCGTTTAATGGGTCAATACATAAACACAGATGCTGTCCAAGTTATGTACAACCAAGCCAGAGAATTTTTCAGTAGCGTATAAAGAAATACCTCCACCAATCCTTTTTTTAACATATAATATTCATCAAGTTTCATTAATTTTAATATTATTATTCCGTTTTAATACGCTTCTGATGTGATATATGTTTCTAAACGCAAAATCCATGTTTTTTTATTGTTTTTTGGGGGAAGATATATTGCATAAGTATAGAGTGTAGCAGCATTTATGTTACCCACATGTATTAGAACATCATTTTAGGCATGAAATCTTCAAATTGGAAACTTTAATTATAGTTCTCCAATGCTGCATTAACTTTGGTTAGATTATTTTATTTTATTTTTCTTCTGAGAACCTTGATTAGAAGTTGATTTTGCCAATCCAATCAAGTCGTTTGTTTAATATATTTTTTCATTAGCTAATTCTATACGACAAGGAACGAATAATGCGAAAATTTAAAAAAAGACCAATAACTTGGTACCACTTCAAGTCACCACCTATTACCTCATATTCCTAGCCAAAATATAAAAGTCAATTGCCGGAATAAATTTATCCATTACAAATTATGGATAACTATCTTAACATCCTGTTTGCTCTATCTACATAACATGATTGAAAGGATTTTTTTTTTTTTTTTTTTTTTTTTTGTAGGGAGCGTAATGTATAAGCTTTTAGAATGTATTTGGTTAGAAAGAAAACAGACTGATGGAGACATCTATAGAAAGATTTTGACATTTATGATTGTTTAATGTAAAAGAAAAATGGAAGGGATAAGAAGGAGAATTCTAAATTCTTCAAAATAGCTAATTTTGATCTTTCCTAAATTAAAGAAATTATTATGAGATTTTATTTGTTTAATTAACTTTAGTCATTATACAAACAAAAGTTTAATTTCCTTACCCTTGCTTCTCTATCCTAAATAAGAAAGACAATTTTTATTTTCTTTCCTTCATATCGAAGGTTATCTACTACTCCTTTTTTCTACTTTTCTTTCTCATGTACCAAAACTTATGCTATGTTTGGTAGAGTGGAAAAAAGGAATGAAGGAAATGGATGAGGAAAAATGAAAGAAGGTCGATAAAGTTGATTGTTTGATAAGAAGGAAAAAAAAAAAAAAGACAAAGGAAATATGAGGGAAAAATATTATAGTAGAGTCCACTTTTTCATTCCCTTTGAAAATATGAGGAAAATTAAAATCCATCTAATAATTACTAAAGTTTTTTTTTGTCCCTGTTTTAAAGTAAAATAATATGTATATTTATATATAAACAAAAAAAAAATAGTAATTACACACCTTTTTATTTTCTCTTACCAAGCAACATAAAAGAAAAACAAAATCTTTATTCTCCCTCTTATTTTCTTTCACTTCATTTTTTCTTTCCCTCTTATCAAACATTGACTTAGTTCCTAATCATGTTAATGTTCCGAAAACTATGATCTTATATTATATTTATTGTATCTTGATGATGCACTCCGGCTCTGCTTTGCCGCAGCCACATTAATTACCCAATGAAACTTGAAACTTCTTGGACAATGTCCGTAAGTAATTTTGAGAGAGAACACTGTAAAAAAACTTTTTAAATAGTGCCCAGATTGGCGTCAAACGGACCCTCCACATGCAGGTGAAAGCAAGGAGAAATGAACACTTGTTTTCCAGAGCTAGACACAAAAGGCAAAACCAATACAAGGACGGTATTTACAATACAAACACGTTTCTATTGCCTGCAAGAAGCAAACTTATTCCGAGAATACCCAACTCCGAAGGGTAAAAAAGCAAATGAAGTTCACATAATTTAAGGAACACAAATCAATTGAAGCATCTGATGGTCTAAAATACACCAAGAGAGGTGGGATAGAGAGGAGTACGCTCGAAAGAAATACAGTTAGGAATGTAAGTGGAGGTCCTTCGTTTTGAAGGACTCTTCGACTCGATTGCCGGTTGGTTCAGGTATGCATACTTGCTTTTTGTCCACCTGTAAAATTTTAACAAAAGATTTCCCTTTAGCAAAAAAGCAAACACGGATGTTTTAAGCAAGAATCACATCACTTTTGTGTTCTCTAAATAGACAAAGTAAAATCAACTAACCAGTCCTTTATTCCAACCCGAATTTCATTGCTATTCGCATCCTTGTTTCTGTCACTAGTTGCAGCGGTTTTCTTCTCTTCAGCCTCGTTCTCTGTATCCTTCAAGGACTCTTCATAGTACTTGTAATCCTCTTCCTACGCAACCACGAAAAGTTAGAATTATGAGAAACTCGAGATGTTCTAAACAACTGATTCAATCCTTTAAACTCCAATATGTGTCGCCTCCGAAAAGGCCATTCTGATATGTAAATCTTAAATCCAAGTTAGGTGCTTAGTCATGTTTCGACAGATTCAATGTACCTAAGAAGAATCCACCTCTATCCGCTGTCTCGTAAGGATGCATCTAAATAATTTAAAACTTTTCATATTGGAATCTTACCGAGAGATTACGCGCCCTAATGCGTGCAGCAGCCTTGATAGCAGCAAGGAGATGATCTTCTTCCTCGATACGTTTCTGCCTCCAGAACTTGGCGATTTCCTGCTTTGTAACACTCTCCGGAACAGCCTTCCTAGCCCAAAACCAGGGAAGTGGTGGAGGTGGTGGCGGTGGTGGTGGGGGAGGAGCCGCCTGTCCTATCTTCGCACCGCCAAGTCCATGGTCGTCCTTAACCTGCTTCATGGTAATCAACTCCTTGGCGAACTCACTCGTTTATTTTCTTGTTTTCCTCCAATGGGAATTTTCTAATTTTCCACTCTAATCAGTGTAGGCTCACATAAATGGTTAGAGAAATAACCATCAACCGGTCCGAGAGGAACTTCAACTTCAATAACCAACCTCCATGATCTACCGATCAAATCTAACCTTCAAATACAGATAAATGGTTCTCAAAATTATCACATTTATGTTGTATTCTATATCATATTATAAAAAGGAGACCGAACATAAGGTGAAGGTGATAAAGACAAAGGCAACTTGACCGGTAGTTGCAACTTGACATTATAAATAAAAGTTGACAATTGACTCGACAGAAAATTCTCAAACTAAGTTGCTCAAATATATGACGGAGAGCCCAAAAATATTTATACTCGGCAAGTGGACAAAAGAAAACAAACAAATCTTATATAAAATTGGGCTAGACTTTCAAAAGCCCAAAAGGAGACTTATGTAAAAACTGCATAAGAGAAGGGTCAGATTGAATTATCTTGACAATGAGCTTGGGGTTAAAGAGAGAGCTCTAACCACCAAAGACCCAATAAACATCCTCTTTCAATTACAATAAAATGACATTTTAGTTACAATACTTCCATTTAGTACTACTCAAAAAGAGTTATAAAGCAAAGTAGAGAGCTCTCTCAATCTTCATTCAAAAGATACATACGACCCTGATCGAAATGCATACATTTGTCTCTTACACTATCAGGTGGTGAGAAAGATAAATCCTCGAGGGACTCGAATCGGAGAAACAATGCCATTGTTTCTCGTACAGCAGTTCATGTCATGCCAAATCAGTTCATTACATGAACATAAGGAACAAAATCAGAAATAGCACACTAAAAAGATCCTCAGTAACTCATTATTGCTTTCATAAAGAGTCAATATGTTTACAATATGATTGGATCATGAAAAAAAAATAATAATAATAACTGTGAGTACAATGTTTCTAATAATCCAAAGCAACAAACTTTCTTTAAACCAAAACTGAACCTCATATTTTCCTTCACTGCCCAGCAACTTCAGAGGGTGTTTTTGCCACAATTGACAAGGCGTGAAGCCCACTCTGCAACTCCTCTTGCAACAAACCATAAACAAGCCTATGCCTCTTCACCAAGCTCTTCCCTTCAAACTCTTTTGACACAATTTTCACATTGAAATGAGTCTCCCCATCTTCATTCCCTCTCACCCCAGCGTGCCCGGCGTGCTGGTATGATATATCCTCCACTTCCAACTCCACCGGACTCAGCTCCTTCTCCAATTTCTCCTTAATCCTCATCCCCCTCCTCCCCAACAAACCCGACCCCGATCCCGAATTCGACTCCTTTCCGCTCCTCCCACTCGTTTCCGCCTCCAAGCCGTCGAATTTCTCTCCAAAACCGGCACTTTCGAGTTTATCCCCGCTTTTCACCTCCGAACTCACCCCAATTTCGCTCCTTGCACTCTTTTCCGTCACCGCTCGACCCTCCAGGCCATTGAATTTCTCTCCAAAACCGGAACTTTTGACTTTATCGCCACTTTTCGCCTCCGAATTCGAACTATCCGAGGCCTTTTCGGCCTCTACAAGCAACTCAAGCGCCTTCCTCTGCATCAGCTTCAACATATTCAAGAATCCATTGTTCCTCGACGGCGTCAAGCTCTGCTGGAGCCCTAACAAAACAACGAACTCCGGCGAAATCCTGACCACCTCCTCCGCCGGCCGACCGGACAAGCCGTTAACGAGCAAGGCCGCGAGTCCCTTGGTGAGGACCGAGTCGGAATCGGCTTCAAAAACCACGTTCCGCTCTGAGTCAAGGTAAGCCCTAACCCAGACCTGCGACACGCATCCTTCGACCTTGTTCTTCCTCGTCTTGTAAACCTCGTCGAGGGGCTTCAGATTCTTGCCGTAGAACAGGAGCTGCTCGTACTTGGCTCTCGGCTCCTGTACGGACTGGAAGAGCCGTACGATTTCTAGAAGCTTCGGAGGGAGCCCATCGTCAACGGATGGCAAGGAGGCAGGGCTTGAAGCTGAGGCGGAGACCGATAATGGCGGATTGTTGGTGGCGGCGGCCATTCTCTCAAAGGAGATTCGTCGCGAGAAGGGGAGAGGATGGGGGTTTGGGGAGTTCTGTGGGGGAAGAAGAGGGAGGTTGGGATTTTGGTGGGAAGAGTCGGAAGGAGAAGGAAATGGAGGAAGAGGAGTACATGGCAAGGGAAAAAAAAAAAAAAAAAAAATCTAACCACCAATTTTTGGGTCTTCTTGTTTATATATATATATATATATATATATATATATATATAAACCAATAATCCGAACTTGTTAATAAAATTAAAAAGTATAATAAGATAAAAATTGAAACTTTGCGACTGCTTAATCCAAAAACAGGGGAAAATAAGGAGAAGAACCCTAAACCGAAATAGAAGAGAAGAGTTTATGGTTACCACGGAATGAGAGAAACCGAACTTGATGTTGAAATTGGGATTTGAAGCTTATAATTCCAGCGGAAATCGTCATATTCCCCACCCCCCGGGTCATAATCTTCATCATCTTTCTTCTTCTTCTTCTTCTTCTTCTTCTTCTTCTGTCTTTCCTCACTTTGCCTTTTTTTTTTTTTTTTTCTTCTGTATTTTCTTATGCTTTTTGTTAAATTCTTTTTTCTTTAAAATTTTTATAGTTTTTTCTTCGTTCTTATTTTTTTAAATTAAGATCTGTTGTTAAGATTTCATATATCATTAATTATGTTTTAATAGTTTATTTCATGTATATTAATTTAAAATTTTTGTTAAATAAAATAAATTAAATATTAAAATAAATTAATAAGTTATGAAAATATTATTGAGTTGTAAAAATTCACCCACTTTCAACCAAAACTCACCATTTTGGTTTAAACTTTTTTTAAAAACTTTTTTATCAATGCTTAAACGACATGCTATTCCTCATGTTAAATTAAAAAATTTTAAATTAATTTACATTTAAGATATGTTAATTAAGATAAGCTATTTATGAATGAGACCTTACTTCCTTTTATATACTTAATAAATTAGCTTATACATTGTCTTTTTTTTTTTTTTTTTTCAAAAACCGGTAAATGTTCCAAAATTTTCGAAAAAAGGGCTGACTTTTTCCTCTCATTTTTCTACTAAAAAAATTTGAAACTTTTCCCATCTTCAGCACTTTCAAGCAATCTTTTATTAACTCACCAAAAAAAAAAAAACAAACTCTCAAGTTCTCTCTCTCTTTTCCATCCCTCTATCAAGTTTCCCCTCTCTCTCTTCCTCACTCTATTTCTTCCATCCTGTCTATCTTCATCACTCCTCACTCACGAGTCCTACGACCGTGCCTTCCATTGCCTCCAAGTCTCCTCATGTTTTAATTCATGTTCGATTTTTACCCGCCTCATTGTGATGATGATAAATACACTTTTAATGCGTGATTATCATTGAAATGGATTTTGAATCCTAAATTGTGTGGATTCTTATATTAGATTCCTTACCATTTCACTTAATATAAACTCTGATGTGATACTAATCCAAATACGATTTTAATATATATATACACACACGTACTACAAGTAGCTCACTAAACTCGAGTGCAAATTAGCTGAAATCATTAAGTACAGTTAGAAGTTTAATAAAAATGAGTGCGTATGAACGTACACAATTTGTAGAACATATATATATATATATATATACCAATTAGAGAGAAGATGAAGATCAAGAAAAAAAAAAGGAACAAAAAAAAAATACAATTTCTAATCTCAAGGACACATCTTATATATATATGTCCCAAAACCCCCATATTTTAGAAAAGGAGGAGAGAGAGAGAGAATGATGTGATTTAGGGCTTAATTGAATTAATTAGTACTTGTAACCCTTAACAAACAGACTCTCAGAAGCAAGGCCAGTGTCACTGGCTCCAGAGTACTTGCCAAGAGTGGCCTCAGAGTTGGCCTTGGCCCTGGCCAAGAATGCCTCCTGAGCCTTGGCTATGTTCTCCTTCTTCCCACCCCATGTCTTGAGCGTGCTCTGCTGAAGGGCTCGCCCGAATGAGAAGGACAATGTCCATGGCTTCAACACCTCCAACTTGTTCATCGCGTTGAGGTTCTGCGTCGCCTCCTCCTCGCTCTGCCCTCCCGATAGAAACACGATCCCTGGCACCGCCGGTGGCACTGTCCGGCGGAGTGCTGTCACCGTGTACTCCGCTATCACCTCCGCCGCTACCTATGATCCAAGATGCAACTTTTCTTGATCAGCAATAAAAAGGAAAAAATATATATATATTTTTTTCATTAAAAAAAATAAGGATAAATACATGTTTGCAATGATTGCAGACTTAGCCTACGCGAAATTTATGCATGCAGTGTTCACCACAAAAATTAATTTTATTTTCAGCGAATGCCAGAAAAAGAAATGTGCAGATAAAGACGACTTAAAGCTTTTTTTTTTTTTTCTTTTTTGCAGAAATATATATACGTGGCCAAAAAATAACAATATTTGGTAGATTTTCTATTGATAATTTGGCATGTATATACACCATTGGCTCTATTTTTACCTTAGTTGCATGGCGTCAGTTTAAACATTTTTGCACTATATTTTATTTTTATAGAGAATAAGATTTCAACCTCCCATTTAAGATAAAAATATTTTGTGACAATTTTTGGAATTATCAAAGCTCTTTTCTTTTTCTTTTTTTTTTTCTTTTTTTTTTTTTTTTTTGTTTTTTTTCTATTTTTAGCCACAACTACATGGCACAAGGAGTAACGTAGTACCAACCAAAAAGAAAATCTGTTTATCATAATTATATTTCTTAAAAAATAATATTATTAAGATATTAAAAGTATCCGACACCACACTCATATTTTAAAAAAAAATGACCTTAAATTTTATATGTATATTACAACTCATTTTATATGAGTCACATTATTAATTACCACTAATGCTTTTATCACACTAGTTTCTTTCGTTATGGCCTAGAATGAATCTCATAATACTAATTATTATAAGATAATAATTTATCATTAGAGCATATAATAATTGCATGCATGTGTATATATATAATATACATACATATATATATATATGTACACACGTTACCTTAGGGCTATCAGAACCGGGCGTAACCATGTTGGGTTTAAGGAGCGTCCCTTCGAGAAGCACATGGTGGTCGTTGAGCGCCTTGTAGACCGCCGCGAGTACCGTCTCGGTGACGGCTGCGCACTTCTTAATGTCGTGGGGCCCGTCGGTGAGCACCTCCGGCTCAACGATGGGCACCAGCCCGTTCTCCTGGCAGATGATGGCGTAGCGGGCCAAGCCCTGAGCATTCTGCTGGATGGACAGCTCCGAGGGCTCGGTGGGGCCGATCTTAAGGACGGCACGCCACTTGGCGAAGCGAGCGCCGGCCTTGTAGTACTGGCTGCACCTGGCGCCGAGGGAATCAAAGCCCTGGGTGGTGGTCTCGCCGTTGGTTCCGGCGAGCTCGACGGTGCCCTTGTCGACCTTGATCCCGGGGACGACGCCGTTCTCCTCGAGGACCTCGACGAAGGGCTTGCCGTCGGAGGTTTTCTGGTAGAGTGTCTCCTCGAAGAGGATGACGCCGGAGAGGTAGGAGAGGGCGTTGGGGGAGGTGAAGAGGAGCTCCCTTAGGGCTTGGCGGTTCGATTCGATGTTCTCGACGTTGATGCTCGCCAGCCGCTTTCCGATGGTGCCGGTGCTCTCGTCCGCCGCCAGTATTCCCTTGCCGGGGGTGGCGATGTACTTGGCTGTCTTGATGAGCTCGTCTGAGATAATATTCGATAGGACATTACATTAGCTACTAAGTTATTATGTGTGTGCGTGTGCGTGTGCGTGTGCGTGTGTGTACACATATATATAATATACAAATGCTAAAGTTATATATGACTTAAAATTAGTACATGCTCAATATATATGTGACTGGTGCAATAAGATAATGACAGTGCTATACATATACATATGTACATATATATATATATATAAATATATTTATATGTGTATGCGTGTGTGTGTGTGTTTAAGCAAAAAGAAACAATAGAAAAGTTGGTTAATAGAACGCTTCAATTATTAAAAAAGAAAAAGTCTATATGTGATGAGATTAGATATATTAATATGACATTATGAAAAATGCTATAAACTCATGCCTCAAGAATAATCATAATTTGTTGCCGTAATTATAGTTTCGTAGTAATTTAATATTTAATTTTATCATTAAATATAGAGTTCGAATCATCCTATCTCAAGTTTTTTTTATTTAAATAATCATGAAATTTGTGAATTGTTCAATGCTATATTTATACTAAATAGATATTCACATAAGCTAGAAAGAATGACAATAATAACGCAGAGGAAAATGAGTTACACAGTATAACTATTACGTAGACAAAAAAGAACAACAGAAAAGCTGTTTAATAGAATGCATATTGTTGACTTCAACTCTCTCTCTCTCTCTATATATATAGAGGTACTTTTACAGAAGGTCTTTGTTATATATGTTGCTTGCTCTTCGGGTATTTTGAGGATAGCAGATAAAAATGTCGACAACATTACTGAAGAATTGCTTCACCGGGGCAAACGTAATAATCTTCACCAATTTTCAGTACTTACGTATTCATATACAAACACACATATATATATATATACATATACATGTATATGACTATATATTTATACATCCATGTGTCTAAGACGTTTCAGGTAAGCGGTAACAAGACTCAAACACATCCGTTTTGCTTCATCATAACAATCAACAACTCAATTAGTCCACCCTAGTAGTTTTCCTTTTTTCAATCAAATTCATATATATATATATATATATATATACACACACACACACGCACGCACACACATGTGTACACACACCCATATACACATGTGTGTGTGAAAAAAAAAATACTCATTCACAATGCTATACACTAAACCGATGATGAGAGAGAGAGAGAGAGAGAGATTGTATTTACCAGCATACTTTCCAACGAAGGCCGACATGGTTGTGGCTTATTTTAGGATAACTTTTGCGATAGAGTTGTGTGTAAAATATTATGCGAGACGAAAAGTGCAAAAAAAAAAAAAAAAAAATGCAGGACCAAAGCGCGTAAAACAAACACACACAACCAACAATCTATATAGATAAGCTCCTCAGCGAATATACCAACAGAATCCACCTCATGCCATGCACCACCACGTGTCAAGAGATTAGCCCAACAAGGGTTATCATCCTCGGATAAAGCAATGAGTGATTGCTCTCATAGCCAAGTGGCCATTTTATATATCCGTAAAATTCTCTCTCCATGTATATATATATATGTATATACATGATATTATGTGGAATATATATAGCTATGTTCCTCATCCGTTCATATAATTGTGGGGCAACTTTGGAACAAAACAGAAATAACAAATTTTGGATTGTACCAACTCCCCACAAGTTTCAGCCACTATCTTGGATTTTCATTATAGTCCTAACTTGGTCTAATGTTGCTTTCACCTTAACCACCCAGCACCCATCAAATTCTGTCCACAATCCACTATCACTCAAACTTCCATAATGACAATTTAGCGGTAAGTTCACATCTGAATTTATCGGAATTCAAATTCCCGAATGTATAATTTAGTTGCTAATATAGTTTGTCAATATCACAAATTAAAAGGGCAATGGAAGAGTGGGAGATGTTTATATATATATATATATATTATATAAAATATAAGATGAAAGTCAAAAATTTCTCAGCTCATAAAAAAAGTAGAAGCCAACAGAAATATGAGTCAAAAAGCAAGTCTCAGCTGATTTTTAGGGATTGCTGACGAGTAACGATAATGGGGTGGGACAAAATATATATTTATATATAGATAGATAGATATATCCATTTTTTTCTTTTTATAACTTTTGAAGGAGCCACTTCTCTTATCTTTTGCTGAGTCACTCATCATCTGTTCCAAAATATCTGTCTCCAAACTCTCCCATGCCTGGTATGACACGAAAATCTTCATTCAAACCAATCTCAATCTCAGATGTCACAATCTTAATCCTTGGGAATCTCTTGCACACCACATGTATACCTTGAGGTGCCTGGTGAACAAAATTTGCAAAGTAATCATTAGATACAAAATGAGGTAAAAACTCGAAAAATATTTCCGATATGAGACAATGCCGAACTTTTAAGAGTAGGGAGTGCAAATCTCAGAGTTCGGAACTGCACAATGCCGTACTCTTTAATAGTATGGAAACAAAGCAATTGATAGCGACTTCAACTTACAGAGATGAGATTGAGAAATATGATGTTGGACTCCGGTACGCCCTTTCTTAAGATTAAGGAAATCGCCTGAACGGCTGAATTACCTGAAGAAGAGTAACTGATAAGGTTTACTTGTCTAACTATTTGTGTAGCATCGTATAGGAATTAGAAAAAGCGCAAAACCAATGGGAAAGAAAAGACACGAACCTGTTCCTAAGATAGGATCCAATAATAAGACATGCCTATCCGAGATGTCTTGGGGCAACTTCTCGTAGATTAGCTGTCAAGCAAAGAAAGTGTAAAGAAAACAGCCAGAAGTAAGACTTGAATACATTGGTAAAGAACAAGTAACGACACAAAAAAAGATTCTCAAACCTGTTGACCGTTGTCCCCCTCTCTATGAATAAGAATTTTTCCGATCTTGATACCTTTACAGCATGCTCGCAAAGCATTCTCCATGCTCTCACCGCTAAAATACGAGGAAAATGTAAAAAAAAAAAAAAATCACAGGAATGCACATTCAATATTTTAAAATAGATACGAGACAGCACCAGATGAAGCCACGATTTTAGGATTTGAACCCCCTAACTTCGTGCAAGTTGAAACTAATGGGTCCCACCTACACTATTTTGAATTGCAATAGTAAAAAACATACAAATGGGGTCCAATGTGTTCAAATTCTAATTCAAATCACCTGGTTCAAATTTTCATGTTCAAATCAAAATTGTTCAAATTGCAAGAATTTGGACCTACGAACCAAATGGAGCCTTACGCAAACCAATATCAATACCAAGTAACTGTGTTTGAGGTTTAAAAAAATTCCTAACTACTGACATTATAAAAAAAAAAAAACACTAATTTCTAGCTGAGACTGATTTGAAAATATTACCTCCTGATAACAGAAACACCACATAGCCTCTTACAAAAGTCTACACCAGTATACACAGACCCTGCAACCACAACAGAAGATGTAAAGCGAAGGATACCATCTCAAAAGAACTATAATCTATTAGTAGACTACAAAAACAACAACTCAAAGAGAACAATTATAGCTAAAGATTTCATCCGAATATAGCCTGATGCCAGGACGAGATCTGAAAAACATCAAGAAAAAATATCTTGACAAGATGACTTTTGGGACTCTACGGTCTAATGCTAGACATAAACTTTTAGTCAAAACGAATATCAGCTTACCAGTTGGCGTGGTCACCTGCTTTTCCGTAAACGGTAGATGGCCCAAGCCATGTTCAACAACCTAGTAGTAAATTAAAGAACAATAGTCAATGACCAATTAAGGAAGTCAGTTGCCGAATCTCATCACGTAATTTAACAAGTATCAAATAAACCCTACGTGGAAGGGAATATATATATACCAAACGAATCAACCTATCGGAATAAAATACAAAATCATGCTTTGTTGTTTGAGAATCACGTATGAGGGTATGCATACCCCGTATCTGCACCAGACGAGGAGTAACAATTAGAGACAAGATACATAAATAAATAAATCACTAAATTTAAAAAGCACAACCAAAAGTTCGGACCTGAACCGGGAAAGGTAGGATACCTGAAAAGTTGATTGTATGACATATAGATTAGGATATATTTTACAAAGGTCATGCTGGCCGAGCTTTGTACGGATGTGTTGGACAATCAAATCAATTGCCACATGATTATCTCCTCCACGAGGAATAATGATATCAGCATATTTCTTTGTAGGAAGAATAAAGTCATCAAAAGCAGGCTTCACAAATTTTGAGTACTGCACTAACACAAAAATATATTTAGAGGAAAGGTGACATTCAATTTTAGCTTCTATCAAACTTATATGATCAGGAATGTGGCGGGTGGGGGAGAGTAACTGTAGTAATGAAGCCTCAAAAACTCATTGAGTGAAAATTTTCAAGTGACTGCAATAATTAAGAAAACAACTAAACTCAATCAAGTAACTCAGCAAACAATGATATTCATCAAATTGACCAGTTCCTGCAATATCATGATTGTCCCCAGAATTGTAAGTTTACTGCATGCCTTGACACTTTAAACCTGCATCCTCCTATAACTTTGATAACATGATTATTATTATTTTTTTCCATAAGATAGATAACGTAAAAACATGAACATTGCAAACCTGATCAAGAACTGCGCCAATATCCCTGTGTTTGTCAACCGTGTCACGCCTTATCCTTCTTGCCAAACGAACATCAGCATCTGCACTGAAAATTTTACAATGTGAAGTGTCCCAACTTAGTAACACTATGCGGTGACATAAGCAGACGTTTCATACTAGTAAATGCAAGTATGGTAGTAACTAACATAAGCAATGGAGACAAAATGTTAAGATCATGACCTGTATCGACAAAGATCTTCATATTCATCAACTCTCGTACACGAGGATCGTGGAAAATGAGAATTCCTTCCAAAATTATAACATCTGAAGGATTTACCTGCACAGACAGTAGAACAATGAGTATTATAAATTCAGTAAAGAGATTTCGCACTGATAAGGCATGCGTGCACAAATACACCTATAACAACAATTTTAACTTTCGTAGTTTTTTGCCTACTAGAATAAAAAGGGCATGAAAACTAGAGGCAACTGTGAGCGGAAAACTAGAGGCAATTGTGAGCAGAATGGAATGTCAATAAAACCTGTATGCTTAGGAATCAAACGTTACCCTTCTAGGGGCGAACACATTGTTTTTGTAACTCTTGAAGTCATACTTTGGTATATCTACTGCCTGCCCATTCCTCAACTTATCCATAGAAGCTAAGAGTTTCTCAGTGTCAAATGCATCTGAAAACAAAAGAATTTTACATTAAAACATACATACTCACATGCATCAAGTAAGAAAACTGAACACCATAACTATGCTTCTTACTGCTTCAAGTAAATAATTAAACTTCATTACAGAATTTTTCTTAGGAGAAAAATGTACAGTCCAGGAAATGGCATCAAACTGCATACAGGCCATGCCTTCATTAATTGCGTTCAAATGCAGTTGAACACTATTTACGATTCATTCTATCTCCTAGATAAATTACAATTTGACTAAACCAGAAATCTCCTCACCAGGATGGTCGAAGTTATAATCCTGTACCCGGGCAAGTTCTTCTTCTTTCAAATTATGATAGAAGGAATCCTGAAAAAGAATCCATGTTGAGATAGGTAAATATAAAGTTATGCAGTGGAGAAGTATATTCATATAAACGAGGTCTTCCAGATTTTATCTCAAGCTAATAACCAAATGTGTATATGAAGCAGGATAACGTTACCTGGTTAACAAGAACGACTCGCTGATCATGAAGTTGTTGTATAATCATATCACAAACAGTGGTCTTGCCAGATGCTGCTCCACCAGCAACCCCTGTCATGCAACGCAGAAAGTATGGTCATAAGTAGAGAGAGAGAGACCAAAAAAAAAAAACTATCGTGCCTTCTCCTATGATGGATTCTTAGAAAGACCACACACATGCATTGAGAAGACCACAGTCCAGCATATACAATGAATTTGATAAAGTCTCAATGAAAAACTTTATAATGGGCATCTTCTGCATGTCATTTTTTCTTCAACTGATAGGATCATAATATAATCAAGTACAAGAATGTTTTATAAACAAAATGGTTCATATGCCATTTAGTAAAGAAGGTATAGGTCAAGCCACTTCAACTTAGAAAATCAAGAAAAAAAAAATGTTAATCATGTCTCAAGAACATAGTTTTCAGATTCAACACTACCTATGACAAAAGGTTGCATATGCACGTTTTCTGCGGCAGAGGTCGTTGGCTGCCCCACCTCTGATGAATGGCTTTGCTTCACCAGACCATTCATGTGAAATCCAGAAAAATGAACCCCTGAGGAGGCCTCTATCAAGTCCACGACCGATTGAGAAGCCATGGGCCAAGAACTATATATAATGAACACAAACAGGGATCAGAGAAACACTTAGAGCTCATGCAAGGACAAAGTTAACAAATGTAAAAGCTCTTGGCTATATTCTCGACAGAAAATATAACTTTCATTGCAATAATGGTCGCTCTTGATCATCAGATTCGGTTTATTTCAATCAGAAACTAACATCTTGGAAAATAAAACAATCAAACCTAACATGAACTCGTAGTTTTAATTATTGAACCAAAGACTGGATCAAATTCAGCCTAGCAAACTTGTCAAGTCACTTGGTCATGTGTGGATGAAAAGAATTTTCTAGCATATTTACACTAAATATATCTGACGAGAGTGAGCAGATCCAAACTAGATAAAACTTGCTAAAAACCAAAGACTTGTTTCAAAGACACCAACCCTTTTTATATTTGACACGAAAAATTCAGTTGCTAATCAAAGCAAGCAACAACAAACACAAACAAAATTGCTAACAGTGTTACATTACTTGTGGGTTTCAAATCATCAATTTGTAATCTTCTGCAATGTTACTCTTATTAGAGTTGTTGGTGAAATTATAGTCCAAACTCCAAACCAATCAGAACCAAACATCTTGGGGTATTGAACAATCAAACCTAACTTGTCTTGTCCTCTCTAGTTTTGATTGCTAAACTAAAGATGGATCAAATTCAGCCAAGCAAACCTGTCAAGTCATTTGATCAGATTTGGATCAAAGAATTTTCTACCAAAAAAAAAACTAGACCAAAATCGAACACTTGTGGGCAACAACAAACACAAACAAAATTGCAATTACATTGCTTGTGGGTCTCAAATCATCAAACGTCCAAATGCAGCCGACCCCAATGAACACGACATTCTTTACACACACACACACACACACGCAAACACACGTATGCAACCCGTTGCCGCATACGACATCACTTTCCGCGTACTTGATCGAAACAATCCGTCACGGAAACGAGACAAAAACTAAACAAGAACAAGTACAAGAAAATCAAAACTCATAAAAATCTCAACTTTTTCACTAAAAGCATCGTTCTAATGACGCGAATCCTCGGCGAAATCAAAACGCAGATCCAACAACGGTGAATGCCGATGCTTTCCGTCACCGAAAAATTCTCGATCAAACTAATCAAATTGAAAATTTACAGAAACGGAAAAAAAAAAAAAAAAAAAAAGATTTGTTCTTTGAAGTTAGGACAAGAAATTGAAGTATGGAAAAAGTGAATCCAGAAATCCAGCAATGCGAGTTTACCTGGTGAGTAAGTTCTATTCGAACCGCGAGAATTCCAGAAGAGAGAGAGAGAGAGAGAGAGGGATTCGTAGAGAGAGAAAGTTGCAGAGAGAGAGAGAGAGAGAGATAATTACGGACAGGAAACAGAATGGGGGGAATATATGTGTGTGTGTGTGTGTGTGTATGTGGGGGGGGGGGGGTAATATGAGCGTGAAGTGAGGTAGACCCTGAAATAAAATTTTCCTTTTTGCAGAACAGTCCTTGCGTTCCTGCCAAATTACAGGTACTCTCTCTTTCTCTCTCCTCCCACTTTCTCTCTCTTCTTCTTCTTCGATTCAGAGAGCCGTACGGTGTTGCAGTGAAAACACTGGACGACGGTGGGGGTTTTTTCTTTTTTTTTTTTTTTTTTAATTTTGGTGCGAAATCTAAGAACGGATTTATGTTCCGACGTGGCAGTGAATCGGAAGTGGGTCCCACTTTCAGATTCTTTTTTATTTTTTATTTTTTGTTTTTTATTTTTTATTTTTTAATTTTCTCTTCCAGTGCACTGAGGGGGAAACTCTTGTGTGTTGTGTTATGTACCGCTTTTACGGTGTTTATAAGATCGTCCTTCTGGATTTCCGTGATCTGGGCAATACGATGTCGTTAATTTGCTGCAGACGGGAATGTTGTGAAGGACCTCAAACTATACATTTTATATCTCATATTGACCCCTAACTTTTGATTCTACACATTATACATCCCTGATTTTTTCTACTATTACACCACAGTCCCCTGTTAATATTTTATTAAAAAATTGGATAGAAATAAACATGTTCTAATTATATAAGCTTTATTTATAAGTATAGTCGTAATTTAACTTTTTTTTTAGGCAATTATATCCCTATCAAAGATATTTTGGAAATAAACTGTATTTTTATTAAAGATATAAACTATCATCTCAGATATTTGGAGATACATTTCCTTTCCAAATTGCTTAGTTACAATTTTGATCTTAATTAAAGTTCAAAAATTCAAAATTGAATGACGTGTCAAATTAAAGTCACAAATCAATATAAAAATGATTATTGTATAATTCATGAATCATTTTGTGAAAATAATCAATTTTTTAATTTAAAAAAAAATGAAAGAAAATTATTTGGTGTTGTCCCACTCCATCCACATCAGATTGGGAACCACCGAAGGAACATTAAAGACCTTATACTCATTTAAATTTGATGATGATTTGATTTTATCAATCTGAATTTGATTAGGACCATTTTTTTTTTTTTTTTGTTATATTACTTAATTGTGCTAATGAGATTTAGACATTCAAATTCTTGTACCGTTTCAATCAATGTCAAAATTTAGGTAGAACATCACTAATCAATGTAACAGTACAGTACGGACGCTATTGTTACTTTCCCTGTGAAAAGACCAGAATTTTTTTTTTCCCAAGTTCATGCACTGATTTTTATTTTTATTTTTAGCTACGAGTATTTTTACAGTTGCCAGGAGAAAATATAACTAGGAGTATTTTTCAGTTGTTATGAGAAAATACCCCTATGAGTTTTTTTTTTTTAATGTTTAGTTTAAACTATTAAATCTGTATTATATTATACTTTTTTACGTATTTTTTATTTGATATAGTTTTAAAAAAAATTGGTGTTAAAAAACGTATATTATCATGACCCTAGAAAAATAGAGAAGCTGCTGGCCCTGAGAAACAAGTAAAAGAGAGAATGAGAGAGTGAGTCGGCTGAGGTTCCAAGACTGCCTCTAGGTGCATTGTTGGATATTCGGCCTTAAAAATTGGTCATTGGACTTGTATCGTTGTGAGTTTTTTTTTATGGTGGTGGCTGTGTTTAGTGGGATGGCTACATTGGAGCAAATATAATGTTGTTTAGAAGGTAGTTTTCAGACGGCTTGAGGTATTTTGTGATGTTTTTTTTTGTAGTGATTATACTCTTTCAAGGTTTTATTCCGAATGATGATGAGCTTATTGTGAAGGCGGTGGTTCTGATTTGTATGCTGACGGTAGTATCGTGTGTATTTCACGTTCTGCTATTTAAATGCATCTCGTCGGCTTCGCCGTTTATTCCCAACAGCGTTCCTCCTACTCTGATGGTCTTCTTGTCGGCTGCACTTTCTTTAAAGACTTGTGACGGTCGTGGTTTAATTTTAGTTTTTTATGTTTTAATCTAACAAAGGCATTGATATTTCGACCATATAGTTTTAGTATTTCATTGTAATAATGGAGGTAGTTCTCCCACTGTTTGAGTTTGTTTTTAATCTGACAGATTTAGGTCTCGGCGAATTAGAAATTCCACTAGCCATATGTCTTAGTGGAGATGTTTACAGTCTTAGTGCTACATGCTACATGCTTTCGATTGATCAAAAGCTTTCATCGATTGTAGTTGTTTCAAAAAGAGCCTTCTGTGTGCTCAAGTTGATGTGTTGAGGAATTTTCATGATATCAGGTCTCGTCTTGTATCGTTTTCCCTACACTTCATCAGATTTTACTGATAGAATCGATTTTTATCGAGTGCTTTGTATTGTGCATCATATAGTCATCTACATTATATTTGATGTCTATAAAACATTTTAGTTGAATGAATTTTACCTTAAAAAAAACCGTGCATTATCAGTGGAGAAACACTACTGTACATAGCTCAACTATTAACTTACCAATAAGTGTAAAGAAAAAAAAATTAATACTTGCTTACTTAAAAAGAATAAATTGTCCATCCGGTCTCTAAATTTGTTTTTTATGAAGTTTTTATTTGCTGCCCATCCATTTTTGTGACTAAAAGGTTTCTAAACTTTTTATGGTTTTTTTTGCTAATATATATTAAAAATTTATAAAAAAAATATTACATTAATCATACATAATTTACTATTTAAGGGTAACTAAAAAATTTTTTTTACATGATTTAACTTTCATGTATCATTCATGTGATTTATTCTATCTAATTTTTAACTTTTGTCAGGAAAAAAAAAAAAAAAGGACCAAATTGTACCTTTTCACAGAGTTTAGGAACTTTTTAGCCACAAAAAAAATTGGGAACCAAATTGTAATTTTATAAAATGATTAGGGACCAAATCAATAGTTTACCTTCAAAATCATAATACCAATTAGACATGATTTTAAATTATTGAATTCTTATCAAATTCTATTAATTTATCATACTTTTACTTCTATAAAAGGACTCAATATTATTTAACTGTTTTGAAAATAAATTCTTCAAATAAAGTATTATTTTTCATATTTGTAAAAGTAGGAACATGAATAAACTCATATGTCCATTTATTCATATCTTCTTCATATTTCTCTAATAATATCATGATAATTCAATAAAAATGTATATTTAATTATTATGTCATATTATATCAATTAAAAAATTATTTTAATATAACACATATCTTTAATATATTATGGAAAGGATATGAATAAGTAAGCACATAAATAAAGAAATATATGAACCAAATATATAAAAAGAATTATCGGCACAAGCCCCAACTTTCCATAAAATAAATATGAAATAATTCATATTTAAATTCCGGCACCCCTCACAACGGCTCTATTTTAATACCCTAACCTAATTTATTAGAGAAATTTTTAGTGACTAGGTCCGTAATATCAAAAACCTTTTTTTACTCTCTCTTTTTTTTTTCTTTTATGAAAAAAAGCCGAATTTATGCAAACTTTACAAATACCATGGATATATAAAATAAATATCGTAGTGGTATTTATAAAAAAAAAATAAATAAATAAATAAAAAGAAATATCGTAGTGGTTTGACAATAGATCAAGCATGCACGTGAAGAACACGACTTTGAAGCTATTAATTAGTTTTTTAATTAATTAAAAATGACATGATATAAATAGGCCACGCCATTCCCTTGAGCAGTGACCGATTTTACGTCTCTTTTTTTTTTTTTCTTTAATTTGTTAGAAAATTTGAACTGTGGGAGTCGTTTGCTACAATTTTCCTTTCCAGGTGCAAAATGACAATCAATGAAAAATTAGGTGGCACTGATACCCAAAAAAAAAACCAAAATTCTACAATTTTTTTAAGGGAATCCAAATGATCAAAAGATCAAGGTCTTTTTCCAAAATTAAAAAAACAAAAAAAAAAAAAAGATCAAGTCTTTTTGCAATTATGGTTCCCAAACTTTTGAATCTTTGTTACTTTGGTCCCCAATTTAAGAAATATGACATCTACGTCCCTAAACTCTCATTATCTTAGTCTTGGGTCCCTAATTTAAGAATTTGGAGAAGTACTGGACCCGAACTCCCATCGTCATGGTGTATGTCAATCGCCACTTGATGTTTTCTATTAAATGCTATCCGATATCAATATTTGAAAATGTCTTTGTGCCAAACTCCATTTTATTTGTTTTTGTTTTGCTTTGTTTGTTTGTTTGTTTTTGTTTTTTTTTTTTTCCCTTTTTTTAGATCCACAAAAGCTTGTTCTATTTGATATTGATTAAATAAGTGCACATTTTTTTTAAAACTTGAGGGTGGGGGATTCGAATTTTACACCTTATAATGGAGTCATGTATAAAATCACTGCTAGACTATACATGCAAATACAAATAAGTACAAATTATGAGCATGTGTTTAAACAAATCCATAATGTTTTTGCCTTTTTTTTTTTTTAATTTAACATAGCTTGTTGTTTTTTATTCTGTTAATTTACTCTAGCATAATGGTAATTATGATAATACCCTGTAACAACCCTGCTTACGTGACCGTTACTACACTTTCTATACTTACTCTACTTTAATATTTAAAATTTACGGAAGATTTTTTTAATACATACATTTTACATGACATATAATTAATAAGTACATATCATTGCGATTAACAAAATAAGTATAATATTTTAACATAAAAACTTACTGATCATTATTAAATAATTACTTACTTAGAAGTACTTTCAACATGTTTTCATTTTTAAACATTATTGGTTAGTATAATTTAATATTCAAAATATTTACGGAATTTCTATGTTGTGATATATCATCCTGTCCTTCACATCCGCTTTGCAGTCCACCTAATCCATCTATTACGGTGGAAGTTTCTTACTTACAACATGAATATTTTCTTATGAGCTTTCGCTTAGTAAGTATAAACCTCACCTACAGTATATAAACTAATGCTTTAAAATGCAAACTGTTTGATGCCATGTTTGAGTGCATGATTGTTATGTTTTAAAGCTATCATGACATAATTGTTAGTCTTATATCTTTGAGGATTTACGTTGAGGTATGACATACTGCATACTCACCATAAAATAATTAACAAGATTAAGATAAGACAAGTTAAGGGTATCGTATCAACCTTCCACAAGTGGAGGATCAGTTCAATTAATTTCAGTTAATTTAGAGCAAGTATAGTCTATGATCGGTGAGAGCAAAACAAATCACCATCAAATAGAAAATAGAAATAAAATAAATTCATGAATAGTATTCAGAAATTGATCATCCATCCTTATTATTAGGGAAGATTTTTTTGAAGGTATTTTTTTTGGTAAATTGGTTTCAAATTAGTAACTAAATACATTAACACCACAATTAGTTGTCATTTTTCTTTACAAAAACAAAAAGCAAAAAACAAAACTGATTAAAAAATAAGAGGCAAGTAATTCTTCAAATATTGAGCTCTGATGATGTAACAAAAGAAACATCACTACTCGAGGACTACCAAACGTTAAAAAAATGGAACTTCGGGATTCTTTTGTCCAAATTCTTAAAATGAGGCCTAAGACGTTAAGAAAAATGGAAATTTTCTAAATTCTTAAATTGAGAACTTTAAGTGCCAAACGTTCAAAAGTTTGAGAACCGAAAGGTTAAAAAGAAAAGAGAAAAAAAAAATCCAAAGATCAATATATATATATTATATATATTTGGATGAAACTCCAAAATATTATATGGATAGAGGTTGAAATATCCAGATAATCTGGGAAGGTAGATGTCCCTCGTGTATATATGAATCTTCATGAAATAGATTGTCCATATACCCTGGTTAACATGATGATGACTCAAATCATATTAGCGAGGAGAACAAGCATCTTATTAATCTACATTAGCAATGACAATCCAAATCCAAATCCAAAGATCAATATGGTTAATATATCATGTTCTTTTTAGATAATCACGGATTCCACCTAATGAAATGTCACAGTTCCAAAGTTGACCACTAACCTTTTTAACTTTTTCATCATATTCCAAAAATCTCAGTTGACAATGAAGGGATATTATTGGCCAAAAGTCTTCATCAATAATAAGAGCTACCACTTAAGATAATTGATACTCTACTTTTGATTTTATCCAAAAAGATAACTATTTTCCAATATACGAGACCCTTTTTACCATTTAATAGGATGACTTAGACGTAATGAACTATTGTGATAAACATATGACTAAATATTTGAGTACGAGTGACATTTTTTGAGAATTAAGATATAAAGATTTGCTTCTACTAATCTAGTTTTGAATTTAGAATGCAAGATATCACATCAAATCATATTATTTCTGTTAACATATTTGGTGGGACTGAGGTAACATATTTTTCGTTAAGAGATGAGCTTGGTTGTATGACTTTTAACGAACATTTTTATCAACGTTTAAAGAACTCCTTTAACAATGACTGAAAAACAAAAAATTTCTTAACCATATCCTTCTAGAAATTGGATAGAGATAAAAGGATAAGCTCAAGGTTAAGTATAGTATGAAAAAAGAAAATATCTTTGACGTGCAGTTTTCAACATTTCCCATTTGATATTTATCTTCTGCTTTGTTGTAAAAGAGATTGACACTGACTTTGGTGGTTTCTTTATCATTTTCCCATTCTTGTTCTTTTGGCACCTTACTGAATTGATCAGATTTTAAACGATAACAAAATTCACGTGTCTTTTCGGTCACTAAGAAGAACCATTTAGGCCCACCAACATATTTAATTTGTCATGAATCCTTTAATACATGTAATGTTGTCTGCATATAATTGGACGATCTTTTGGCAGGGTGTATACCCAATCAGTATTACTTAATAGCGAAAATTTTCGATTCCATCCCTGAAAAAAGAGAATTCTACAATAGAATATGAAAATAATTTACTGAAATAATTTTGTTTTAGACTTTTAGATCGGCTTAAAATTATATTAGTTTGTATACAATTTATATTATAAAATGTATACTACCTATAGGATATTTCATCATGAATAACTCCTGTAAAAAAAAAAAGGTAAATTTTATAAAACTTGATAAAGATATGACAGTTGAAAAAAATCTCATATCTTTGAAGACCATAATTTTACAAAGGAATATTTTGTAAATAACATAAAATTCACTTGTGTTGATCATTTTTATAGTACATTATTTGTTGTTCTCAGAATTTAAGTTCGGGTTCTTTTCTCAACCACCCTATCCTGACCACCTGAGCTAGGGCACCATTTGGCCATGTTGACTAATTTTTTCAAGTGGCTCTTTGCAATGTAGAAGATATACACACGAGGATCAATGATGTCTTTACAGTCTTGAGCAACATAAAAATATTGGACAATCGATGAGATAATAAATGATCTTGTTATTACAGTGACAAACCATAATTCTTTATCAGGAGGGATATTATTATGTAATGGATAATTAGAGAATATTCTAAGTAATTTTTTTTTTTCATTTTTGGGGGGTTACTATGAAATTATTACGTATTTTTAGAAATAAAGAAAAGTTGAGGGGGGACTTAGAAAGAAAAGTTGAGGGGGACTTAAGTCCCCCTCGGTCCTTCCTTCCCTCCGTCAGTGGTCCCTAGACTTTCATCAGCTAACAAACCAAGGGTTCAAAGAGTCCATCAACAAAACACGTCAAAATCTGAATATATGTTTGACACATAACTCGAACTCTTGCGTCTTCATACGATAAAAGCGAAGGTTCTAAATATAAAAATATTATACTTCCATAAGCCTATTTTATTCGTGTACTTTGTGGAGCATTTTGTAGTTCTTTACGATTTTATTTGCAGAAGCAAAGTATTAAAAATATGGTCCGGAAAGTAGTATATGTTTTCATGTGGGACAGGTGAAAGCTAAGGGCTTGCTGAAGTTGGTATGCCACCAAAAAGTTTGCTTGTCCGTAGTCCTTTACCATACACATGATTCTCCAGGGTCACATTCCAGATCATTAGCCTGAAAAAATAAAAATAAAAAGTTACATTCCGGAAAAGGGGAAGGCTAGAATGCCATTTTTTTTTAATAGACATTAATTTATAGGGAAACGGTGAAAGAATCAAGAGATTCTACTGCATGAATAAAAAAAATACAGTATTATTGATAGAGTTATGTTTTTCAATCATCATATAAGTACGATAAATCATCTGAAATACGCATTTTTTTTTCTTTTTTTATATATTTTGATCAGATTTTATATTAAAACATACACTATAGATATGAAATCTTACCATAAAAAAAAATCCAAAAAAATTAAGCTCATTTGATATCCCAAAGGAACTCCAAATGGAGGAGATTCTTTGATGTGAATTTACGATTGCATTCATATCGATAACCCAAAAAAAGAAAAGAAAGAGTAATTTGTATTTAAATTGATGAAAAAATGATGGGATAAAGTATCATTTTCTATATGCCATAGAATTCTCTTACCCCAAACGCAACCTGGCAATTGTGAAGCCTAAATCGTAGACGTATTAGATGTTGGAAAAAAAACGATACGAGAGTATGAAAAAATTTCAACAATTCAAATTCTTTCTCAAACTTCAAACTTTTCGAAAGTCTTTCTACCTCCCTCTCCCCCTCTCTCTCTCCCTCCCTATGAACCCATGTAAGCACCTTGGAAGCTCATTTGGAGGCAATGACTTCCGAAAATATAGGGTTAGTGTTTTCGGCATATAATTGAAGTAAATAGCATGTTTTAAAAAATATTTGAATTTAAAAATAATAAATATCTAGTTTATTATATAATTTGTCAATTTTATTTACCTAATAAGTTTGTTATTTACGTTAAATAATTTTCTGAAAATTATTATTTATTATAATTTATCGGACATATATCTAAATTTTGGTTCTCTCATATGGGTGTCGTGGCTTGTTGGGCCACATCTTTTGTGATGTACCATTTCCTACGAGCCAGCTTCATTCCACACTTCAAGGTGATAATGCGTCAATTTTCACATAATTTGAAATTATGTGAAAATACAGATAAATATTGGTTCCTTTTTATTTGTGTTGTGTTCCTCTTGTAGGGCCTTGTTTTCCAATCAAATAAGAGTAGGCGGATGGGGATAGAACGAGGAAATGACCTTTGCAGCTACCTTAGCTGGTGGGTAGTTGTAATGTCCTCCATATCCAACCTTTTTCTCTTTTTTTTTTTTTTTTTTTTTTTTTTTTTTTTTTTTTTTTTTTGCATTGCACCATGCATAAGATTTTCTTAATGTAGGGGGGGAAAAAAAAACCTATTTGCATTAAGTGTTATTTCCAAGATATAACGAGGAAACTTCTAATGGATATAAACAGAAGTGAATTGACTTCATAAATTCTTATTCGATTAATTATGAGGTCTTTTTACCCTGTTGAAATTAGCTCAGCAATATATCTTAAGCAATGTGTATATATGTTACTTTCCAAATGGGAAAAGGAAAAAAAAAAGAAATTTTGCATAGGAATGTAAAAGTCTTGGTAGATTGCATTAAGTGTTACATATCCAAGAAATAACTAGGAAACTTCTAAAAGACAAGGGTTTCTCGAATCAAAACGATTTCTCCTTTCTTTTCTATGCTTTCTTCTCTTACAAATCCTACATAGGTCATCAAAGAATATATTGCATTACGCGCTATTTCCAACATATAATGAGGAAACTTCTAATGGGCATAAAGAAACTCATTGACTTTAGAAGTTCTTATTCGATTAATAAAGTCCTCTTTATCTCGTTGGGGTTATGTATATCTTCAACAGTGTATCATATATATATATATATATATATGACCTTTTTTATGTGAAAAAGGAGGGGGAAAAAAATCATAGATAGGAATTTAAATACATAAAAAAGAAAGTAGATTGCATTAAGTGTTATTTCCAAGTTATAGTAAGGAAAGTTCTCACGGACAAGGTTCTACAAAAGTTTTAAAAAGCCCATTGACTTTAGAGTTTTCATTAGATTAATTATGAATCCTGTTTGTCCTGTTGGAATTATCACATCAACGTTCCTTAAAGAATATGTCATATATATGACTTTCTTAATGTGAAAAGGAAAAAGAAAAAAAAAAAAAATTTCTACATATGAATGTAAAGGTAACACTATTATATTAAGCACTATTTCCAAGATATAACGAAGAAACTTCTAATGGACAAGGTTCTACAAAAGAAAATGCAAAAGGGACAAAGAGTTCATTGACTTCAAAAGTTCTTATTGAATAATTGTTAGTCTTTTTTTTATTCCATTGTGACTAACTCAACATGCAGGAAGTAGGGAAGATGTTTAAGTAGGAGTTTTCAAGTTTAAAAACTGAAAGTGTTGTATTTTATTTTTAATAAATAAGAGTAACAAATCTTATAATGTATAAGGGATAACAAAAAAAAAAAAAAAAAAAAAAAACCTCTTTAAATGTGATTATTAGTTCAGATTAACAACCTGGAGTAAAAAGGCCAAATGTTCTTTGCCTTACGTGTTGGAATATGATGACTAGTTATATTTATTCCAAAGTGGAATGTTTTTAACTCTAGAAACATGTCAAAAATTTATAGGCTAAAACACTATTTTGTCAGCTGATTTTTTTTTTCTTTTTTTGCAGAAGAAATGAGGCCCATTTAGAGTTTCCAATTGAGAGGGAATGTGTTTGAGCAAGAATCAGGTTACGTGGCATTTTTCATATATACTAGTTGTATTACACGTGTAAAATGCGTGTGAAATAAGCAAACAAAGCAACGTAAAAGCAAAAGCAAAAATCAAAACAAAAAAAACAAATAAAAAAAATCACGTGACGTTAATTAGGCCATTACATAAGTAGTTATATAGTGATAACATGATTACCACATGAAAATTATTGAAGTTCGAATGAAAACCGCATTCGTGCTTTTAAATAAGGATAGGAGATTATACGTCACTTATACTTTTACATAGGCTGGCAGTGAGATTAGGCCCAATACATAAATGTAACGCCCCCTTTAGCATAACAAGGTCAAGTTGGAGTTTTTGGAGGCTATTTTTATATTTCTATGGCCCAGAAAAACCAGCCAAGACCAAAGACCAATAACCCAATATCAACTACGCTAAGCTTAGGATCCGTTTTGAGCACGAACTGGAGTTAGAATTTTAAAAATATTTTTATTGAAAATAAATGAATGATTGAAAATATACGTTTAATTAAAAATGAACTTTGATAATTAAAAGAATAAAAATTTAAAATGTATTTGAAAAAAAAAAGTAATATTATGGATCTTATTTCGTTCGTTTTGTTATTCTATGTAATTTAATAAAAAAATTTATTTTACTTCGACTTGAAAAAATAAGGTGGAATTTTAAAATTTGAGGTTTTTTAATAATGAAATTGAGAGATTTGGATATGTAAACAGTGAAATTGGTTTATAAAAAAAAAAAAAAAAAAAAAAGATAAAAAAACCATTTGGGAAATTCCAACTGAAGTGGAGGTTCCAAATATGTCCTTAACAAAGTAGGTTCAGATGAAGACTCCTATTTGGGCCTTTCTCATCGTCACAAAAACTAAAGCAGGCTTTAAAGCTTCGTGGCATGACATTGGGAAGACCAATTTTGAAGAACTTGCTAGATTTTTTTTTTTTTTTTTTAAGGGATTGGTGATGCGCTCGCATCCTAGTGAATATTGGATGATCTCACTGATCGCACCGACAAGATGAAAGGATTCTAACCTTAGGTTTTCGTTAGTGAATAGACCCCACACTTCAAAGGTGGACATTATATATATATATATATATATATATATATATATATTATAGAGAAAACAATCTCTAGTGGTCTTATCCTCACATTCTCCAACTAATGTCCTTAGAGTTCTCTATATTACTTTTTAGGTTAAATCTGACATATAGACAGAAATTATTGAACATTTCTATCCTTGAAAAAGTTTAATTAACTGAGGGTCGTTAAGGATCAGTCAATTCAATTAGACACGTCAAACAACACAAATGATTCATGTAGATAATGGCAAAATTTCCAAAATATTTGATATTGCAAAATCATAATCTCTTTATGACAAAAGGAGGTCATTTTTTACAAACAAAAAATATATTGCAGCAGGCGTGACAATGGTCATAAGGAAGCTTAATTAATACCATTGTTTTTTAGCTTCTTAACCTAAACCACACCCACAAAAAAAAATAATAATAATAAAAAATAAAAAATAAAAGAAAAGAGAGAGGGGCATGCGTGAAATCATTTTATTTAGGGTCCCCAAGAATCATTCTTGTCATGCACACACCATAAACTTTCCTTCCCAAAGATGAGAGAATGTAATAACTTCTTGTTTTTGCGGCACGCTGGTAAAACTTGTCACTCTAATGTATTATATATCTCTACTTTTAGGGAAAGGATGGGCAATATAATAACCAATTCCGTAAGGATAACAAAAACATGGTTAAAACATTGAGGGTATGATTGGTAGAGTTTTTACTTTTACTTTTAGCTATTAGAAGAGGAGAAGTAAAAACTATAGCTTCTCAGTAAGTGTTTGATAACAAGGATTTTTGAGGTCAAAATGATCTTTAAAGTTTTGTAATGGGTAACAAAACATTAAAATGAAGTTTATGATGTCTAATTTAATTTTTGTTACAAGTTTTAAAGTTATTCAGAAGAGTTTTTACTAAAAGTTATATTTTTTGACTTTAACAAAAGCACTTTTGGAGACTAAAATTCTTTTGACAGATCATCAAATACCTCCAGAAGCTGTTTTTGAACCTAGGAAACTAAAAGTAGCTTAGGAAACTCTGTCAAACAAGCCCTGATTGAGTGGAATTAGAAAAATTATCTCTCTTGTTACTTTTATTAGAGTCTTCTTGGACTAAGTTGAAATAATAAACTAGAAATGCTAATTAGTTATTAGAATTCTTTATAGATACGAAAAAAACTCTAATATCTGTATTAAAATCCGTTAACATTGTATATTTTGTTTCATTATAATGCTATATGACGTTTAAAAACGAAATATTGATAGAGATATCTATCATAAAAGGATTCAAATAATAATTGTTGTATATAGATTTTGATAAAATGTATGTACTTTGTATATATATATTTTTTCTCATGTTAAAGTACCATATTTGAGTATGTTACACAAAAATAATGGAAATCAACTTTACTTGTGCTTATAATGTGCAGCATCAAGTGCCTTTGAGTGCTGCATAAATGCCGCTAAAATTGTGGCTGTTAGATATCTCTAGAGACCCCCCAACCAATATGTGCTAGTCCCATTCCTTAAATCTTTATTGATGTAAAAGAAGAAGAAGAAGAAAAAAAAAAAAGGAGTGGTAAAGAAAAGAGGCATTGAAAAAGGAAAAGAGGGTACTTCTTGTGAGGGAGAAAAAAAAAAAAAGAAAAGAAAAGTTGAGTCATGGTAAATGATCTTTGACCCCATTTTCACCTAAATGTTTCATTTCTCTTTTCCCCAATTATAACTTTGAATTTTGATAATATTGTCAACATGAATTTTTATGGTAGGGAAGGCTTTTTTTTACTATTGATTTTAATAGTCTAATATATAAATATTCATGTTAAAATTGTGTTTCATTTAAGACAGAAATGTTTTTACTAATAAATTAAGTTGTTAGAATTTAATTTTCGTTTGATAAGTTAGTTAAAGATGAAATTTTTAAATTTAAGTTGGTTGATTTTTTAAAAATTAATTATTAATTTTATAAAAAAAATTAAAATAAAAAATACAGTTTAATTATAATTAAATATTAACGTCAAACATAATCTTAATCAAATTATTAGAAAATTTGCTCTACTGACAGCGAAAAAGAGCATTAAATAGCTTCTTCTCTTTTTTTTTTTTTTTTTTTTTTACCGTAGAAATCTGCACATTTTGACTAGTAAGAGTACATGCTTGTAAGAGAAGTCTTGTCCCCTCACTCAGCTAGCTTTTAACTAATCCAAGCAAAAGCTAAAGAAAGTAAAAGAAAATTTAGACCATAATTGGGGTTGAGAGAGGGAGAAACTTCCATTAAGTGGTCCATTAAATGGGTTACAGAATGTAAAAAAAGACCATTGGAAAAAAGCTTGTTTTTTGCAATCATTTAAATTTAGGGATCCAACGTTCAAAAGTGGACCCCATTGGCCTTTTGCCCTCTTATTCATTTCAAAAAATAAGTAAATAAATAAAATTAAAAAAAAAAAAACATAACGTATACTTTCATCTTTGCCTTTATTCCATGAAGAAGAATGTGAACCAACCACCACTTTCTTTATCTGCTTGATACTTTTTCTACCATGAGGACAAATAGGTCATTTTTCCATTTATATATATATATATATATATATTTCATTTATATTATTACTTTTCACATGGACCCACCAACTGAAATTGGAAAATATGATTTAAAAATGAATACTTAATTTGGTTTTTCAAGGAGAATCTGTTGAGATTTGTAATGAGTCCTATTTTCTTCTTAACCGAACGCGAAGAAATAGATAGTTTAGATGAGAAATATTTGGCAATGCTACTCTAATAAAAGGTTTTTCACAAAACTAATAAATTTGTACATGGTCGGTTTCCGTTTCTATGCCTATCAACCCAGACCTAACCGGGTAGTAATTCTACTTTAAATTATAAAATATGAAGGGCTCGTCTAATTGTTTTAAGTTCAAAAAGTTTGTCTTCGATTTTTGATGAAAGATTAATCCTAACTCTATAAAATATAAAAACATGCATTGTAATATGATAATTTTCCTACCTAATAATGAATCGGAAAAAATGTAACAGTAGTGTATGGTAAGTAACTCCTTATTGCAAAGTTAATATCATCTATAACAGATATCATGTTACACCTCTTATTTTCACATAATACATTTAAAAGTAAAGGGAATTAAAATTTCATTGATTCTTTGTAATAAACACTTTTTGTAAAAGTATAATAACAAGAAATTCATGTATTATAGAACAATATATTACACAATTCTACATTCATGTACTTTTACCCCCATCCATATCTATATATTACAGTGGGAGATTGGTCCTTTACAATGACGGAAACCAGACTCATACTATGCATTTGTATTAAAATTTTGTTTTGTTCGACATTTAAATTTAATTCTAACTAAATTATACTTTTTCATATTTATTTTTATCTTTTTCTGAAAAGTCAATAATATTTATAATTAGTTTTTAAAAAGTTAACTAACTCCAATTTAAAAATTTCATATCCAACCGGCGAATCAAATGTAAATTTAGTTAAATATATCATCTTAAGGGTTTGTCTCACATACAGTTACCATAAGATTAAAACAATTAAAGCCGTTACCTATCAGGTTTGACGATATTAACATAATTTCATGTTGGTGTAAGCATAATATAGAATATTAAACGTTGAAATATCTTTATATTTACTTCTTTTTTTTTTTTTTTTTCCTTTCTTTCTTTTATGTTCAACAACTTACACCAAGCACAAACAAATATTCAATAAAGCCACAACTTTCTAATGTGATTATTAATCATAAATTATCAATGTTTCATTACAAATTAAGGACTTGTTTGGCGGATATCTGAATATGAAGTTTTAAAGATTGAGTTGGAAATGCATGTTTTAGGGGAAAACTTTTTAAAAAGCTATGTGATATAGAAAATAATACAAAAATTAAAAATTAAAAAATATATAAAATAAATCGTATCTTGTTTGTCTCGTTGATACGAGTAATTTAACATAAAAATCATCTCATTTCGATTTGAAATGAAAAATTATAATTTTTAAAATTTAAATTTTTTAAAAATATAAAAATAAAAATTATTATATATAGAATTGATATTTTGAAATCTAAATAATAAAATATCATACGAAACTGGAGCCAAATGGGCCTTAAACATTTGTTAATATGACCATTACTACGGTAACAGTAAACGACACTGAGCCAAGCGAGTCAAACCCTTATATTAATGAATTATCTTTACTTCGCTAATTTCTACAGTAAATGTAATTGATCTCCAATTGATGTATCAACCAGATCATGACAAAGAACAATCAAAGTAACAATTTGAATGGACCAGATTTAGCATCATGGTTGATGGGTCAAAGCACAAGATCAGTAGCTACCAGTAACGGCCATATGGTGTTTGGTGAACGACATATAATATGTATATCTATATATATAAATATATTTTCGTGTAGGGACAACCCACGCAAACATAAAAATATGCAGACCAAAGAGCAAAACTTTTTTAAAGCAAATAGCCTTATATTAGTGCCATCATTTTGGCCAGATCCTGCCACCCAGTCAAAGGGTCCCACATGTGAAGAAGACCGGACACGTGGCACGACACGATTAGTTTCCCTTGTCACCACTTGGAGGGGGCCAAAAAAATAAAAATAAAAAACAAAAAGTCAAAATCCCCCCAAAAAAAAAAAACCATGTCCATGCCATGCCCTCTTTTGAATTCTGTCTGGTGGTCTACCATTCTTTGACAATCCCTTGTGAAATGTTAGGGCCTGTTTTGGAACACAAATTATAGTTGACGTTTTGGACGGGGGTTTTTTTTTTTTTTTTCCCCCTCTCTCTCTCTTTCAATTAGAAATGAATGAATATTTAAAAATATGTGTTTAATTAAAATATAAATTAAAGATGAATAGTATAAAAATCTAAAATGTGTTTGGAGAAAATTTACAAGTGGAATTTTATTTTATTCATCTCATCGTTATGAGTATTTACATACAAAAATTAACTCATTTATATTTAAAATAAAAAAATTATGAATTTTTAAATTTTGAGTATTTTGGAAATGAAAGAAAGAAAAATAGATGTGGATTTAGGATTAAATTGTGAAAACGAATGACGTATAAAAAAAATAGATAACCAAAATTCCAACTGCAGTTGGAACACCAAACGGCCCCTTAATTAGCTTTTTTTTTTTTTTTTTTGTTTTTACACAAATAGGTGATTTATATGTATAGGATAGTTCTAGATCATCAGATCACACAACAAAATTAGACAAGAACAAAAAAAAAATAGCGTGCAAAATTAACAGTTTTTAGTGAAAATCAAGAGGTCTAAAATCGCGTCACATATATTTTTTTTTTGTGTGTGTGCTGTTATTCTACCGCAAATTCTCCTAAAACGAATGTACTAACACCGTTAATGCACTGTGGCTACGCCACATGGTGTCATTGCACTCTTTTTTTTTTTTTTTTTTTTTTAATTTTGAAACCATTTAGATAGAGAAACCAACGTTGCAATTTCAGTCTCTTTTAACATTTCTCTTCCTTAAACTCTCTCTCTCTCTCTCTCTCTTCTTTCTTACACAAGAGCATTTATTGAGCTTGCACTAGATTTTTGAACGCTCATTCACTCAACACACGAGAATCTTGCTTCATCCTTCTTCTTCTTCTTCCATTTCTGGGTTAGATCAGATCTAAAGTTTTACTACAAACTTAAATTCCAACTACATTAGCTAGCTCTTTCTTTTTCTTTTTCTCTTTCTTTCTCTCACTTTCTCGGCTTCTTTTCAGAATTTTCATCAAGACCCTTCAAAGGTAAGAACTCATACATCTCATTGCTCTTTTCATATGTTCCTAAACTTCATTTGTTATGTTGAGTTTAGTGTATGATCAATGGCTCCAAAAATGGAAGTGTTTTCGGTCGTCCTACCGCTACTTTGTACCCTGTCGTCTCTGCCGCTCCACCGCCATGAACCACAAATACAATACTGATTTAAGCATCGGAGTGTCCTTATCAGGTTAGCGAACCGGTAGAGACCGACAGGGTAACCAATTGGTGTTGGGAGAACCACTCCAACACTTTCCTTCTTTCTTTAGTATGTGATCATATTATTTTTTGTTTCCCTAGAAAATGATTCTCCTTGTCTAGTGCCTTCATCTCCGTGTCAGATTTTAGTGTGACAGAGGCTTTTTGTCTTGTTCTTCATTCATTCTTTTTTTCAAATTTTTTGCAGTGTCGTATTGTTAAATAGAGCCAAGAAAAAAAAAAAAAAAGAAAGAAAGAAAGAAATGCCACAAGAGAGCAACTCAAATGCAATATTCACATCTCCTTGCAAGAACATGAGAGGACTAAAATTACTAGCCTCCAATACTGAGGCTCCATTTGCATACAATGAAGAGATTATAAACGACTATGAATTGGCTCATAGAAAAGCAGAAGAAGCAGGTACTTCATATTTACACACACACACATATATATATATATATAACTGTTCTACAAATCTATTAGCTTTTTGCAGCTAGTATTTCTCACCAAAATAATTTTTTTACTTGAAAACTAGGAAATGAAAAATTTTTACATTGGAGAAATAAATTGAAATGGGATAGACTCTCCTAATTCCCAGATGTTCTTTGTAATTTTTTTTTTTGCTGGAATATTCTTTGTTTTGTATATACATAAACGTATTTTGTTTTGTTTTGTTTTTTTTTTTTTTTTCTGGGGTCCTCTCTTTTTTGACTAGAGAATGCTTTAGGTTCTTTTGGAGGGAGAAAAGAAATAGTACAACATAACGTACATAGGGAGTTGAAATTTGAAAAGAGTAATACTATACCGTGCTGTTTGTGTCAAGTACCATGATTCACAATGTGTGAGGCCTATTTATACCGTTATTCACGACGATAGATCTTATATATGAATTCTATATAATGAATAATGGTACTCAATATTGTTGATATCTTTATTTTCTTCTTCTTTTTTTTTTTGGGTTGAAAATAATGATCTTAATTAATTCAATCACTTTGTGTTAATGTGGACCCACCAAAAAGTAGGGCCATATAAAGCTTAATATTAGAACTATATGGTTGTTATTTTTATTTTTATTTTTACTTTTTAATTTGGAAGATGACCTTTAAAATGTGGTCCGGTAAGACCTACATTTTTTAGTGTCTTAATTTAATTTTGGTGGTGGGAATAAAGATTACAGCCCATGATAGCTATGAGTGTCTCGCCAACACTCAATTACTTAAATTGAAAAAGGTTGATAAGGTGTAGGAATATAAACTAAAAGTGGTTTAAAGAAAGATTGATTTTAATGATTGGTTTGATCTTATTTAAGCCTAAAGAAAATGTTTCTTTAAGCATATATTATGGATCTCTATAGCAATAATTATGTCCACCATTTATAGCACCTTTTCTAGGCTATGAACTAACCAACAGAATGAATAACAAATATTCAGTTTATTGACATTTACTAAATTGTCGAGTATATTTTCTAAAAAAACTTACGGTTAGAATTGTATTTTAATTTAATAATAAGTACAATAAGTATTACTGTTTTAGTCTTATATCAACTTTTAATAACATGATCTATAATAAAAATAATTGTACATTACGCGTTGTTAATTTTTAACGTGGATACTTAGTCTAACATATCAAGAAGAGAGACGAAAAAGGCCGTATTGAGAAATAGAACCAAACTTACCCTATTCTGCTCTGTTTTCCCCTGTTTCCCCTGTTTTCTTATTTCAATGTATGTATTTGAGGCATGTAATTTGGGAACTAATCTGAAAAGCTAAACTGAATTTTTTTCCCCCTAGAAATTTGATAAACTTTCTTATGGTAGTTCATGAAAATACAAATTCGATGCATTCAAATTTCGGGTGACAGAGTAAGAAGAATCTCAAAAATTCCAATTAGTTCTCGTATTAAAATATTTGAAAGTGAAGAGAAATTTTGATGGAAGAAAGGATTTAAAATGTCTCAAAATAAGAGAGGGAAACACATACGGAAAAAAAAAAAAAAAAACATTTAGTAACATGTATTATTGACTTCTATTTCAGTCCTTCAATCTACTCTAGTGTATCAAACAAAGAAAGCTAAGACTGGATACCAAAAATTTTCCACAAATGCGAATCCGATGCTTATTGTATACTTAGGGAGTGTTTGGTTCACCCACTCAAACTATCCAACTCAAATTTTTTTGTCTTTTTCCTAAAAAGTTTTTATCTTTTTCCCAAAAAGTTTTTTGTCTTTTCTGAAAATTCAAAAAAATTGACTATTAAAACTTAAAAATCCCAACTCAAACTATTCCACCAAACACCCCCTTACTTTTTTCGCTAAGAAATTTTGTACATGGATTTAACAGGATATGTTTTGTTTTGTTTTGTTTTAGCTTCAAGGAGGTACCAAGCCGCACAATGGCTGAGACAGATGGACCAAGGCGCCTCCGAAACACTTTACAAAGAGCCGTCCGAAGAAGAGTTCTGCCTTGCACTTAGAAATGGCCTCATTCTCTGCAACGTCCTCAACAAAGTTAACCCTGGTGCTGTTTCGAAGGTTAGTACTTCACTCAAGTGAACATTCTTCGTACTTTGCCACATATGTTTGCGTCGATTCGGTCGTAAGTTCAAACACCTCTAATTGCGCTCTCTAAATTGTCATGTGAGTTGGTCGTTTAATATGTTTAGGACATTGATAAACGTCGACATGTTCGGTTTGTCCAATCAATATTTGTTGTATTATCGCACATTGGTCAGCTTTTGGGTGAATTAGTAAACTAATAAGTAGAGTTAGCTCGTTAGCTACTCTACGTGCATGCTTGAATACCACATTGCTTTCCCGTACTGATTTTAAAGTTGACTTCTTTTTCCAATCCATTTCTTTTCAAATTATGGAAAAAGGTGGTGGAAAATCCGATGATCGCTGTCCAGTCAATAGAGGGGCCGGCACAGTCGGCAATTCAGTACTTTGAGAACATGAGGAACTTCCTTGAGGCTGTCAAAAACATGAAGCTCTTGACATTCGAAGCGTCCGATTTGGAAAAGGTGACTCAACACATCACTCCATCTTAGTCACTTTCAAAATCATTATCAAACGTATTTGTTACACGAAACTTGACTCTTTGAGAAATCAAAATTTTCGGGTTTACAGGGAGGCTCATCAAGTATAGTTGTGGACTGCATTCTATGCCTCAAAGGGTATTATGAATGGAAGCAATCTGGTGGAATAGGGGTTTGGCGATACGGAGGGACGGTGCGGATCACATCCTTCCCAAAGGAGTGTCCGCCTTCTTTAGTTGGGAGTGAGAGTACTGATGAGTCACTGGATGAATCTGAGTCCTCACAGTACGAGCAGCTCTTGGAGTTTCTCCATTTCTCCAATGAGGTCTCGGCCGAGGAATCGAGAGTCGCCAATGTTCTTACCTTCCTTTTCGATCGATTTGGCCTCGGACTTCTGCAGGCTTTTCTTCAAGAGTGTGGTGATGGGTTAGAAGATTTGCCTTTGAATGCAATGGTAGGTAAGACAATTACCATTAATTAGAAACAAAATTATAAGAACAAATATGCAGCACAAAGTTTTCAATAAATAAGTGGAAAAAAACATGAATTTTATCGGACAATTTTTTTTTTTTTTAGGTTGTAGATACTTTGCTCAGTAAGGTAGTCAAGGATTTCTCGGCTTTGCTTGTGTCTCAAGGCACCCAGGTAACCGCCAATTTTTTTTATTAGTTTCGATTTTCGGATACTTGTAAGTGGTAAATTTGACAACTAGTTTCTTTTCTTCAGCTTGGAATATTTCTGAAGAAACTATTGAAAAGTGACATCAACACTCTCTCGAAATCAGATTTCCTTGAAACCATTGCGCGATATCTTAGCCAGAGAACTAGTTTGGTGGCGAGCGATTTGGCCATGTTCTGCACGTGTGGTGGTAAACGCGAAACTGTCCGGCACATAGTGACTCACTCGCACGAGCATGCTCGGATAATCGACATTCATCAGAAACAGCTTCAAGTAAGTATTAGTCCTCTTCTTGTAAGTCATTTCAATTTCATCTCTCTAACATCTTTCCAAATTTTAACTTTGTTTCAGGAACTGAAATCGTCTTTCCTAGACACAAGAAGGGATGTAAATTTGGTACACTCAAAATGGGAAGAAGACCTCAGAATGATTGGTAAGAATCTAAAGATTTTATTCATACAAAACTATAATTCATGTGGTTAAATTGTTACTTATATTGTCATGAGTTAACTCTTTTGTTTTTTTTTTTTTTTGGTTTGTTTTGTTTTAGTGCATCATGTTAAGAACTTAGAAGTGGCCTCCAGTTCCTACCAAAAAGTGCTTGAAGAAAACCGCAACCTATACAATCAAGTCCAAGACCTCAAAGGTGATTTCATATCTTTTCTCTATATATGTATGTGTATATATCTGTTCAAATATATTGAATCTTATATTTATTTATACCTTTTCAACAGGGACTATTAGAGTATATTGTAGAGTGAGACCCTTTTTGAGAGGACAATCAAGTGGGCAGTCCACAGTGGATTATATTGGAGAAAATGGGAATATAATGATTGTCAATCCCTTAAAGCAAGGAAAAGATTCAAGAAGGATATTCACATTCAACAAAGTCTTTGGAACAAATGTTACACAAGGTATTACATGTTTTTTCTTAATCTTATGTTCTAGATGACTGATCGTTCTCCTCGATAAGTTCTTGGATTCGAATCAGTTCCACCACCCTGGTAGTCAGGGTACATGGACTTGTCCATATTCCACGCTTACATCCTCGGGGTTGTCGGGATATGGCCCCCCTCTAACCTTATAACTTGTGTATTCAGAAGAAAAAAATAAAATAAAAAAAAAGAGAAAATTTTGATCAAAGTGGTTTTCATTGCTATATGCAGAGCAAATATATGTGGACACTCAGCCACTTGTTAGATCCGTTCTGGATGGTTACAACGTTTGCATATTTGCGTATGGACAACAGGCTCAGGGAAGACATACACTATGGTAATAGAAGTTATCTTGCTATGAATGTGGCTTCGATACACACACACATATATATACATATATGTATATATTTTCTGGTTTTTAATCCTTTAAAACTATGGAATTCAATTCACACACCTGATATGCCTATATGTTTTTTGTTCTACAGAGTGGTCCTGATCTGACGACGGAGGAAACGTGGGGTGTGAACTACCGCGCTCTAGGCATCTTTTTAAGATATCGAAGGAAAGGGTGCAGATTGTAAGATATGAAGTTGCAGTACAGATGATCGAATTTTATAACGAGCAAGTGAGAGACCTTTTAGTCAATGATGGCTCCAACAGAAGATATCCTTTTAAAGACAATTATTTCCATTTTTTAAAAAATTTTTTGTTTAGTAACACAACGTTCCCTGCGTCACAACTCACGTAAAGTGAGTACCACCAGACACCGTAAGATTCTGAAACTGTTTTGAACCCGTTTGGTACCTTTAACTACATGAACGTTAGATATAAGAAACAACTCTCAGTTGAATGGCCTCAATGTACCCGATGCCTGTCTAGTTCCGGTCACTTGTACTCAAGACGTTCTCGAATTGATGAAAATCGGCCAAAGGAATCGTGCTGTAGGAGCAACGGCTTTGAATGAGCGGAGCAGTCGTTCTCATAGGTAAAAAGATGGTCCTTTTTAGTCCTTTTTGTCGACATTTCAAGTTGATAAATGCTACTATTTGTGGTCAATTTATTCTAACTAGTGACATTTTGGACTTGCCTATTCTATCTAAAGTGTCTTAACAGTGCACGTCCAAGGAAAAGAGTTGGTTTCCGGACCTTTCTAAGAGGTTGCCTCCATCTTGTGGACTTGGCTGGAAGTGAAAGAGTCGACAAATCCGAGGCCGTTGGCGAGAGATTAAAGGAAGCGCAATACATTAACAGATCACTTTCGGCGCTCGGAGATGTCATTTCCGCCCTTGCCCGAAGAGCACACATATTCCTTACAGAAACAGCAAGCTCACACAAGTGTTACAAGACTCTCTAGGTAAAATATAAGAAATATGTTTTCTTAATAAACTCGACTTTGAGATGAAAAAAATTCGATAATTTTCTCTTAAATTTTTCATGTAATGACCCAGGTGGACATGCGAGACATTGATGTTTGTACACATAAATCCTGAAGTTAATGCTTTTGGGGAGACAATTAGTACTCTCAAGTTTGCAGAGAGGGTTTCTTGCATAGAACTCGGGGCAGCTAAATCGAACAAAGAAACCAGTGAAATTCGAGACCTTAAAGACGAGGTAAAAAATTCAATTTTTTCATGCAATTCTACTTCTAAGTAGTGTTATTATTATTATTATTATTTTTTTGGCCAATTGTGATGAGAAATTACTGATTAAACATGTGTTTTGATGTAGATATCAAACCTCAAACTAGCACTGGAGAGAAAAGAAGCTGAACTAGAACAATACAAAGGTGGAACCATGAAACCCGCTATGGAATCCCAAAATGAGGGCTGTTTCGCCTTATCGTTTCCCGAGAAACGGTCTCAACAACGGTTTGAAAGCTGAAGCCTCTCAAGAGGATTCTAAGATTTCTGAGGTAAGTAAGAGGATGAGATTACATCATTCTATTTCCTGTTGAATTATATTAAGTACGAGTAATGCTAGGGATCCCAACTATTATCTCGACATTTCGATACCAACTTAGATGACATTTGATTTGAAACGTTACCAATTTCATCTGGTATTGATCTCAATCTCATGAACAGGCTAGAAGTTGTTCTTCTGGCAAGCAAAGGAGGTCAAGGTTCCCCTCGGGTTGACGGAGAAAGAGATTGTACGAAGATGCCATTCTTAACCGAAGAAAGACTAGCAAGCTCTCGAAACCTCAGATCACCTTCTCTCCTATCAGAAGATCAGCATCCACAGAGAGGGGGAGTGTCGTAAGAAGCAAAGTGAAACCCGAGACACTCGACAACCAACCGATCATACGGCGCCATTTCCGGCTAGAGTTCCCGCCACCAAATCTCTTGCCACAACACAAATGAACCCATCAAATGACACCAACTCAAGAATTCAAGTTAACAACAACAATTATAACAATGTTACGTCAAGGCCATACAACAATTCGCATGATTCAACAAGGCAGGACTACATTTCCGAGGCACTCTACTCGATCCAAAAGTTGAGCTTCAAGAAGGTACAACAAGAACAAGAAGATGAGCAATTCAAACAGGCGCTAAACATAAGACAAGGCGGTATTAGGAAAACCAAGCCGGAGAGTACCAAGGCCAAGACCAAGCAACATCAAGTACCGCCGAGAATGCAGAAGTCCGAGGCTATGACGAGTTTCCTCTCCGACTTGGATTTCGGCGAAAGGATGGAGGAGGCTGGCAAGAGTGACTATTCCGAGCCGGAAAACGAGCATGTTCATCTCGGTTCACCCTTGCAAGGTGCTTTGGAAATGAGAAAGCCAAGAAAGAATTCTTCTCAAGGAACTCACAAAATCGTGAACCAAGGTAAAATCAAAGTTCTTCTATAGTTTAATAATGTCATAAATGTTTGTTTAGACACTTTTTTTAGTGTCCTTGAATTGTTAAGAGTAAATTGGTGATTTACTTAAGAAATCAATAATTTACTGGAAAAATTAGTGGACAATTTATCAAAATAGGTCCAAATTAAATAATTTGTAGTATCTTTTAGTCATTAGATTAGTTTTTCCATGAACTGATCTATGAATACACGACACAAATATTTCTCACTCATAGATCAAACAGTTGTAAAATAAATCTAACGGCTAAAATAGCCTTTCACTAGCGGTAGTGAAAAGAGTCGTCCTCACCGAAGAAATAAAATAACTTCTTTTAAAAGACTCTACTTATATTCTTCTATTTACATATTTTTAAGGGGAGATTTGTTTAGAGTATATTACTG
>CM046374.1:31429089-31446454 GCA_025413025.1 Ficus hispida
AAAAAAAAAAAAAAAAAAAAAACCTCTTTAAATGTGATTATTAGTTCAGATTAACAACCTGGAGTAAAAGGCCAAATGTTCTTTGCCTTACATGTTGGAATATGACTAGTTATATTTATTCCAAAGTGGAATTTTAACTCTAAAACATGTCAAAAATTTATAGGCTAAAACACTATTTTGTCAGCTGATTTTTTTTTTCTTTTTTTGCAGAAGAATGAGGCCCATTTAGAGTTTCCAATTGAGAGGGAATGTGTTTGAGCAAAATCAGGTTACGTGGCATTTTTCATATATACTAGTTGTATTACACGTGTAAAATGCGTGTGAAATAAGCAAACAAAGCAACGTAAAAGCAAAAGCAAAAATCAAAACAAAAAAAAACAAATAAAAAAAATCACGTGACGTTAATTAGGCCATTACATAAGTAGTTATATAGTGATAACATGATTATCACATGAAAATTATTGAAGTTCGAATGAAAACCGCATTCGTGCTTTTAAATAAGGATAGGAGATTATACGTCACTTATACTTTTACATAGGCTGGCAGTGAGATTAGGCCCAATACATAAATGTAACCCCCTTTAGCAAACAAGGTCAAGTTGGAGTTTTTGGAGGCTATTTTTATATTTCTATGGCCCAGAAAAACCAGCCAAGACCAAAGACCAATAACCCAATATCAACTACGCTAAGCTTAGGATCCGTTTTGAGCACGAACTGGAGTTAGAATTTTAAAAAATATTTTTATTAAAATAAATGAATGATTGAAAATATACGTTTAATTAAAAATGAACTTTGATAATTAAAAGAATAAAAATTTAAAATGTATTTGAAAAAAAAAGTAATATTATGGATCTTATTTCGTTCGTTTTGTTATTCTATGTAATTTAATAAAAAATTTATTTTACTTCGACTTGAAAAAATAAGGGGAATTTTAAAATTTGAGGTTTTTAATAATGAAATTGAGAGATTTGGATATGTAAACAGTGAAATTGGTTTATAAAAAAAAAAAAAAAAAAAAAAGATAAAAAAACCATTTGGGAAATTCCAACTGAAGTGGAGGTTCCAAATATGTCCTTAACAAAGTAGGTTCAGATGAAGACTCCTATTTGGGCCTTTCTCATCGTCACAAAAACTAAAGCAGGCTTTAAAGCTTCGTGGCATGACATTGGGAAGACCAATTTTGAAGAACTTGCTAGATTTTTTTTTTTTTTTTTTAAGGGATTGGTGATGCGCTCGCATCCTAGTGAATATTGGATGATCTCACTGATCGCACCGACAAGATGAAAGGATTCTAACCTTAGGTTTTCGTTAGTGAATAGACCCCACACTTCAAAGGTGGACATTATATATATATATATATATATATATATATATATTATAGAGAAAACAATCTCTAGTGGTCTTATCCTCACATTCTCCAACTAATGTCCTTAGAGTTCTCTATATTACTTTTTAGGTTAAATCTGACATATAGACAGAAATTATTGAACATTTCTATCCTTGAAAAAGTTTAATTAACTGAGGGTCGTTAAGGATCAGTCAATTCAATTAGACACGTCAAACAACACAAATGATTCATGTGGATAATGGCAAAATTTCCAAAATATTTGATATTGCAAAATCATAATCTCTTTATGACAAAAGGAGGTCATTTTTACAAACAAAAAATATATTGCAGCAGGCGTGACAATGGTCATAAGGAAGCTTAATTAATCATTGTTTTTTAGCTTCTTGAACCTAAACCACACCCACAAAAAAAAAAAAAATAATAAAAATAAAAAATAAAAGAAAAGAGAGAGGGCATGCGTGAAATCATTTTATTTAGGGTCCCCAAGAATCATTCTTGTCATGCACACACCATAAACTTTCCTTCCCAAAAGAGAGAATGTAATAACTTCTTTTTTGCGCACGCTGGTAAAACTTGTCACTCTAATGTATTATATATCTCACTTTTAGGGAAAGGATGGCAAATAAATAACCAATTCCGTAAGGATAACAAAAACATGGTTAAAACATTGAGGTATGATTGGTAGAGTTTTTACTTTTACTTTTAGCTATTAGAAGAGGAGAAGTAAAAACTGTAACTTTTCAGTAAGTATTTGATAACAAAGAGTTTTTGAGATCAAAATGATCTTTCAAGTTTTGTAATGAGTAACGAAAACGTTAAAATAAAGTTTATAACATCTAATTTAATTTTTGTTACAAGTTTTAATGTCTATTCAGAAGAGCTTTTATCAAAAGTTACATTTTTTGCCTTTAACAAGAATCACTTCTGGAGACTGAAAATTCTTTTGACAGATTATCCATACACCTCCAGAAGCTGCTTTTGAACCTAGGAAACTAAAAGCAGCTTCTAGAAAACTCTACCAAACAAGCCCTGATTGAGTGGAATTAGAAAAATTATCTCTCTTGTTACTTTTATTAGAGTCTTCTTGGACTAAGTTGAAATAATAAACTAGAAATCTAATATATTAAAATCCGTTAACATTATATATTTTGTTTCATTATAATACTATATGATGTTTAGAAATACGTAATATTGATAGAGATATCATATCGTAAAAGGATTCAAATAATAATTATTGTGTATAGATTTTGATAAAATGTATGTACTTTGTGTATATATATTTTTTTTCATGTTAAAGTACCATATTTGAGTATGTTACACAAAAATAATGGGAATCAACTTTACTTGTGCTTATAATGTGCAGCATCAAGTGCCTTTGAGTGCTGCATAAATGCCGCTAAAATTGTGGCTGTTAGATATCTCTAGAGGCCCCCCAACCAATATGTGCTAGTCCCATTCCTTAAATCTTTCTTGATGTAAAGAAGAAGAAGAAGAAAAAAAAAAAGGAGTGGTAAAGAAAAGAAGCATTGAAAAAGAAAAAGAGGGTACCTCTTGTGAGGGAGAAAAAAAAAAAAAAAGAAAAGTTGAGTCATGGTAATGATATTTGACCCCATTTTCACCTAAATGTTTCATTTCTCTTTTCCCCAATATATACTTTGATTTGATATTTGTCAACATGAATTTTATGGTGGGGAAGGCTTTTTTTACTATTGATTTTAATAGTCTAACTTTAAATATTCATGTTAAAATTGTGTTTCATTGAGACGAAATGTTTTTACTAATAAATTAAGTTGTGAGAATTTAACTTCCGTTGATAAGTTAGTTAAAGATGAAATTTTTAAGTTTAAGTTGGTTGATTTTTAAAAATTAATTATTAATTTATAGAAAAAAATTAAATAAAAAATACAGTTTAATTATAATTAATATTAATACAACATAATCTTAACAATTATTAGAAATTTGCTCTACTGACCGAAGAGTGTAAATAGCTTCTTCTTCTTTTTTTTTTTTTTTTTAAACCGTAGAATCTTCACATTTTGACTAGTAGAGTACATGCTTGTAAGAGAAGTCTTGTCCCCTACTCAGGTAGCTTTAACTATCCAAGCAAAAGTTAAAGAAAGCAAAGAAAATTTAGACCATAATTGGGGTTGAGAGAGGGAGAACTTCCATTAAGTGGTCCATTAAATGGGTTACAGAATGTAAAAAAGACCATTGAAAAAAGCTTGTTTTTTGCAATCATTTAAATTTAGGGATCCAACGTTCGAAAGTGGACCCCATTGGCTTTTGCCCTCTATTCATTTCAAAAAATAAGTAAATAATAAAATAAAAATAAAATAAAAACATAACGTATACTTTCATCTTTGCTTTATTCCATGAAGAAGAATGTGAACCAACCACCACTTTCTTTATCTGCTTGATACCTTTTCTACCATGAGGACAAATAGGTCATTTTCCCATTCATTTATATATATATATATATATATTTTTTTTTTCATTTATATTATTACTTTTCGCATGGACCCACCAACTGAAATTGGAAAATATGATTTAAAAATGAATAATTAATTTGGTTTTTCAAGGAGAATCTGCTGAGATTTGTCATGAGCCCTATTTTCTTCTTTACCAAGCGCGAAGAAATAGATAGTTTATATGAGAAATTATTTGTCAATTCTACTCTATAAAAGGTTTTTCACAAAACTAATAAATTTGTACATGGTCGGTTTCCGTTTCTATGCCAATCAACCCGGACCGAACCGGGTAGTAATTATACTTTAAATTATAAAACATAAATGGCTCGTCTAATTCTTTTAAGTTCAAATGGTTTGTCTTCGATTTTTCATAAAAGATCAATCCTAACTCTATAAACTATAAAACATGCATTGTAATATGATATTTTTCCTACCTAATAATGAATTGGAAAAAATGTAACAGTAGTGTATGGTAAGTAACTCCTTATTGCAAAGCTAATACTATCTAAAACAAATATCATGTTATATCTCTCATTTTCATATGATACATTTAAAAGTAAAGGGAATTAAATCATTTATTCTTTGTACTAAACACTTTTTGTAAAAGTATAATAACAAGAAATTCATGTATTATAGACCAATATATTACACATTCTACATTCATGTACTTTTACCCCATCCATATCTATATATTACAGTGGGAGATTGGTCCTTTACAATGACGGAACCAGACTCATACTATGCATTTGTATTAAAATTTTGTTTTGTTCGATATTTAATTTAATTCTAACTAAATTGTACTTTTTCATATTTATTTTTATCTTTTTCTGAAAAATCAACAATATTTATAATTAGTTTTTGAAAAGATAACTAATTTCAATTTAAAATTTTATATCCAACCGGCGAATTAAATGTAAACTTAGTCAATATATCATCTTAAGGGTTTGTCTCACATACAGTTACCATAAGATTAAACAATTAAAGCCGTTACCTATCAGGTTTGACGATATTAACATAATTTCATGTTGGTGTAAGCATAATATGAATATTAAACGTTCAAATATCTTTATATTTACTTCTTCTTTTTTTTTTTTTTTTCCTTTCTTTCTTTATGTTCAACAACTTACAACAACTTACACCAAGCACAAACAAATATTCAATAAAGCCACAACTTTCTAATGTGATTATTAATCATAAATTATCAATGTTTCATTACATATTAAGGACCTATTTAGGGGACATCTGAATATGGAGTTTTGAAGGTTGAGTTGGAAATGCATGTTTTGGGGGAAAACTTTTTAAAAAACTATGTAATATAAAAAATAATATAAAAATTTAAAATGAAAAAAATATGCAAAATCAATCGTGTCTTGTTTGTCTCGTTGATACGAGTAATTTAACATAAAAATCATCTCATTTCAATTTAAAATGAGAAAATTATGAACTTTTAAAATTTGAATTTTTTAAAAATGTAAGGGCGAAAAAGTTATTATATATAGAGTTGATATTTTGAAATCAAAATGATAAAATACCGTATGAAACTGGAACGCCAAATGGGCCTTAAACATTTGTTAATATGATCATTACTACGGTAACAGTAAACGACACTGAGACAAGCGAGTCAAACCCTTATATTAATGAATTATCTTTACTTCGCTAACTTCTACAGTAAACGTAATTGATCTCCAATTGATGTATCAACCAGATCATGACAAAGAACAATCAAAGTAACAATTTGAATGGACCAGATTTAGCATCATGGTTGATGGGTCAAAGCACAAGATCAGTAGCTACCAGTAACGGCCATATGGTGTTTGGTAAACGACATATAATATGTATATCTATATATATAAATATATTTACGTGTAGGGACAACCCATGCAAACATAAAAATATGCAGACCAAAGAGCAAACCTTTTTTAAAGCAAATAGCCTTATATTAGTGCCATCATTTTGGCCAGATCCTGCCACCCAGTCAAAGGGTCCCACATGTGAAGAAGACCGGACACGTGGCACGACACGATTAGTTTCCCTTGTCACCACTTGGAGGGGGCCAAAAAAATAAAAATAAAAAACAAAAAGTCAAAATCCCCAAAAAAAAAAAACCATGTCCATGCCATGCCCTCTTTTGAATTCTGTCCGGTGGTCTACCGTTCTTTGACAATCCCTTGTGAAATGTTAGGGCCTGTTTGGAACACAAATTATAGTTGACGTTTTGGAGGGGGGTTTTTTTTCTCTCTCTCTCTCTCTAAATTAGAAATGAATGAATATTTAAAAATATGTGTTTAGTTAAAATATAAATTAAAGATGAATAATGCAAAAATCTAAAATGTGTTTGGAGAAAATTTACAATAGGAATTTTATTTCATTTATCTTATCGTTATGAGTATTTAGACACAAAAATTAACTCATTTATATTTGAAATAAAAAAATTATGAACTTTTAAATTTTGAGTATTTTGGAAATGAAAGAGAGAAAAATAGATGTGGATTTAGAATTAAATTGTGAAAACGAATGACTTATAAAAAAAATAGATAACCAAAATTTCAACTACAGTTGGAACACCAAACGGCCCCTTAAGGGGGAGTTTGGTTGGATGGTTCAAATCATCCAACTCAAACTTTTTTTTTTGTCTTTTTTCCAAAAGTTTTTGTCTTTTTCTCAAAAATTTTTTGTCGTTTTTGAAAATTCAAAAAAATTTACTATTGAAACTTAAAAATCTCAACTCAAACTACTCCACCAAACACCCCCTAGTTTTTTTTTTTTTTTTTTTTTTTTTTTCACAAATAGGTGACTTATATGTATAGGATAGTTCTAGATCATCAGATCACACAACAAAATTAGACAAGAATAAAAAAAATAGTGTACAAAATTAACAGTTTTAGTGAAAATCAGGAGGTCTAAAATCGCATCATATATATATATTTTTGTGTGTGCTGTTATTATACCGTAGAATTCTCCTAAAACGAATGTACTAACACCGTTAATGCACTGTGGCTACGCCACATGGTGTCATTGCACTCTTTTTTTTTTTTTTTTTTTTTTTTTTTTTTTTTAATTTTTAATTTTGAAACCATTTAGATAGAGAAACCAACGTTGCAATTTCAGTCTCTTTTAACATTTCTCTTCCTTAAACTCTCTCTCTCTCTCTTCTTTCTCACACAAGAGCATTTATTGAGCTTGCACTAGATTTTTGAACGCTCATTCACTCAACACACGAGAATCTTGCTTCATCCTTCTTCTTCTTCTTCCATTTCTGGGTTAGATCAGATCTAAAGTTTTACTACAAACTTAAATTCCAACTACACTAGCTAGCTCTTTCTTTTTCTTTTTCTTTTTCTCTTTCTTTCTCTCACTTTCTCGGCTTCTTTTCAGAATTTTCATCAAGACCCTTCAAAGGTAAGAACTCATACTTCTCATTGCTCTTTTCATATGTTCCTAAACTTCATTTGTCATGTTGAGTTTAGTGTATGATCAATGGCTCCAAAAATGGAAGTGTTTTCGGTCGTCCTACCTCTACTTTGTACCCTGTCGTCTCTGCCGCTCCACCGCCATGAACCACAAATACAATACTGATTTAAGCATCGGAATGTCCTTCTCAGGTTAGCGAACCGGTAGAGACCGACAGGGTAACCAATTGGTGTTGGGAGAACCACTCCAACACTTTCCTTCTTTCTTTAGTATGTGATCATATTATTTTTTGTTTCCCTAGAAAATGATTCTCCTTGTCTAGTGCCTTCATCTCCGTGTCAGATTTTAGTGTGACAAAGGCTTTTTGTCTTGTTCTTCATTCATTCTTTTTTTCAAATTTTTTGCAGTGTCGTATTGTTAAATAGAGCCAAGAAAAAAAAAAAAAAAAAAAAAAAGAAAGAAAGAAATGCCACAAGAGAGCAACTCAAATGCAATATTCACATCTCCTTGCAAGAACATGAGAGGACTAAAATTACTAGCCTCCAATACTGAGGCTCCATTTGCATACAATGAAGAGATTATAAACGACTATGAATTGGCTCATAGAAAAGCAGAAGAAGCAGGTACTTCATATTTACACACACACACACACACACACACACACATATATATGTAACTGTTCTACAAATATATTAGCTTTTTGCAGCTAGTATTTCTCACCAAAATAATTTTTTTACTTAGAAAAATAGGAAATGAAAAATTTTTACACTGGAGAAATAAATTGAAATGGGATAGACTCTCCTAATTCCCAGATGTTCTTTGTAATTTTTTTTTTGCTGGAATATTCTTTGTTTTGTATATACATAAACGTATTTTGTTTTGTTTTGTTTTGTTTTGTTTTTTTTCTGGGGTCCTCTCTTTTTTGACTAGAGAATGCTTTAGGTTCTTTTGGAGGGAGAAAAGAAATAGTACAACATAACGTACATAGCATAGGGAGTTGAAATTTGAAAAGAGTAATACTATTCGATACTGGTCGTGTAAAGTACCATGATTCACAATGTGTGAGGCCTATTTACACTGTTATTCAGTAGATCGTGCAATATACATAATTGATATCTTTATTTTCTTCTTCTTTATTTTTTTTTTGTGGGTTGAAAATAGAGTGATCTTAATTAATTTAATCACTTTGTGTTTAGGTGGACCCACCAAAAAGTGAGGCCATATAAAGCTTAATATTAGAACTATATGGTTGTTATTTTTATTTTTATTTTTTATTTTTTATTTTTAATTTTTATTTTTATTTTTTAATTTGGAAGATGACCTTTAAAATGTGGTCCGGCAAGACCTACCTTTTTTAGTGTCTTAATTTAATTTTGGTGGTGGGAATAAAGATTACAGCCCATGATAGCTATGAGTGTCTCGCCAACACTCAATTACTTAAATTGAAAAAGGTTGATAAGGTGTAGGAATATAAACTAAAAGTGGTTTAAAGAAAGATTGATTTTAATGATTGGTTTGATCTTATTTAAGCCTAAAGAAAATGTTTCTTTAAGCATATATTATGGATCTCTATAGCAATAATTATGTCCACCATTTATAGCACCTTTTCTAGGCTATGAACTAACCAACAGAATGAATAACAAATATTCATTTTATTGACATTTACTAAATTGTCGAGTATAATTTCTAAAAAAACTTACGGTTAGAATTGTATTTTAATTTAATAATAAGTACAATAAGTACTACTGTTTTAGTCTTATATCAACTTTTAATAATATGATCTATAATAAAAATAATTTTACATTACGCGTTGTTAATTTTTAACGTGGATACTTAGTCTAACATATCAAGAAGAGACACGAAAGAGGCCGTATTGAGAAATAGACCCAAACTTACCCTATTCTGCTCTGTTTTCCCCTGTTTCCCCTGTTTTCTTATTTCAATGTATGTATTTGAGGCATGTAATTTGGGAACTAATCTGAAAAGCTAAATTGAATTTTTTTCCCCTAGAAATTTGATAAACTTTCTTATGGTAGTTCATGAAAATACAAATTCGATGCATTCAAATTTTGGGTGACAGAGTAAGAAGAATCTCAAAAATTCCAATTAGTTCTCGTATTAAAATATTTAAAAGTGAAGACAAATTTTGATGGAAGAAAGGATTTAAAATGTCTCAAAATAGGAGAGGGAATCACATACAAAAAAAAAAAATATATATTTAGTAACATGTATTATTGACTTCTATTTCAGGCCTTCAATCTACTCTAGTGTATCAAACAAAGAAAGCTAAGACTGGATACCAAAAATTTTCCACAAATGCGAATCCGATGCTTATTGTATACTTAGGAGTGTTTGGTTCACCTACTCAAACCATCCAACTCAAATTTTTTTTTGTCTTTTTTCTAAAAAATTTGTCTTTTTCCCAAAAAGTTTTTTGTCTTTTCTGAAAATTCAAAGAAATTTACTATTAAAACTTAAAAATCCCAACTCAAACTATTCCACCAAACACCCCCTTACTTTTTTCGCTAAGAAATTTTGTACATGGATTTAACAGGATATGTTTTGTTTTGTTTTAGCTTCAAGGAGGTACCAAGCCGCACAATGGCTGAGACAGATGGACCAAGGCGCCTCCGAAACACTTTACAAAGAGCCGTCCGAAGAAGAGTTCTGCCTTGCACTTAGAAATGGCCTCATTCTCTGCAACGTCCTCAACAAAGTTAACCCTGGTGCTGTTTCGAAGGTTAGTACTTCACTCAAGTGAACATTCTTCGTACTTTGCCACGTATGTTTGCGTCGATTAGGTTGTAAGTTCGAACACCTCTAATTGCGCTCTCTAAATTGTCATGTGAGTTGGTCGTTTAATATGTTTAGGACATTAATAAACATCGCCATGTTCGGCCTGTCCAATCAATATTTATTTCCATTATCGCACATTGTTCAGTTTTTAGGCGAATTGATAAACTAACAAGTAGAGTAAGCTCGTTAGCTACTCTACGTGCATGCTTGAATACCACATTGCTTTCCCGTACTGATTTTAAAGTTGGCTTCTTTTTCCAATCCATTTCTTTTCAAATTATGGAAAAAGGTGGTGGAAAATCCGATGATCGCGGTCCAGTCAATAGAGGGGCCGGCACAGTCGGCAATTCAGTACTTTGAGAACATGAGGAACTTCCTTGAGGCTGTCAAAAACATGAAGCTCTTGACATTCGAAGCGTCCGATTTGGAAAAGGTGACACAACACATCACTCCATCTTAGTCACTTTCAAAATCATTATCAAATGTATTTGTTACACGAAACTTGACTCATTGAGAAATCAAAATTTTCGGGTTTACAGGGAGGCTCATCAAGTATAGTTGTGGACTGCATTCTATGCCTCAAAGGGTATTATGAATGGAAGCAATCTGGTGGAATAGGGGTTTGGCGATACGGAGGGACGGTGCGGATCACATCCTTCCCGAAGGAGTGTCCGCCCTCTTTAGTTGGGAGTGAGAGTACTGATGAGTCACTGGATGAATCTGAGTCCTCACAGTACGAGCAGCTCTTGGAGTTTCTCCATTTCTCCAATGAGGTCTCGGCCGAGGAATCGAGAGTCGCCAATGTTCTTACCTTCCTTTTCGATCGATTTGGCCTCGGACTTCTGCAGGCTTTTCTTCAAGAGTGTGGTGATGGGTTAGAAGATTTGCCTTTGAATGCAATGGTAGGTAAGACAATTACCATTAATTAGAAACAAAATTATAAGAACAAATATGCAGCACAAAGTTTTCAATAAATAAGTGGAAAAAACATGAATTTTATCGGACAATTTTTTTTTTTTTTTTTTTTAGGTTGTAGATACTTTGCTCAGTAAGGTAGTCAAGGATTTCTCGGCTTTGCTTGTGTCTCAAGGCACCCAGGTAACCGCCAATTTTTTTTTATTAGTTTCGATTTTCGGATACTTGTAAGTGGTAAATTTGACAACTAGTTTCTTTTCTTCAGCTTGGAATATTTCTGAAGAAACTATTGAAAAGTGACATCAACACTCTCTCGAAATCAGATTTCCTTGAAACCATTGCGCGATATCTTAGCCAGAGAACTAGTTTGGTGGCGAGCGATTTGGCCATGTTCTGCACGTGTGGCGGTAAACGCGAAACTGTCCGGCACATAGTGACTCACTCGCACGAGCATGCTCGGATAATCGACATTCATCAGAAACAGCTTCAAGTAAGTATTAGTCGTTCATTCTTGTAAGTCATTTCAATTTCATCTCTCTAACATCTTTCCAAATTTTAACTTTGTTTCAGGAACTGAAATCGTCTTTCCTAGACACAAGAAGGGATGTAAATTTGGTACACTCAAAATGGGAAGAAGATCTCAGAATGATTGGTAAGAATCTAAAGATTTTATTCATATAAAACAATTTATGTGGTTATTTTGTTACTTACATTGTTTTCAGTACATATTACAAGGTATAAATGAATTTACAAACTCATTTTTTTTTTGGGTTTGTTTTTTTTTTTAGTGCATCATGTTAAGAACTTAGAAGTGGCCTCCAGTTCCTACCAAAAAGTGCTTGAAGAAAACCGTAACCTATACAATCAAGTCCAAGACCTCAAAGGTGATTTCATAGCTTTTCTATACTTGTATGTGTATATATTTGTTCACATATATAGAATCTTATATTTGTTTATGCCTTTTCAACAGGGACTATTAGAGTATATTGTAGAGTGAGACCCTTTTTGAGAGGACAATCAAGTGGGCAGTCCACAGTGGATTATATTGGAGAAAATGGGAATATAATGATTGTCAATCACTTAAAGCAAGGAAAAGATTCAAGAAGGATATTCACATTCAACAAAGTCTTTGGAACAAATGTTACACAAGGTATCACATGTTTTTTTTCTTAATCTTATGTTCTAGAAGACTAATCGTTCTCCTCGATAAGGTCTTAAATTCGAATCAGTTCCACCACCCTGGTAGTCAGGGTACATGGACTTGTCCATATTCCATTCATACATCCTCGGGGTTGTCGGGATATGGCCCCCCTCTAACCTTATAACTTGTCTATTCAGAAGGAAAAAAAAAAAAAAGAAAAGAGACAAAATTTTGATCAAAGTGGCTCTCATTGCTATATGCAGAGCAAATATATGTGGACACTCAGCCACTTGTTAGATCCGTTCTGGATGGTTACAACGTTTGCATATTTGCGTATGGACAAACAGGCTCAGGGAAGACATACACTATGGTAATAGAAGTTATCTTGCTATGAATGTGGCTTCAATACACACACACATATATATACATATATGTATATATTTTCTGGTTTTTAATCCTTTAAAACTATGGAATTCAATTCACACACCTGATATGCCTATATGTTTTTTGTTCTACAGAGTGGTCCTGATCTGACGACGGAGGAAACGTGGGGTGTGAACTACCGTGCTCTAGGCGATCTTTTTAAGATATCGAAGGAAAGGGTGCAGATTGTAAGATATGAAGTTGCAGTACAGATGATCGAAATTTATAACGAGCAAGTGAGAGACCTTTTAGTCAATGATGGCTCCAACAGAAGATATCCTTTTAAAGACAATTATTTCCATTTTTTTAAAAATTTTTTTGTTTAGTAACACAACGTTCCCTGCGTCACAACTCACGTAAAGTGAGTACCACTAGACACAGTAAGATTCCGAAACTGTTTTGAACCCGTTTGGTACCTTTAACTACATGAACGTTAGATATAAGAAACAACTCTCAGTTGAATGGCCTCAATGTACCCGATGCCTGTCTAGTTCCGGTCACTTGTACTCAAGATGTTCTCGAATTGATGAAAATCGGCCAAAGGAATCGTGCTGTAGGAGCAACGGCTTTGAATGAGCGGAGCAGTCGTTCTCATAGGTAAAAAGATGGTCCTTTTTTAGTCCTTTTTGTCGACATTTCAAGTTGATAAATTGTTGAAATATAAAACTATTGTTGGCCCACCTCCTAATAGCTTAAGCTTTTGGGAGAATTGGTAAACTAACATGGTATCAAAACAGGGGGTCCTGAGTTCGAACCCCTGTAATTGCACTATTTAACCCCCTTTATTATCATTGCGTGTTGGACCTTTAATTTGTTTCGGACTTTTTATAATTTGTGTTGGATTTTCAAATTAATATTTGTCCACACGTTTGCCTATTGTCTGGTCTACACGTGAGAGGGAGTGTTGAAATATAAAACTATGAGAGGGAGTGTTGAAATATAAAACTATTGTTGGCCAACACCTCCTAACAGCTTAAGCTTTTGGGAGAATTGGTAAACTAACATAAATGCTATTATTTGTGCCAATTTATTCTAACAGTGACATTTGGACTTGCCTATTCTATCTAAAGTGTCTTAACAGTGCACGTCCAAGGAAAAGAGTTGGTTTCCGGGACCTTCCTAAGAGGTTGCCTCCATCTTGTGGACTTGGCTGGAAGTGAAAGAGTGGACAAATCCGAGGCCGTCGGCGAGAGATTAAAGGAAGCGCAATACATTAACAGATCACTTTCGGCGCTCGGAGATGTCATTTCCGCCCTTGCCCAGAAGAGCACACATATTCCTTACAGAAACAGCAAGCTCACACAAGTGTTACAAGACTCTCTAGGTAAAATATAAAGAAATATGTTTTCTTAATAAACTCGACTTTAAGATGAAAAAAATTCGATAATTTTCTCTTAAATTTTTTCATGTAATGACCAGGTGGACATGCGAAGACATTGATGTTTGTACACATAAATCCTGAAGTTAATGCTTTTGGGGAGACAATTAGTACTCTCAAGTTTGCAGAGAGGGTTTCTTGCATAGAACTCGGGGCAGCTAAATCGAACAAAGAAACCAGTGAAATTCGAGACCTTAAAGACGAGGTAAAAAAATTCAATTTTTCATGCAATTCTACTTCTAACTAGTGTTAGTATTATTATTATTATTATTTTTTGCCAATTGTGATGAGAAATTACTGATTAAACATGTGTTTTGATGTAGATATCAAACCTCAAGCTAGCACTGGAGAGAAAAGAAGCTGAACTAGAACAATACAAAGGCGGAACCATGAAACCCGCCATGGAATCCCAAAGAATGAGGGCGGTTTCACCTTATCGTTTCCCGAGAAACGGTCTCAACAACGGTTTGAAAGCTGAAGCCTCTCAAGAGGATTCTAAGATTTCTGAGGTAAGTAAGAGGATGAGATAACATCATTCTATTTCCTGTTGAATTATATTAAGTACGAGTAATGCCAGGGATCCCAACTATTATCTCGATGTTTCGATACCAACTTAGATGACATTTGATTTGAAACGCTACCAATTTCATCTGGTATTGATCTCAATCTCATGAACAGGCTAGAAGTTGTTCTTCTGGCAAGCAAAGGAGGTCAAGGTTCCCCTCGGGGTTGACGGAGAAAGAGATTGTACCGAAGATGCCATTCTTAACCGAAGAAAGACTAGCAAGCTCTCGAAACCTCAGATCACCTTCTCCTCCTATCAGAAGATCAGCATCCACAGAGAGGGGGAGTGTCGTAAGAAGCAAAGTGAAACCCGAGACACTCGACAACCAACCGATCATACGAGCGCCATTTCCTGCTAGAGTTCCCGCCACCAAATCTCTTGCCACAACACAAATGAACCCATCAAATGACACCAACTCAAGAATTCAAGTTAACAACAACAATTATAACAATGTTACGTCAAGGCCATACAACAATTCGCATGATTCAACAAGGCAGGACTACATTTCCGAGCACTCTACTCGATCCAAAAGTTGAGCTTCAAGAAGGTACAACAAGAACAAGAAGATGAGCAATTCAAACAGGCGCTAAACATAAGACAAGGCGGTATTAGGAAAACCAAGCCGGAGAGTACCAAGGCCAAGACCAAGCAACATCAAGTACCGCCGAGAATGCAGAAGTCCGAGGCTATGACGAGTTTCCTCTCCGACTTGGATTTCGGCGAAAGGATGGAGGAGGCTGGCAAGAGTGACTATTCCGAGCCGGAAAACGAGCATGTTCATCTCGGTTCACCCTTGCAAGGTGCTTTGGAGATGAGAAAGCCAAGAAAGAACTTCTTCTCAAGGAACTCACAAAATCATGAACCAAGGTAAAATCAAAGTTCTTCTTTAGTTTAATAATGTCATAAATGTTTGTTTAGACACTTTTTTTAGTGTCCTTGAATTGTTAAGAGTAAATTGGTGATTTACTTAAGAAAATCAATAATTTACTGGAAAAATTAGTGGACAATTTATCAAAATAGGTCCAAATTAAATAATTTGTAGTATCTTTTAGTCATTAGATTAGTTTTTCCATGAACTGATCTATGAATACACGCGACACAAATATTTCTCACTCATAGATCAAACAGTTATAAAATTAATCTAACGGCTAAAATAGCCTTTCACTAGCGATAGTGAAAAGAGTCGTCCTCACCGAAGAAGTATAAAATAACTTCTTTTAAAAGACTCTACTTATATTCTTCTATTTACATATTTTTAAGGGGAGATTTGTTTAGAGTATATTACTGTTAATACTTGAGCAAATCATTGTTTACCTAATTAATCCAAAAACGGACATAAATGAAAACATTTTTTTTTTTGGGGTGGGGGGGACATTTTCTTTAGAAGAGACACGAAATTTTCACCATTTATGCAAATAGCCTTAGAATTAAATGACAATGAAGCTTTGGTCTCTTTTACTATGCAGAGGACTAGTGCCTGCAGTAGAGCCCTTACCGGCTGGAAAACTAGAAACCAAGCAGCCAAATGGTGCAATGCGGAATCCGAAGGAAGCAAACAATGTAACGATGTCGGAATTTCGGAGAAGCCGATCTACCCCTCGTGGAAAATTTTTCATGCTACCTTGAGCAAGTTATTTGCAACACAATTGCCTGAAAATGCATTAGATTTCTGTACAGAGAATGATAATGCTTTGATTGCATGTTTTTCTTTTTTTTTTTCTTTTTCTTTTTTCTTTTTCTCCTAACGTGAATTCTAAGGATTTTATCGAGAGAGGTGTCGTTTCTATTATACATATAAATAGGAAATTTTCTCTGTTAAATTACCTATGTATGTTCATGGATTACTCTTTTTGTAAAGGGAAAAAAAAATACTAAATATAATGCTTGTGTTTATGGGATTATGTTGGCTTCTCTCTCTCTCTCTCTCTCTTTTTTAATTGCTATAAGTAGCTTTAGTGACAAAGTTTGTAATTTTGCGTTGATGAATTCACAAATTAGACCCAAAAAATAAAAAATAAAAATAAAATTGCAGACCATGTACTCCGGAGTTGAACAGATTGGAACTCGCAACCAGCAAGGGGATCAAATCCAGGAGATAGCCAAGATCAAACCACAAAAGCAGTAAATTGGTGATTTATTTAAGTAAATCAATATTTACTAAAATATACGCACATGTATATACATATATATATATATATATACATATATATTTTTTTCCTTCAAGTGGTCTAAAATTTTGTTCATTCATGCAAATAAAGATTGTGTATTATATAATTGAATGAACTAACATATACCAAAAGTTATGTAGATAGTTGTTTGCAAGTTGGCAAAGTTATGAAACCATGTTTTCAAAGATGTATAGTAAGATGTATAGTAGTAATTTTACAATGAAGTATAGAGTTCGAATCATCTCACTCCTAATTTAAAAATAAATAAATAAATAAAAGAGACCAATTGAAAACAAAGTGTTTTTATTTTTTATTTAAAAAATGTTGACTGTTGACTAAAATAGTAAAAATTTTTAATCTCAAATAAAGCAATTAGGCTGTTGCCAAGTGCCAACGTTTTTAACTTTCAAAGATCAGAAACAATAAAAACTATTTATAGGAAATAAACAAAGAAAGAAAAGAAATTTTCCGTTTGGATTTATAGCCCTATAATAAGACAATAACAAATTTCTGAAATCAGCTTTTTTTTTTTTTTTTTTTTTTTGGGTGTTCACAACTTGTAGTTTTTGTCCCCCTCAAAAAGGAATTTTAGTGTCTGCATTTTTTTACCTTTTGCTTGGCTAAAACTCTTATAATTCATCTTTTTGGTGCACTCAAATCACCTTCATGAATTTGTTCAACTTCTGGGTTTGGTCTCGAGGTAACATGAATGTTGCTGATATTTTTCAAAGTTTATCGGAGAACTCGGCGGCC
>CM046374.1:31446554-31558529 GCA_025413025.1 Ficus hispida
TTTTTTTTTTTTTTTTAATTTTGAAACCATTTAGATAGAGAAACCAACGTTGCAATTTCAGTCTCTTTTAACATTTCTCTTCCTTAAACTCTCTCTCTCTCTCTCTTCTTTCTTCACACAAGAGCATTTATTGAGCTTGCACTAGATTTTTGAACGCTCATTCACTCAACACACGAGAATCTTGCTTCATCCTTCTTCTTCTTCTTCCATTTCTGGGTTAGATCAGATCTAAAGTTTTACTACAAACTTAAATTCCAACTACATTAGCTAGCTCTTTCTTTTTCTTTTCTCTTTCTTTTCTCACTTTCTCGGCTTCTTTTCAGAATTTTCATCAAGACCCTTCAAAGGTAAGAACTCATACATCTCATTGCTCTTTTCATATGTTCCTAAACTTCATTTGTATGTTGAGTTTAGTGTATGATCAATGGCTCCAAAATGGAAGTGTTTTCGGTCGTCCTACCGCTACTTTGTACCCTGTCGTCTCTGCCGCTCCACCGCCATGAACCACAAATACAATACTGATTTAAGCATCGGAGTGTCCTTATCAGGTTAGCGAACCGGTAGAGACCGACAGGGTAACCAATTGGTGTTGGGAGAACCACTCCAACACTTTCCTTCTTTCTTTAGTATGTGATCATATTTTTTTGTTTCCCTAGAAATGATTCTCCTTGTCTAGTGCCTTCATCTCCGTGTCAGATTTTAGTGTGACAGAGGCTTTTTGTCTTGTTCTTCATTCATTCTTTTTTTCAAATTTTTTGCAGTGTCGTATTGTTAAATAGAGCCAAGAAAAAAAAAAAAAAAAAGAAAGAAAGAAAGAAATGCCACAAGAGAGCAACTCAAATGCAATATTCACATCTCCTTGCAAGAACATGAGAGGACTAAAATTACTAGCCTCCAATACTGAGGCTCCATTTGCATACAATGAAGAGATTATAACGACTATGAATTGGCTCATAGAAAAGCAGAAGAAGCAGGTACTTCATATTTACACACACACACACATATATATATATGATAACTGTTCTACAAATCTATTAGCTTTTTGCAGCTAGTATTTCTCACCAAAATAATTTTTTTACTTGAAAATAGGAAATGAAAAATTTTTACACTGGAGAAATAAATTGAAATGGGATAGACTCTCCTAATTCCCAGATGTTCTTTGTAATTTTTTTTTTGCTGGAATATTCTTTGTTTTGTATATACATAAACGTTTTGTTTTGTTTTTTTTTTTTTTTTCTGGGGTCCTCTCTTTTTTGACTAGAGAATGCTTTAGGTTCTTTTGGAGGGAGAAAAGAAATAGTACAACATAACGTACATAGGGAGTTGAAATTTGAAAAGAGTACTATACCGTGCTGTTTGTGTCAAGTACCATGATTCACAATGTGTGAGGCCTATACGTTATTCACGACGTAGATCTTATATATGAATTCTATATAATGAATATGGTACTCAATATGTTGATATCTTTATTTCTTCTTCTTTTTTTTTTGGGTTGAAAATAATGATCTTAATTAATTAATCACTTTGTGTTAATGTGGACCCACCAAAAAGTAGGGCCATATAAAGCTTAATATTAGAACTATTGTTATTTTTTATTTTTATTTTTACTTTTTAATTTGGAAGATGACCTTTAAATGTGGTCCGGTAAGACCTACATTTTTTAGTGTCTTAATTTAATTTGGTGGTGGGAATAAAGATTACAGCCCATGATAGCTATGAGTGTCTCGCCAACACTCAATTACTTAAATTGAAAAAGGTTGATAAGGTGTAGGAATATAAACTAAAAGTGGTTTAAAGAAAGATTGATTTTAATGATTGGTTTGATCTTATTTAAGCCTAAAGAAATGTTTCTTTAGCATATATTATGGATCTCTATAGCATAATTATGTCCACCATTTATAGCACCTTTTCTAGGCTATGAACTAACCAACAGAATGAATAACAAATATTCAGTTTATTGACATTTACTAAATTGTCGAGTATATTTTCTAAAAAAACTTACGGTTAGAATTGTATTTTAATTTAATAATAAGTACAATAAGTATTACTGTTTTAGTCTTATATCAACTTTTAATACATGATCTATAATAAAAATAATTGTACATTACGCGTTGTTAATTTTTAACGTGGATACTTAGTCTAACATATCAGAAGAGAGACGAAAAAGCCGTATTGAGAAATAGAACCAAACTTACCCTATTCTTGCTCTGTTTTCCCCTGTTTCCCCTGTTTTCTTATTTCAATGTATGTATTTGAGGCATGTAATTTGGAACTAATCTGAAAAGCTAAACTGAATTTTTTTCCCCCTAGAAATTTGATAAACTTTCTTATGGTAGTTCATGAAATACAAATTCGATGCATTCAAATTTCGGGTGACAGAGTAAGAAGAATCTCAAAATTCCAATTAGTTCTCGTATTAAATATTTGAAAGTGAAGAGAATTTGATGGAAGAAAGGATTTAAAATGTCTCAAAATAGAGAGGGAAACACATACGGAAAAAAAAAAAAAAAACATTTAGTAACATGTATTATTGACTTCTATTTCAGTCCTTCAATCTACTCTAGTGTATCAAACAAAGAAAGCTAAGACTGGATACCAAAATTTTCCACAAATGCGAATCCGATGCTTATTGTATACTTAGGGAGTGTTTGGTTCACCCACTCAAACTATCCAACTCAAATTTTTTGTCTTTTCCTAAAAGTTTTTATCTTTTTCCCAAAAAGTTTTTTGTCTTTTCTGAAATTCAAAAAATTGACTATTAAAACTTAAAATCCCAACTCAAACTATTCCACCAAACACCCCCTTACTTTTTTCGCTAAGAAATTTTGTACATGGATTTACAGGATATGTTTGTTTTGTTTGTTTTAGCTTCAAGGAGTACCAAGCCGCACAATGGCTGAGACAGATGGACAAGGCGCCTCCGAAACACTTTACAAAGAGCCGTCCGAAGAAGAGTTCTGCCTTGCACTTAGAAATGGCCTCATTCTCTGCAACGTCCTCAACAAAGTTAACCCTGGTGCTGTTTCGAAGGTTAGTACTTCACTCAAGTGAACATTCTTCGTACTTTGCACATATGTTTGCGTCGATTCGGTCGTAAGTTCAAACACCTCTAATTGCGCTCTCTAAATTGTCATGTGAGTTGGTCGTTTAATATGTTTAGGACATTGATAAACGTCGACATGTTCGGTTTGTCCAATCAATATTTGTTGTATTATCGCACATTGGTCAGCTTTTGGGTGAATTAGTAAACTAATAAGTAGAGTTAGCTCGTTAGCTACTCTACGTGCATGCTTGAATACCACATTGCTTTCCCGTACTGATTTAAAGTTGACTTCTTTTTCCAATCCATTTCTTTTCAAATTATGGAAAAAGGTGGTGGGAAAATCCGATGATCGCTGTCCAGTCAATAGAGGGGCCGGCACAGTCGGCAATTCAGTACTTTGAGAACATGAGAACTTCCTTGAGGCTGTCAAAAACATGAAGCTCTTGACATTCGAAGCGTCCGATTTGGAAAAGGTGACTCAACACATCACTCCATCTTAGTCACTTTCAAAATCATTATCAAACGTATTTGTTACACGAAACTTGACTCTTTGAGAAATCAAAATTTTCGGGTTTACAGGGAGGCTCATCAAGTATAGTTGTGGACTGCATTCTATGCCTCAAAGGGTATTATGAATGGAAGCAGTCTGGTGGAATAGGGGTTTGGCGATACGGAGGGACGGTGCGGATCACATCCTTCCCAAAGGAGTGTCCGCCTTCTTTAGTTGGGAGTGAGAGTACTGATGAGTCACTGGATGAATCTGAGTCCTCACAGTACGAGCAGCTCTTGGAGTTTCTCCATTTCTCCAATGAGGTCTCGGCCGAGGAATCGAGAGTCGCCAATGTTCTTACCTTCCTTTCGATCGATTTGGCCTCGGACTTCTGCAGGCTTTTCTTCAAGAGTGTGGTGATGGGTTAGAAGATTTGCCTTTGAATGCAATGGTAGGTAAGACAATTACCATTAATTAGAAACAAAATTATAAGAACAAATATGCAGCACAAAGTTTTCAATAAATAAGTGGAAAAAAACATGAATTTTATCGGACAATTTTTTTTTTTTTTTAGGTTGTAGATACTTTGCTCAGTAAGGTAGTCAAGGATTTCTCGGCTTTGCTTGTGTCTCAAGGCACCCAGGTAACCGCCAATTTTTTTTTATTAGTTTCGATTTTCGGATACTTGTAAGTGGTAAATTTGACAACTAGTTTCTTTTCTTCAGCTTGGAATATTTCTGAAGAAACTATTGAAAAGTGACATCAACACTCTCTCGAAATCAGATTTCCTTGAAACCATTGCGCGATATCTTAGCCAGAGAACTAGTTTGGTGGCGAGCGATTTGGCCATGTTCTGCACGTGTGGTGGTAAACGCGAAACTGTCCGGCACATAGTGACTCACTCGCACGAGCATGCTCGGATAATCGACATTCATCAGAAACAGCTTCAAGTAAGTATTAGTCCTCTTCTTGTAAGTCATTTCAATTTCATCTCTCTAACATCTTTCCAAATTTTAACTTTGTTTCAGGAACTGAAATCGTCTTTCCTAGACACAAGAAGGGATGTAAATTTGGTACACTCAAAATGGGAAGAAGACCTCAGAATGATTGGTAAGAATCTAAAGATTTTATTCATACAAAACTATAATTCATGTGGTTAAATTGTTACTTATATTGTCATGAGTTAACTCTTTTGTTTTTTGTTTTTTTTTGGTTTGTTTTGTTTTAGTGCATCATGTTAAGAACTTAGAAGTGGCCTCCAGTTCCTACCAAAAAGTGCTTGAAGAAAACCGCAACCTATACAATCAAGTCCAAGACCTCAAAGGTGATTTCATATCTTTTCTCTATATATGTATGTGTATATATCTGTTCAAATATATTGAATCTTATATTTATTTATACCTTTTCAACAGGGACTATTAGAGTATATTGTAGAGTGAGACCCTTTTTGAGAGGACAATCAAGTGGGCAGTCCACAGTGGATTATATTGGAGAAAATGGGAATATAATGATTGTCAATCCCTTAAAGCAAGGAAAAGATTCAAGAAGGATATTCACATTCAACAAAGTCTTTGGAACAAATGTTACACAAGGTATTACATGTTTTTTCTTAATCTTATGTTCTAGATGACTGATCGTTCTCCTCGATAAGTTCTTGGATTCGAATCAGTTCCACCACCCTGGTAGTCAGGGTACATGGACTTGTCCATATTCCACGCTTACATCCTCGGGGTTGTCGGGATATGGCCCCCCTCTAACCTTATAACTTGTGTATTCAGAAGAAAAAATAAAATAAAAAAAGAGAGAAAATTTTGATCAAAGTGGTTTTCATTGCTATATGCAGAGCAAATATATGTGGACACTCAGCCACTTGTTAGATCCGTTCTGGATGGTTACAACGTTTGCATATTTGCGTATGGACAAACAGGCTCAGGGAAGACATACACTATGGTAATAGAAGTTATCTTGCTATGAATGTGGCTTCAATACACACACACATATATATACATATATGTATATATTTTCTGGTTTTTAATCCTTTAAAACTATGGAATTCAATTCACACACCTGATATGCCTATATGTTTTTTGTTCTACAGAGTGGTCCTGATCTGACGACGGAGGAAACGTGGGGTGTGAACTACCGTGCTCTAGGCGATCTTTTTAAGATATCGAAGGAAAGGGTGCAGATTGTAAGATATGAAGTTGCAGTACAGATGATCGAAATTTATAACGAGCAAGTGAGAGACCTTTTAGTCAATGATGGCTCCAACAGAAGATATCCTTTTAAAGACAATTATTTCCATTTTTTAAAAAATTTTTTGTTTAGTAACACAACGTTCCCTGCGTCACAACTCACGTAAAGTGAGTACCACCAGACACCGTAAGATTCTGAAACTGTTTTGAACCCGTTTGGTACCTTTAACTACATGAACGTTAGATATAAGAAACAACTCTCAGTTGAATGGCCTCAATGTACCCGATGCCTGTCTAGTTCCGGTCACTTGTACTCAAGACGTTCTCGAATTGATGAAAATCGGCCAAAGGAATCGTGCTGTAGGAGCAACGGCTTTGAATGAGCGGAGCAGTCGTTCTCATAGGTAAAAAGATGGTCCTTTTTAGTCCTTTTTGTCGACATTTCAAGTTGATAAATGCTACTATTTGTGTCAATTTATTCTAACTAGTGACATTTTGGACTTGTCTATTCTATCTAAAGTGTCTTAACAGTGCACGTCCAAGGAAAAGAGTTGGTTTCCGGGACCTTTCTAAGAGGTTGCCTCCATCTTGTGGACTTGGCTGGAAGTGAAAGAGTCGACAAATCCGAGGCCGTTGGCGAGAGATTAAAGGAAGCGCAATACATTAACAGATCACTTTCGGCGCTCGGAGATGTCATTTCCGCCCTTGCCCAGAAGAGCACACATATTCCTTACAGAAACAGCAAGCTCACACAAGTGTTACAAGACTCTCTAGGTAAAATATAAAGAAATATGTTTTCTTAATAAACTCGACTTTGAGATGAAAAAAATTCGATAATTTTCTCTTAAATTTTTTCATGTAATGACCAGGTGGACATGCGAAGACATTGATGTTTGTACACATAAATCCTGAAGTTAATGCTTTTGGGGAGACAATTAGTACTCTCAAGTTTGCAGAGAGGGTTTCTTGCATAGAACTCGGGGCAGCTAAATCGAACAAAGAAACCAGTGAAATTCGAGACCTTAAAGACGAGGTAAAAAATTCAATTTTTCATGCAATTCTACTTCTAAGTAGTGTTATTATTATTATTATTATTTTTTTGGCCAATTGTGATGAGAAATTACTGATTAAACATGTGTTTTGATGTAGATATCAAACCTCAAACTAGCACTGGAGAGAAAAGAAGCTGAACTAGAACAATACAAAGGTGGAACCATGAAACCCGCTATGGAATCCCAAAAATGAGGGCTGTTTCGCCTTATCGTTTCCCGAGAAACGGTCTCAACAACGGTTTGAAAGCTGAAGCCTCTCAAGAGGATTCTAAGATTTCTGAGGTAAGTAAGAGGATGAGATTACATCATTCTATTTCCTGTTGAATTATATTAAGTACGAGTAATGCTAGGGATCCCAACTATTATCTCGACATTTCGATACCAACTTAGATGACATTTGATTTGAAACGTTACCAATTTCATCTGGTATTGATCTCAATCTCATGAACAGGCTAGAAGTTGTTCTTCTGGCAAGCAAAGGAGGTCAAGGTTCCCCTCGGGGTTGACGGAGAAAGAGATTGTACCGAAGATGCCATTCTTAACCGAAGAAAGACTAGCAAGCTCTCGAAACCTCAGATCACCTTCTCCTCCTATCAGAAGATCAGCATCCACAGAGAGGGGGAGTGTCGTAAGAAGCAAAGTGAAACCCGAGACACTCGACAACCAACCGATCATACGGGCGCCATTTCCGGCTAGAGTTCCCGCCACCAAATCTCTTGCCACAACACAAATGAACCCATCAAATGACACCAACTCAAGAATTCAAGTTAACAACAACAATTATAACAATGTTACGTCAAGGCCATACAACAATTCGCATGATTCAACAAGGCAGGACTACATTTCCGAGGCACTCTACTCGATCCAAAAGTTGAGCTTCAAGAAGGTACAACAAGAACAAGAAGATGAGCAATTCAAACAGGCGCTAAACATAAGACAAGGCGGTATTAGGAAAACCAAGCCGGAGAGTACCAAGGCCAAGACCAAGCAACATCAAGTACCGCCGAGAATGCAGAAGTCCGAGGCTATGACGAGTTTCCTCTCCGACTTGGATTTCGGCGAAAGGATGGAGGAGGCTGGCAAGAGTGACTATTCCGAGCCGGAAAACGAGCATGTTCATCTCGGTTCACCCTTGCAAGGTGCTTTGGAAATGAGAAAGCCAAGAAAGAACTTCTTCTCAAGGAACTCACAAAATCGTGAACCAAGGTAAAATCAAAGTTCTTCTATAGTTTAATAATGTCATAAATGTTTGTTTAGACACTTTTTTTAGTGTCCTTGAATTGTTAAGAGTAAATTGGTGATTTACTTAAGAAAATCAATAATTTACTGGAAAAATTAGTGGACAATTTATCAAAATAGGTCCAAATTAAATAATTTGTAGTATCTTTTAGTCATTAGATTAGTTTTTCCATGAACTGATCTATGAATACACACGACACAAATATTTCTCACTCATAGATCAAACAGTTGTAAAATAAATCTAACGGCTAAAATAGCCTTTCACTAGCGGTAGTGAAAAGAGTCGTCCTCACCGAAGAAATAAAATAACTTCTTTTAAAAGACTCTACTTATATTCTTCTATTTACATATTTTTAAGGGGAGATTTGTTTAGAGTATATTACTGTTAATACTTGAGCAAATCATTGTTTACCTAATTAATCCAAAAACGGACATAAATGAAAACATTTTTTTTTTTGGGGGTGGGGGGGACATTTTCTTTAGAAGAGACACGAAATTTTCACCATTTATGCAAATAGCCTTAGAATTAAATGACAATGAAGCTTTGGTCTCTTTTACTATGCAGAGGACTAGTGCCTGCAGTAGAGCCCTTACCGGCTGGAAAACTAGAAACAAGCAGCCAAATGGTGGAATGCGGAATCCGAAGGAAGCAAACAACGTAACGATGTCGGAATTTCGGAGAAGCCGATCTACCCCTCGTGGAAAATTTTTCATGCTACCTTGAGCAAGTTATTTGCAACACAATTGCCTGAAAATGCATTAGATTTCTGTACAGAGAATGATAATGCTTTGATTGCATGTTTTTCTTTTTTTTTTTCTTTTTCTTTTTCTTTTTCTCCTAACGTGAATTCTAAGGATTTTATCGAGAGAGGTGTCGTTTCTATTATACATATAAATAGGAAATTTTCTCTGTTAAATTATCTATGTAAGTTCATGGATTACTCTTTTTGTAAAGGGAAAAAAAAATACTAAATATAATGCTTGTGTTTATGGGATTATGTTGGCCTCTCTCTCTCTCTCTCTCTCTCTCTCTCTTTTAATTGCTATAAGTAGCTTTAGTGACAAAGTTTGTAATTTTGCGTTGATGAATTCACAAATTAGACCCAAAAAAAAATAAAAATAAAAATAAAATTGCAGACCATGTACTCCGGAGTTGAACATATTGGAACTCGCAACCAGCAAGGGGATCAAATCCAGGAGATAGCCAAGATCAAACCACAAAAGCAGTAAATTGGTGATTTATTTAAGTAAATCAATATTTACTAAAATATACGCACATATATATACATATATATTTTTTTCCTTCAAGTGGTCTAAAATTTTGTTCATTCATGCAAATAAAGATTGTGTATTATATAATTGAATGAACTAACATATACCAAAAGTTATGTAGATAGTTGTTTGCAAGTTGGCAAAGTTATGAAACCATGTTTTCAAAGATGTATAGTAGTAATTTTATAATGAAGTATAGAGTTCGAATCATCTCACTCCTAATTTAAAAATAAATAAATAAATAAAAGAGACCAATTGAAAACAAAGTGTTTTTATTTTTTATTTAAAAAAATGTTGACTGTTGACTAAAATAGTAAAAATTTTTAATCTCAAATAAAGCAATTAGGCTGTTGCCAAGTGCCAACCTTTTTAACTTTCAAAGATCAGAAACAATAAAAACTATTTATAGGAAATAAACAAAGAAAGAAAAGAAATTTTCCGTTTGGATTTATAGCCCTATAATAAGACAATAACAAATTTCTGAAATTAGTTTTTTTTTTTTTTTGGGTGTTCACGACTTGTAGTTTTTGTCCCTCTCAAAAAGGAATTTTAGTGTCTGCATTTTTTTACCTTTTGCTTGGCTAAGAACTCTTATAATTCATCTTTTTGGTGCACTCAAATCACCTTCATGAATTTGTTCAACTTCTGGGTTTGGTCTCGAGGTAACATGAATGTTGCTGATATTTTTCAAAGTTTATCGGAGAACTCGGCGGCCTAATTTCTTTGAAAATAATCGTCGGATTACTATAAATAGTTAGCAAATTGGTTTGTATTTGCACTTTTTTTTTTTTTTTTTACCAAGCTTTGGGGTGCTAAAATTTATTAATTAAGTTAAAAAAAAATGAAAAGCCCTCCAGAGTTGTGAAACAAAAGGTTTTCAAAACGTCCAAAACACAATCTTTTGAAAAAGGTTTAGACTTATTTTCAAGAAAATGCACAAAAATTAGCCCCCCAATGGGCAATGATCATCCTTTGACATGGATGGACAAGTGTGGAGATTTTTTGGGATTTCCGACAGGCGAAATTCTCAAACCCCGGAGCCATCCTCGGATTACTATGTTGTAACAGGTAGTTCTATTGCTAGGTGACTTGAAGGATGATGCCCTTTAAGAGAACAAGGTCAAGACCATCTTTGGAAGAAGCTACCTTGTTGAGCAAGAAAGAGAATGTATGCGGGAAAAGGCTTTTTTGCACTGGAGCAATGTTGAATGCCGGTAAGAAAGAGCATGACATTGTCATTGAGAACTCATACGGATGCTTATGGTCACATTGATATATGGGTGATGAAAGATTATGGCAACTCCGAGTCTTGGACTAGATTGTTCTCCATTGATTATGCAAGTGATCTAGGGCCACCTTCTTGTTTCCGTTGTCAACCAATAAGTTACTTAAACAATGGAGCTTTGTTGATGTTCGAGCCTCGTCTTAATGATTTGATTTACTATGACGAATTAAGAGGCCTACGGTTCAAGCAGCTTAAGTTTATTGGTATTAAGTCGAAATTTAATGCCATTGCTTATACTCCAAGCTTCATTTCTTTGAAGGATATTGCTATGGCAACAACTGTTGAGGTACTCAATGTCAATTCAAGGTATGGATGAGATTTCTGATTCTAATTGTTAATCGCCACTTCACGTTTGCTTTCTTACCTAGTACTTCATGTGCTTTTTTCTTTTTCTTTGACATTCATCTAGTATGACTTCTGGAAGCTGGTCTGCCTCTTTCTTCTTTGATTTTTTAAGTTTTAATCTTCCTCTGCCCATTTTTATTTGCTGTATATCCAAGCATTGCTTCAAGACTATGTTTGATAGACATACTAATGCAAAGATTATAATTATTGAGTGGATATACTTTGTCCTCGTCACCTCCGGGATATCTTTGCTGACGTGGGATTACCAATAGAGGGGGGGGGGGGGGGGGGGGGGGACATAGCTTATGCAATTTTGGAGTTTAAATCTGTAATCAGAATTTTCTTTCATTTTTTTGGTTGATAAGATATGCATTGATTTATCTCTGAGTTTGATCCTGATTTCCGTTGTTTGCATTGTAAGTTAAGCAATAGTTTGCTCTGAAACTTTCTTCAATTATCCCTTCTAATGAGATGTTACCTATTTTACTGTTGATGATTCAGGTGTGGGAAGTTACGACTCGTGGAAGAGACTTATCCTCTTGTGCTTGGAAGGACGAGAACGCAGCTTCGTCGCTTATGATTCTCACTCCTTTCTCATCTTTTTTGTGTGCCATTTCAAACTCGTCATTTTAGGATAGGAAAAAAGAATGGAACTGGCACTTGTGGCTGATGGTTTGGAGTTCTTGAACTTTTTTTGAGAAGAACTGATAGTTGAAAAGCTACCGCAGCACGCCACTGGCTTTATTGTGAGTTTCCGTTTTGTTGCTCTTGGTAGTTTCATATCCGAAAATTGCATCTGATAGTTTTGGCAGTTCAAAAAGCCTGGCTTGTTTTTTTATTAGAACTTAATGAACACGTTTATATTTAACATATGGTTAGTTCTTGTAATGATACTATTAAATCCGTTTTTATTAACTTACCGAGCTTAATGAACGCATTTAAATTTGACATATGGTTAGTTCTTGTAATGACCGAGCTTAATGAACACGCTTATATTTGACATATGGTTAGTTCTTGCAATGAGACTATTAAATTCGTTTTTATTAACTTACCAAGCTTAATGAACACGTTTATATTTGACATATGGTTAGTTCTTGTAATGAGACTAATAGATCTATTTTTATTAAATTACCGAATGTAATTAAATTGTCAATTAAATTAAATTACTGAAAGTGTAATAAATTAAAGAACATAGGCAATTTTTACGAGATTTGATCACAACTACTCAAGCCATGCTTAACTATCAATTTTTAATGACTTACTTTTCATTTTTTTTTTTGTAAATTAAGGCAATGCTGTTAAGAGATCTTTCTTTGTTTAGTGGTGTAAGTTAGGGTTGCTAACCCGCTAATACTTGGCCCCAAATAACCCACTAGATCTTCTTTCCTAGTCGGAAAGTTACATGAAAAATCATCTTTGAGACAATCTATCTACAACAAGAGATCACATGATCAAATAAACTTAATTTTATACAAAACGTAATGAATAAGAACTTCTTCACCATCATTTCTTTTTAGGGTGAGTAAAGGGCTCGTTTCGAGTTGCTCTCGTAGACTGTTTTTAGGGTGGGTGAACATGTTTGAAATCGAAGTTTTCGGGTTTTTTTTTTTTTGTTTTTTTGTTTTTTTGTTTTTTTTTGTTTTTATCAATGGTGTTGCTTGTGCTGCTATATGTTTGTACATACAAGACAGGACGATCTACATTAATGTCGGCAAGCATTAAAAAGAACAATACAAAAATTACGTCTGCTTAAACGACAATAATATAAAAAGATGACATGAGTTATGGAAGATTAAGAACAACGACATTAAAAATGACCTTATGTCAAAGCGACAATACATAGATACGCAACAGCTAAAAAAGGAAAAAAAAAAAAAAAAAAAAAAAAAAAAAAAAAAAAAAAAACCTTCGGTAGCCTTAAAACTACCTATAAGCTAAAATAACTCAAACTAGTTAAAAAGCACAAATTTAAAACCAGATCTGAAGTTGAGGCACACAACACAATGGTTGGGTCACATGGATTTCTGCATACGGCCGAGAAACAATTAATCTTTGTTAATTACCAAGACCATCACAATTAATATATATTTTATTTACAAGAAAATATAGTATTTTTGGTTTGGATTTTCTTATTAAAAATATTAGATTTACAAGAAAATATTGTATTCTCGGATTTTTCTAATTGAAAATAATGTTTTTACAAGAAAATGTTGGATTTTTTTTTTTTGAAAAGATTATATTTATAACAAAATATTGTATTCTCTTTTAAAAAATAATACATTTGCACACCAAAGAATTTATAGAATTTTTATTGAAAATAACATATTTACATTACACATTAAAGCACTTTACTAAATTATACGTATTTAATTGATTGATAGCCATAATTTCATTTATTTTTACAAAAACCCTAATTTTATTCGAAATACAAAATAACCCCACTTTTGATAACCAGCTAATAGCACTGCCCCCACCCCATGCCGTTGACGAGGGAGAATGCGACGAAGCTTCCTTGTTGACATGTTGTCGTGACTATGAGATGCACAACACGAGACTCGCAATAGTGACGGTGACGAAACAAGACTCGAACGACGACTGGAAAATCCAGACTCAAACCAGAAAAACAGCCCCACTTTTGACAAAACCAGATCTAAAAAATCAAGATATGATATTGTTGTCGCGGTCGACGTCACTTGTGAAAAAAGCATCGCAATTTTTTGATTCAGGAGTCGTACAAGACCAGCCATCAAGAGCTCCTTCCTTTGGCACCGAGAATTCGAGTTGACAGAGTCACGATCCATGCACCAGTGACAATGCCCGAGTGCACAGTGATGGCGTCGTTGCCAACAACGAGACAAAATCACTTGAGGAGAGAGAATGGTAGGTAGGGGTATTTTCGAAATTTTGGAAAGATAAAAACTAAAATATGTTATAATTTTCGGGTATGTTTGTGGTAGAGACCCTCTGAGAGTCACTACTGGTAGAGCCCTTTTTTGGACCGTTAAGATTTAATCGAATGGTTCAAATGTTGATGGTGTATGATATTTATCATACACCTAACCTCACACAATCATTCCCACCTAAACTCTTCTTCGTCGCCGGCGATCTTCCCACCGCCGGCGATGGACGCCTGAGACTCATCCCCGACGCCGGCGACCTAACTTCGGCCATCTCCGGCCCCCAACCCCAGACACCGGCCGTCGCCATCGGTGACCCCATTTTCTCTCTCCTCTCTCTCTCTTCCCCTCTCTCTCTTCCCCTCCCTCCCGCCGGCCCCCACCCCCGGCCTCCCCCCTACCCCGGCCGCCACCCTCCCCCAACAACCCCCCCCCCCCCGATGACCCCCCTCTTTCTTCCCCTTTCTCTCTCTCTCTTCCCCTCCCTCCCGCCGGCCCCTGGCCCCGGCCCCCTCCCCCGGCCGCCACCCTCCCCGGCCCCCCCTCTCTCGCACGATTTCACGAAATCGTGAAATCGCGATTTCGCAAAATCGCGAGAGAGAGGGGGGCCGGGGAGGGTGGCGGCCGGGGGGAGGGGGGTCGTCAAGGGTATGGGGAGGCCGGGGGAGGGGGGCGGGGCCGGGGGCTTGGCTGGGGGCCGGCGGGAGGGAGGGGAAGAGAGAGAAGGGGGAAGAGAGAGAGAAGAGAAGAGAGAGAAAGGGGAAGAGAGAAGGGGGGTCGTCGGGGGGGGGTGCCGGCCTGGGGAGGGTGGTGGCCGGGGGTGGGGGGAGGCCGGGGGTGGGGGCCGGCGGGAGGGAGGGTAAGAGAGAGATGGGGGAAGAGAGAGAGAGAAGAGAAGAGAGAGAAAAGGGAAGAGAGGGGGGGTCGTCGGGGGGGGGGGTGCCGGCCTGGGGAGGGTGGCTGCCGGGGGTGGGGGGAGGCCGGGGGCGGGGGCTGGCGGGAGGGAGGGGAAGAGAGAGAGAGAAAGGGGAAGAGAGAGAAAATGTAGTCGCCGGCGGCGACGGCCGGCGTCCGGGACTTGTGGCCGGAGTTGGGTCGTCGGCGTTCGTCACCGGCGGCGGAAAGATCGTCGGCGACGGAGAAGATTTTAGGTGGGAATGATTATGTGAGATTAGGTGTATGATAAATATCGTAGACCATCAATGTTTGAGCCGTTCGATTAAATCTTAACGGTCTAAAAAAAAGCCGTACCGATAAAGACCCTGAGAGGGTCTCTACCACATATTTTCCCATAATTTTCACTACCTAATAAAATTATGCTATAATTTTCCTTCACATATATTGAATATGCTATTTCCCTCTTTTCCCCTTTCCGGCTTATTGTCGCTTTTATTTGATTTTTCCTCCCAATCTGGTTTTCTATTATTGTCCTTTTCTTTTCAATTCTCTTATGTCGTTTTCAGAACATTGTCGTTTTCTACGTGTTGTCGTTTTTGCTACTATTTTCTTGTTGATGTCGTTTTTCTTCAGTTTGCCTTTAGTAGTTATTGTCATCTGAAATTTTGTTACCGTTTTCAATTAATGTTGTTTGTTTTAACTCTTGTTTTTCAAGTAAAATTGTTATTAATTTTCAGTGCTCATAATTTTTTCCATTTATTGAGTAGTTTGATGCTTTAATCCTTATACGTATGATACTTTATTGTCGTTTTTATTTGTTCCTTTTTCGCTATAGTCGTTATTCCATATTTAGTCGTTTTTAACTTTATGGTTGTTTTTCTTGGATTAATTTCATCTTTGACCCCTACATTATAAGACACATCTCAGTTTAGTCCTAGAATTTTAAAACGTCCTAGAATCAATAATTGTAATTATTAATTTATTCCATAATAATCATTTCCTCCAAAATACTGAAAATTAGATTGTAATTACTTTAGTCATGGTTAATTTTGATATTTTCATCTTCTATATTTCAATTTTGAAAATAATTTCTCAAAACACTTATGCTCTAACATTATGTTTATAAAATTAATCTTGAATAAAACACACTAAAACACTTTTGTTCGAGCGCTACGTTGATAAAATTAATCTTGAATAAAACACACTTAATTTTAACGTGATAATTATAGTCCAATTTTAATCAAATTTCAGAGAGAATGACTATTATAAGACAAATTAATTGTTTAAGTATTAATTACAAGATGCTTTAAGGGTCCGTTTGGGGAACCAAAACTCTCAATTGGACATCAAATTTTATTTATCTTTAATTTTTAAAAAACTCAAATTTTAAAAATACATAACTTTCTCGTTTCAAATCAAAATGCTTATGTCAAAGTGAAATAATTATTATGTCAAAATACTCTCACGATGATGAAATGAATGAGACTAGATTTATTTTGTATATTTTTTTGAACACATTTCAAAATTTTACAATATTTTTAATATCGCAGAACTCATCTAAAATTTTCCAATACAATCTCCAAAACACCATCTCCACACATCCCCCGAATGGTCCTAAGATTTGAGGGCTAAATTAGGATTGAAACTATAATTTAATTCCCTTTTTTCATTGTCCTTTTTGTTTGCTGTCGTTTAACCGTTGACCTTTCCATTTGTGTTGCCGTTTTCAGTTATTTGTCGTTCCTCCGCTGACGTTGTCCTTATTTTGCTGTCGTTCTTCAATTACTGTCGTCTTAAATTTTTCACGAGTACATATCAGAGACTAGGAAACGTCTTCTCACACAGCGATTTTACGTCCTCATGAGTGTGTGAAATTCTCAATCGAACTGGGGAAAATGACGATTTCCGCTGGAATTATAAGCTTCAAATCCCAATTTCATCTTCAAGTTCGGGTTTTTCTCATTCCGTGGTAACCATAAACTCTTCTCTTCTATTTCCGTTCAGGGTTCTTCTTCTTTATTTTCCCCTGTGTTTGGATTAAGCAGTTGAAAAGTTTCAATTTTTATCTACTATACTTTTTAATTTTATTAACAAGTTCGGATTATTGGTTTACATATATATATATAAACAAGAAGACCCAAAAATTGATGTTTAGATTTTTTTTTTTTTTTTTTCTTGTTTTTAAGGGGGGTGGGGGGAACCAACTGAATTAAGCAGTTTTAAAGGTTCAATTTTATTTATATAACATTAGACCCAAAAATTGGTGGTTAGATTCTTTTTTTTTTTTTTTTCATGTTTTTAAGGGGGGAAAAAATCTCAACTGAATTAAGCAGTATAAAAGGTTCAATTTTTTACATTTATATTTTTCCGAAATTTTTTAGTAGTCTAACTTGTGTTTGATATGGGAAAACTGGGTGACTGTTTTTTTTTTTTTTTTTTTTCCTTTCTTTTTTTTTTTTTTTTTCAGGGTTAGGAAAAAAGGTGCAATTACATGCTTGGGAAACAGAGACTATGGTTCTTCTTCGGGTCCTGTTAGATACATTCCTAAGAAATCTTCTCAAAGTAACAAATTGGATGGTTCTGGGCTAAAGAAGGTTTCCAAAAAGGAAGAATTTTGTGAATTTACAGAAGCAAGTTCGTTGAGAAATAATGGGCTTAGCCATGGTGGTGGAAATGTTATAAAGAAAAGTTTCAATTTTGATAGGAAGCCTCAATATCAAAGCCCATTGCTCCTTAGTAACTTACAGTTTAATGATGCTGAACAAGGTATCATCAATCTTTTCCATTCACCTACATACATGTGTGTGTGTGTGTGTGTGTGTCTATATCCATATATGTGTATGTATACATGCACAAATGTATGTATGCGTGTTTTGTGCAGTCTTTGATAGGACTTGGAGAGACCCTTCCAATCCTGTGTTGTTTTGAACCGTCATTTCTTTATTGTTAAATTTTCGTAGTTTTTATCCTGTTAAGTAATTATGCATTATGATAGAAGCTCCCAATTCTAAGGTAAATACAGCCCTTTTGATCATTTCTTCACGTGTACGGTATACCTGCAATAGCATCCAAGTAATGTCCTTTGATTTCACCTGTTTTTAATATGATTATGATGCTATTTACTTCCTTAAACACACAACTTCATCATATTATCTGTCCAGATTTTTATGGTGTTTGTTAGGTAGAGTAATCTCTCGATTCTTCAACTATCGCGGTGATATAGATTGCTTGAGTGAAAAAATATCCATATATATATATATACACATATATATAATTACATATTAATTGTCATAACTAAAGTCCTTGTCATTTTGGCGTGCAATCAGATTATCTAATGGAAGAAGCTGAGGAGATTACTGAGGATGATTATGCAATGGAAGAGCCTGAGGAAGTTGTAGAAGAGTTAAGTAATCATCAACAGAACAGATTTTCTGAACGGGATGAATTACAACCTTGGGGAAATAAAACTAAGCAGGATGCTGAGGAAATGGCAATAAAGTTACTTGCAGCGAGGTTAGAGTTATTATTATTATTTTTTTCTTTCTGGCTTCATCGTTTTTTGTTGCCGGTGAACTCTCTAAATTGACACACCCATTAGTAAAATCTGGTTTGAGTTTGTTGCGTGTTTTGAACGTTTATGGGCATTTTGGCTAAGATCAAGTGCAGTATTTGCAACTATCTGTTTGTTACATATCTTATTAGCTTTCCGATTCGAGAGACTCTTTTGAATTGAAAATCTGGATGTTTGCTTGTAACCGAAGAATCCACTCTCTTTCTGATGTTTCTTTCTTTCTTTCCTTTTTTTGTTATCTCCTTCCTCTGTAGAGCTTTTACCGCTGTTGAACTACGGAAGAAACTGTGTAGAAAGAGATTCTCTGCAAAAACTGTTGACGAAGTTATAAATGACTTCAAGAGCAGGTGCATTTCCAATGACTTTTGAATATCATTGTGTTTCGATTTTCATCAGCCAGTTCTATTGGTTCTTTGAACTGATGTTCTTTCAACCAGACAAATATAAAATTACATACATATGTGGATCCACAATCAAACAAACTAACCGAATTATTGGGCGGGGCTCAAATGCATGCAATACGAGTAAATGTCTGGGCCATTCTTTTCATTTCTTTCTTTTCGGAACTTTAAAAGAACGAGGAAGTTTCATCATCTGAACAGATATCACATCATTCAATCCTCGGTTTTACTAATATCTCAATACTAGTGTGTAATTGATTTCTAAGTATGAATCTTTTTTACTACTGTCTTTCTCTAATTTACACGAGGGAATTGCAAATTTCCAATTCGCATGAACATTTAGAATACATACATGTCTTGTCAAAGTTTGATCCTTTTTATTTTTGTAGAGGCTTGATCAACGATAGCTTGTATGCGGAGGCTTTTTGTCACTCTAGATGGTCTTCCTCGAGCTGGGGACCACGGCGGGTCAAGCAGGTAAGCAAGCTGTAGTTAGACTAGTTACCCTTTTCTTTTTATCTTATCAACTATTTGGAGGTCATATTTTCAAACAACTTTTCGAATTCAATCATGATCTCATGATAATATACCATTTGAAATCCGATTTGATTCTCTCCGTACGTCATCCCAATTATTTTGTTCAGCAATATCTTACTCCTCTTAACTCAGGTGCTTTTCAGCAAGGGAGTAAGCGAAGTTGACGTAGAGAAGGCGATACAATTGGTCTTCCATGAAGGAGAAAAATCGGACGGATTTCAAAGGTCAAGTCACGGCTTGTCAAAGCTCTCGATGGACCGGCTGTTCATTCAGGCCTCAAAGCAATGGCTGCGAAGCGTCAACATGCCTAAAGAGACGAGGAAGGCAAGGATCATTCGATGGCTTCAGTACCGTGGCTTCAACTGGGACGTTATCGGCTCCATAGTAAAGAAGTTGGAATCCAATAATCACCCGCCCTAGACGATGACAAGACCGTGGAGAGTTCAAATGCCACGGACCACAATTTTCCAATCCAAATGTAAATCATGCAATCTTTGATTGGATGGGGGGGTCTGGTCTAATTTGTCAAATTTTTGTGGACACCAAAAAAAAAAAAAGAAAAGTTGCCTCAGCAGTTGTCAGTGTACACTAATTACCTGTTTTAGCACACCCCTAGTTTAGGTAGGTTGAGCCCTACATTAGTGACAACACAGCTAAAAGACATACTAATTAGATGTTGGTGAGATCTCAAATCCAAATGTCATTGTTTTTTAAACATTTAAGTTGTGTAACTAACTACCCTCAAGGAAACCAATTTTGTTACTGTTTTCGGTTTTCAAAACTGTTTGATGAGATCACTTGGTCAATCATTCGCGTGACTTCTGTTCCAAATTTCGGTTTTTAGTAACCGTGTCTCCTGAATTTCTCGTGGTTTGGCATTTTTGTCCCTTAAACTTTTTTTGTTGTGAATTATTGAGATAGTAACAATTAATTCTAATCGATAACAAGGTTAAATATGGATCATGATTACTGTGTTTCTAAATCCGATTCTTGTTAACGAGAGTTAAGTGCTATTGTTTTGAAACTTTGGGATGACTTACTAAGAAAGAAATGGTTTGAGTACGAAGTTTCAAACCATGGAAAATTCGAGGGGGATAAATGCTAAAAATAGAAGAAAAGAAAAAGAAAAAGAGTGAGAGAGTAGTGGCCAAGGTTCTTATCTTTTCATTCAGAGCTTGGATTCGAGTCACTCTCACGGGTGTACAACACACGTGTTGAGCTGCACAAAAGAGTTCACCAACTGTCTTGGAATTTAATGATACACAATTCTCCTCCTCCCATACCCTTTTTATTCCAAATTATATATAGTGGTCACATATATTTATATATATAGGTGGTCTGATATTCAGCTTCTGAAAACGGTGTTTGTAACATAAAGTTAATAGCGCGTGATATGAAAAACAGCTTCAAAAAAAATATCATGTCACAAATAAAGTTGAATTTAAATCAATTAATAACTATATATATCTAAATAAAAATTACATTATTAGACATAGATGATCACCGAAGAGTAGACTATTTCTATATATACATAAATATATATACGAGACAGTAGGTTACTCTCTTTCTACATGTTTGTTATAGACAGAAAAATAAAATGATCAGACTGTGGTGTGTGTGTGTGTGTATATATGTATATCTATATATCTATGTATAAAGTATTGATATACTTGAGAGTCCTGGTCAAAAGTTCCATGTAACCAGTCTTAATGCCATGACTGAAATGTAGATATCAGTCCATCCTCAGCAATACGTTAAAAAAGACTCTTACTTTGTTTTTTAAGCATTTATTTTGCACTAGCTTTCCAGTAGTAACATGATTTGGTCACATTCAGTGTCTTAATTCAAACCAAAAGATTATAAAAATTTCTCTTACACACACAGTTTTTTTTTTTTTTTTTTTTTTTTTCATTTTTTCCCCTTTGTTCTAGCTGGAAAGTCTTTCTCAGACAGCACATGGACATGTGATGCATCAAACGTTAGAGAGAGAAACAGAGATGTCTATTTATATATATATATATATAGAGAGAGAGAGAGAGAGAGAAAGAGAGAGAGCATGTGAGCATTGCTGGAAAGACTGGCTCTATACACACAAACAGAGAAAAGGACATATATAACTATATAAATATATATACACACACATGTATGTCTATTTCTATACTTAGAGAGAGATGTTTGGAATCCCATTTCTCTTACAATAATTCTAATTACGTAAATCCAAACGTACCAATCATTGTTTTAATCTCTACATTCTCTCTCTCTCTCTCTCTCTCTCTCTCTCTCTGAAGACAGTTAAGCCATCACTCTTCCCAAGATAGTACAAACATTAAACTCTACCACTTTGTATATCTACTACCATTATTAATAATTGAAATCTTATTAATTAGATTAATATCTTAATTACCCACAAATCTATAACAACCACTTATAGTTGTAAAATTACAATCTTAAATATAGAATAAAAGGAAAATATTCACCCTAAAAATTACTTTCCTCCGATGACATATTTCTGTCCACTGCTCTACTTGGCCTTTTTTTAACTTTCCCAATGTAATATGCACAAAAACTATTTATTAATATAGCCTCGGACCCCATTTAATGTACTGTCACATAAGTAATGATTGCGTCATCAGTGGTGATAAATAACTTTTTTTTTTTTTTTTTTTTTTTTTTTTTTTTTTTTTTTTTACTTTGAGATGGAATCGTCGGAGAATGCAAAGGAGCAATGAGACGAGTCTTGGGAAGCGGTCTTAGGAGGCGGAGGCGACGGGGTGTTGACGTGTAATCCGCATTTGGAGATGTGAGCAGCCAACTCATCCGGCCTTAGGGGTTGATCAATATGCCTAATCTCCTTGAGCATGGCCACAATGTCCTTCATCGTCGGGCGGTCATCAGCCCTGGTGGTGAGGCAGAGGAAGGACACAGACAGGGTTTGGAGCATCTCATGCATGGTTGGGTCAGCCCTTCCTCTCAGCTTTGGGTCAAGGATGCTAGATGGGTCTCTCTTGCTGGCCAAATGGTCACGGACCCACTGAACCAGGTGTGCGCCACCTGGCAGGGTTGGGTCCAGTGGGTGCCTCCCCGTTAACACCTCTAGAAGAACCACTCCGAAACTGTATACGTCACTTTTCTCTGTTATCCTCTGCATCGAACCATGTTCTGCAATCCACATATAAATACCATGATAAATATTAAAACTTTCTTTTTTTTTTGGAACTTAGATAAAACATCTATATATATTTAGGTAAAATCTTATAACCGACAGCTGTATGATTCGATATATATTACATTTAAAGATTAATGATTTATAATAGTAACTTATTAATACGTAATATTTTTTGTTAATACTTATCTCTTGTAGTATAAATTTAAAAAGTAACATATTACAGATAAAGTCATAACATGAGTCTAAATAAAAATTACATATATTAGACCTATACAACTGTCAAATTAGAGACTCCTCTTATTTACATATATACAGCTAAACACCAGAAAATGATGCCATTTTTCAATAACTAGCAATAACAGTTACCAAAAACACATAAATGGTCAAAATTTTAGATCCCATTTTGGAAATTGTTTGTACAATTTTAGAACATAAAAACGTGAACTTTTTTTTTTTCCTGAACAAAATCATGAGTTCAATAAAAACACCAAAAAATTATGGTAGGAACACCAGAAAATTATGACTTGGAAATGGTATACTAAAAAACATATAAATGGTCAAAATTCTAGATCCAATTTCAGATTCTGTACGTACAAATTCAGATCACCAAAAACAAAATCATGAGTTTCAAACTTAGACAACAAGACCAATAATTCATGATCAAAAGAAAATTAGTTAAGTTAGTTATTTTACATACCAGGAGCCATGTATCCATAGGAGCCAGCAAGATTAGGCCTTTGTTGATTCAGCTTTGAGAAATCATGATATTCATTGCTGTTGACGACAACTCTAGCCAACCCGAAATCGGCGAGAAAAGGCTCATTACAAGGACCCAACAGCACATTCATGGCCTTAACATCTCCATGCATGATTGCAGGCACACAATCATGGTGTAAATAGGCCAGAGCATGAGCCACTCCCAACACCACCTCATACCTTGCCTCCCACTCAATCCCGCCGAGCCCTTTCCCGTTCGCGCCGTGGAGCATCGAGCTTAAGCTCCCATTCGGAAGGTAGTCGTAGAAAAGAAGCTTCAGGTTCCGGTTCGATCCCCATCCCAAGAGCCTAATTATGTTCTTGTGTCGTATTGAGCCGAGTGTTCTGATCTCTGATGCAAATGCTCCTGATTCCTCGGAGGACCACATCTTCTTCACGGCTAGTGTCTCCCCGTTCGCGAACATGACCTTGTAGACGACACCGGAGCTACCGGTGCCTATCACGTTGGCCGACGTTAGGTTCCTGACTATGTCGTCGATCGAGAAGTCTAGCTTCTGGTAGAAGGTCATTTCCCAGCTGCCGTCCTCTTCCATGAGCGCTTTAGTCTCCATTCGTGTGCGGACAAGGACGTATATCGCTAGCAGGATTAGTACTGCACTAGCGCTTATCAGGATCGACATTAGTAGCTTCATTGCAGCTGATTTGTGCCGCGCCGAGGCTGCTCCTCCCACCGGTGTCACGACGCCTGATCCTGAAATGTACAGGCCTTTGTTCGATGCGAGGTCGCTGAGTGGAAGCCTGTGGAAGAATGGGGTATTCGGCAATTCGCCAGAGAAGTCGTTGAACGAGACATTGAGGGAGACGAGGTTTTGGAGGCTCGAGAGGGAGTTTAAGTCCCCGGAGAGATTGTTGTGCGAGAGGTCAAGGACTCCGAGCTTGTCAAGGTCGGAGAATTGAGGTGGGATTTGGCCAGAGAGTTGGTTGCAGCTCAAGTTGAGCGAGATCTCGAGCGCAGGGATTTGGCCTAATTCTTTTGGGATTTCGCCGGAGAACATGTTGCTACCGAGGTCGAGCATTTGCAGCTTGGTGCAGGAGAGGATCTCGGACGGGATGGTTCCGGAGAGCTGGTTGTTTCCAAGATTGAGCTTTGTCAACTCTGTTAATGTCCCAATTGTGTGAGTGAGTTCACCAGTGAGCCTATTGCTTGACATGTCCAAAAACTGAAGGCTTTTCGGGAGACTATCGGGGACAGAACCGGTGAGACCGTTTGAATGGAGATCAAGAAACTCGAGGCCTTGGCAACCGGATATCGACGGAGGGATTGCACCAAAAAGACGGTTGTTGCTAAAATCGACGAAATTCAAGCTCTTCAGGTTTCCTATTTCCGATGGAATAGTACCACCAAGTTTGTTCTGATTCAGCCTCAATCTGTAAAGACTGAAACAGTTTCCTATATCAGGAGGTATAAAGCCAGACAAGTCATTGGCAAGTAGAAGAAGCTTTGTCAAATTCCTCAACCCGAAAACCTGTTTCGGTATTGGACCGAACAGATTGTTATATGACAGATCAAGAGCCTGAAGTTCCTCACAGTCAGCCAAGCTCTCAGGAATGTTCCCTGTCAACCTGTTTTTCCAGGCAAAGAACAGTGTCAAGCTCTTCAAGTTCCCAATGAGCGCGGGAATCTCGCCAGAGAGGTCGTTGTTGTCGACTTCGAGGTGAGTTAACGCCGTGCAGTTGGCGATTTCGGTTGGTATGGAACCCGAAAACTGGTTGACACTCAGCTGAAGCTCTTCAAGCTTGGACAGCTGACCAAAACTTGCTGGTATGCTTCCTCTGAGGAGATTTTCGGAGAAGTCCATGACTTTGAGCTCTCTGCAGCCTCCTATTTCGTCGGGGATTGACCCTGAAAGGCTGTTCTGCCATAGAAATAGGCTTTGGAGGTTTTCCAGCTTCCCAATTATTCTTGGAATCGGACCGGAGATCAAATTCTGGTACAAGTAAAGGTCCCGCAACTCACTGCAGTTTCCAATCTCTTCCGGGATAGGACCCGAAAGGAGAGTGGTGTAGAGAGCAATGGTTTGAACTCTTTTCAGCATTCCGATCGACGAAGGCAAGCTTCCCGAAATGCTGGTTTCGGCGAGGCCTAATATGACCAAGTTGGTGCAGTTCCCAATCTCCCATGGCAGCTCACCTTTGAGTCCCTTGTTCCCTCCGGCTCTAAACACCTCTAGCTTACTCAACGCTCCAATACTCCTCGGAATCTCGCCGCTCAATTGGTTATCGTAGAGCGTCAACCTCGCGAGGCTCGAGAGGTTTCCAATCCCTGCAGGGATGTCACCTTCAAGAAAATTAGTATTCAGATACAAACTCTGCAGCCTGCTCAGGCTGCAAATCTCCGCGGGGATTTCGCCGGTGAGGAAGTTGTCGCTTACGTCGAGGATGATAAGTTCGCGGTACTCGCCGAATTCTTTCGGGATTTTCCCTGTTAAATTGGTGGAAGAGAGGACAAGGGTGTTCAAGGACTTGAGGGAGTGAAAGTTTGAAGGCAATGATGAGCCTTGCAAGTCCAATGATTTCAAGCTTATCTCCACCACTTGGCCATTGGAGTTGCAGCGGATTCCGAACCAGTTGTCGCATGGATTCGAATCCGCAGCATTCCATGAGCTTAGCGAATCGGAACTCGACGCGTTTAAGCTGTTTTTCCAAGTGATGAGAGCTTGGCCTTGTTCATCAATGGAGTGGCAACAATGGAAGAGAAGAGAAAAGGTGGTTGTTATTGAGAAGAAGAAGAGTAGAGAAGTGAAGGAGAAGTTACTGGGAAAAAGGAGAATTTTTAGAGAAGCAGACATTGCTTCTGAGAGAAGAGAAGAGAAAAGAAGAAGAGGGAGAAGAAGAAGAAGGAAGTGATCTGTTTTGGGATTGTAGAGGGTGGAACCCCATGTTTTGTTTATAGAAGAAATGCATTAAGAAGATCTGGATCCAATAGAGAGAGAGAGACAACTACCCTTCTTTATTCTTTTATTATTATTATTGGCGTAATGGTTTTGCTGTTAATTGTGAGATATTATTCGATGCAGATGGGCTTTTTTTTTTTTTTTTTTTTTTCCGGATCAATGGTGTCATCCCGCCCTCCATCCGTTTCATTATTTTGAAAATCTTAAAGTTCATCACCGGACCGAAAATAACTTAACTCAATTCTACTCAAAAAATGGATCTAATTTTCACTCATAATATCACACACCCAACACCACACAATATATTATCTGAACATCGGTTGCATCCTGACTTAATCCAATTCTACTGGAAAGATGGGTCATTTTTCACTCATAGTTTGATGCATCCTCCATCCCTTTTGTTATTTTGAAAATCTCGATACGATATGGAAATTACTTCATTCAATTATACTCACAAGATACGTTCAATTTTAACTCATGATATCACACACTAATACCGCTTAATACATTATCATAATAGAGATATTAAAGGGAGACTATAGAATATCGAACATTAGATGAATCCTGAATTTTAATAATGTTTAATCGGGTGAGGTTTATTTTCTCAAGATGGGGTCATCTTTTTGTTTTTATACTTCTGTCAATAATGAGGTGAAGGTTTTTTGGATTACTTTTTCCAAATGGATTTAAACCTCTTTGTTATTTTCTGCAAACATATAATTTTTTGAAAAATATATATATCTATATAAATATATATATATATATATATATATATATCCTTCTTTTATAACGGAACTTGCACAAATGAAACTGGTGGTGCTGAATATCATGGAAGAATATCTTGTTTTTCCCATTTTTATTGTTTGTACCATCTTTGCTTGGTCTTTTTAAGCCACACATGGTAAATTTCCAGCTGGTAGTTACCTTTTAAGCCCCACTAACTTTTATAGTTTTTCGCGTTCGGTGGTTAAAAAACAACATAATGGACAGTAAAAAATAGGCCTTTCACCATATCTGCTCTATTAATGAATTTATTTATCACCCAAACGGTTTGAGCTTAAATGAATCAAAACCAACTATCTCAGCACCACTTTAATTGTTTGTATTAGCTCTTATAAATAGTTAGCTAAAACACATTATCTTCTTGAATAGGCCATGGTACAAAAGTGGTCCATTATATATACACACACACACACACATATATATATATATATATTTTTTTTTTTTTTTTTTTTTTGTGGTCACAAATTGCTAAGCAAGCCATGTGCTAGTTATCAACAACATTTTTTCTCTCTAAGTTTTATTAGCTATATTAGAAGCTAGCATGCTAACTAATTAAGTACTTTATTTTCTCTAACAACTTTTTGAGGAAAAAATGACACTTTTTTTTTTTTTAAAGGCCTTCAATTTGCACAGTCATATAATGAACAAGATTTGCTAATAAGGTCAACTGGGTTTTTCCTAGAAAATAGAAAAAAAAAATGTTTAAAACAAATTATTTTCTTTTATTTAGTGTGGATTTAACTAGGGATCTGTATATAATTCTATAGAAGCATAATGGGGTATGTAAGGTAATTTTTTAAATCCTTGACGGAGATCTATATTGCATTTGTTTATTATATATGTATATATATTGTGAGGAATCTGGTGATGTAGTGAAGTGCACATGATAGAGAGAAATATGTAATATATATATATATATATATATATATGTATATATTAATATGGTGGTTTTAATTAATTAATTTATTCAAAACAAAGTGAATTGTGGGTTTTTATTAATTGAAAAAAGTAATATTGTGGTTTTTATAAACTGCAAATCTGGTCATATTGTCGGATGTTCTTAGTAGAAAAGTATTAAACACAACGACAAAGTAAGGTAGGCTGGCCTTGAGTGGAAGGGACAACATCAAACCATCTTAGAGTTTTTAAAATAATTCGTATTAGTTCTCAAATCAAAACACAAAGACATGCACAAAACAAAAAAGGACGTTTTCTTAAAAGAATTACACAATTATTATGTCAAGGGCTTTATTGGAAAGAAACAAGATTTACAGCTTTCTCTAGTTTGTTTGTTTCTTGGGAAAAAAAAAATTATGAAAGTAGAAAGTTAATGAGAAAATGTATACGAATGCAGCTAGGTAAAGTAGATAAATAAAAATTTAAAAACAAATTAAATGGTATTTTGATTTTCAACTTTTGTTCTACTTTGTTAGCTTGAAGGGGGCAAAAAAAAGGAAAAAAAAAAGTGATAAATATCTAACAGTCTAGAACTGTTCAATATATCAATATTAATATAATAAAACAGATAAGAGAACATAAAAAAGATTTCTAATATAAACGTCCTTATGTCACGAACAAGGAGAAAGAGAAAAATTTACTAGTAAGATGCATTATAAATGAACTCTCTAGTAAATATAAGTTTAAAGTACATAAGATAGTAAGTTATCGAAATCTTACAAATCTCTTAAATTAAAAAAATCCTAAATTAAAATAAATATAAATAAATTCAAATTCTTAATATAATCATATACAAATATAAAGTTGTCTTGATATTTGATAGGTAAAATTAATAGGAATGTTGTGGTATATAATTGAAGCTAGGTAATAGTTAGATAAGAAAAACTTTAATTGACATTAGATGTAATTCCTTCATGTTAGAGAGTAGCTTTAATTAGTTTCACGTTATTTCGGATTTGTCAGAGGAATTAATTGATGAACAAGTGCACCTAATGCAGCTTTTTTTAATTAAAAGGGTGGTTCAGTTTGCTTTAACAAAAAAAGAGAAAGAAAAAAAAGAAAAATAAAAGGAGTTAATGGGATTTAAATTCCTTAACAATAATCATCACTATAAATGACTAGGTGATATTGGTATATATAACAAGCAATAAAATTTATATCAAATGAAATAACTTTTAACCATATCATTTCTCATGTTACCAGAAAATGTCTAATACGTACCAATATTCCTTATTCCTTAATAATAGAATGGAAATAGATAGATAGATATATATAATGTCATTTTGATATCTTAGGTGTTTAGTAATTATTACGAAAGTACTCTATAGTTGTATAATTCTAAAAAAGAAAATTAGATGTATAGTCATGTTTTGAGTACCTTCTTATAGTTTTATCTATTCTAATATTAAAGTTGATAATTTTAATATTATGAAAGAGTAAAATCATCAACTTTAATAATATGATGGACATTAATATAAGAAAGTATAAAATTTATGGCATTCTAGCATAAAATCCTATTTTAGACACCTTCACGTTTTTCAAAGTTTAACTTTGTTATCATTTTGTTCTATCTCATTCTTGCATAAAATCCTATTTTGCAAAAAATATGAAAAGTTGTATCATTTTTTTTTTCTCCCTCTTAATTTTAGGTCATTCGGCTAGGATAGAGAGAGGGGGGGGGGGGGGGGGGGGGGGGGGGGGTGGGCGGCACAAAAGATGTTTCATGTTGAAATTTTTTTTTTTATAACATAGTTTCATTTTAGCATTATAGAAAACATAGGTAACGTTTATAATAATTGCGAGGAAAAAACACACACACAGAATACACAATATTTTTTTTTTTTAGTGATAGTATTGGAATAAATTTCACTAAAAAATTATTTAAAAAAAAACTGCTAGTTAAGAATAGTTCACAAAATCTTGTTATTAGCAACCAAATCCATAGCACCTAAGAATACCCACATGATAAAGATCACTGAAGTTGAAGTAAACAATAAATAAGATCTTGAATTCCACTAATCATATAATAACCTCAGTTATTTTTATCTCTTTTGTGCGATTCCGGAATATATGGATTGTTTTTTTGTTCCCAAGGAAGTGCATATTTACCTGAACATAATCACTAGTACTTTCTTTTGATGATATCTATGATAACGAGGATCTTTGCCCACCATCCCAACTAAAAAATTTTCCTTGATTTTCTTTTTAGTAATGATACATTTTCCATGAACCCAATCAGCGCTTGATTTGGGGGGCCCCATATGATTCAATTGTAGGAAGATGGAAAACTTTCAATTCCCTCCCCAAATGCTTCACTCTTTATAATAAACAGAAAGAAACTTATTATGTTGATTTTGACATGGTTGATAGGTACTCTTGACATGAAATGCTGAACTACCTAACAGCATGAAAATAAATTACTACTTGGAAAAGGGAAAGGGGAAAAGGAAAAATTCATATATATGCATATATTAACTTTTTCTTTTTCTTTTTCTTTTGCTTTTTCGCGAGAGAGAGTTTTTTAGCAACGAATGTTTTATAATATAATATTTTTCAGTATAAATCAGTTAGTTGTTTTATATTTTAAAATATAAAATTACGACTGTTGAATAAATTCTTTGATCGAATATAATGAACTTTCTGTTATATATATATATATATATATTATTTGTTAGCGAAAAGAGAAGATTTATATATATATGCTAAAGTAAAAAGTAAAGAGAGACTAACGTTAAAAGAAGGGAAAAGGACATAAACTAAAGATAGGAGGAGAAAAATTATTTATCCAAAATGGTCCCTCCTCTAATATCCCCCACCACGTTCATATTAAATAAATGAAAATTTTTTGTAAAAGAAAAAGCAAAACCCCTCAAAAAGTTTCCTAGTCTAAAGAAACAAAGTATATTTTTGTATGATATTGGACTAAAGAATGCACACGAATGGAATGATGTCACATTTTTCACCATGCAGTAATGGGTAGTTAAATTGTCCAATCAAACAGCAGAAAGTTCACTCTTTAATTTTTTTTTTTAATTTTTTAGGAGACGAATTTTGTGCTCGGAAATAAAAGAAATTAAAAAAATATCTCAATTTTAAGACAATACTATGGCATAGACGTGATTTTGGATCACTATATATAAATTATATCATATAAATTTATTAACTTGATAAAGATACGATGATCTCACTGAATTTACTAGCTTGATATATAAATTTACTAACATGATAAAGATACGATGATCTTACTGAATTATATAGTTATGATAGGGTGTTGTCCTTGTCCTTTTAAACCCACTATAAAATTCATCAAGAAAAAAAGTATATTTCCACTTCTTTTCAAGACATTATTAATCACTATTTCCTTTCTTTTTTTTTTCTTTTATAACATGTACCTTTTTTAAATTAGAGTTTGAAAAATTAGTTTGTAATTACTTCTTGTCAAAAAAAAAAAAAAAAGGGTAAAAACAAGATAATTCAGATAGAGTTTAAAAAGAAATTAAAGAAATGTACAGCTGCCAAAAATATAAGAGATGATCACATATAATTAGATGTCACAACATTTTTTTTTCCTGGTAAGCTATGATTTCTTCTTCTTGAAAATTATCAAAAATTGAGACACCAAAAATTTCTCAAGAACATCAAATCTCTGGATTGCATATATCCTAGAGTCCTATGAAAAATATTAGTTTGTGATTTCATATATCTTATCAAGTAAATAATATAATTTTCAATCAAGATATGAATCTCACACATATCTCTGTGATATAATGTTTGATGATTTGCTCATAATTTGTATAATTACTTTCATATATAACCATTTGATGTGATAGGGTCCCATTTCTTTCTCTTCAAAATGATATAAATGACCATTGGAATTAGCTTGGACTACATTGCTTTCACACTATGGAAAGTGATTGCTTAATTAATCAAATCCAATTGTGGATGTGCTTAGAGGGAAAGTGAAAGGAAATAGCCCATTTGCTTCAAGATATATACCATTGAGTACCATATGATATGGGTACTCCTTCTACTATAGGACTGAAATAAATTTTTACACATCATCGATAGATCAACGAGCTCTTGAAATCAATAATCAAATTTAATAATCGAATTCTGAGTGAAAACTCTTTTATATGATATGGTACATTTTTCAACATAGAAGATTATAGTAGATACGATCATTCAAATTTGATCAGCTAATTAAAAACTTACTCTATCGATAAAACAACCTATCATATCGTAGAAATATCCATAGAATATAATAAAAAGAAGGAGAATTTCAAAGTAAGTTACAAAAAATACTTTATCAATAGGGTTCTAATTTTAAAACACCATACTCATTTCATGCTTTGTCAGTTTATACATATATTCTTATTTTATGTGATTTTTTATCAAATTTATTGTTCTATACTGATCGGATATATCCTATCTTAGACAGATAATTGTTTGGATCTAAATCACATTGAATAATTGTTAGGATTTTAGATCTCATCACATAGAGTAATATATATATCAAGTAAGTACACAAAATTATTAGATTCAGATCCATGTGTGATAAGAATCTAATTTTTGTCAAATGGCTAGTAGAAGCAAATATAAAGGAGTCACATGACATGGCTTTGAGACTGTTGGTATTTCTTATGGCATTTTGAGCATTTTAATTGAAACACTGAAACATAGTGGCTGCATGATACTAGTTACTAGACAAAAGTTCATGTTACACTTTCACATATATAAATATATAGATATATATACACACATATATGTACATATCTGTATCTATGTATATGTATATATATGGGTGTCACCATACAACTTCTTCCTTTCTAGCTAGTGCAAATTGTTTAATTTTTTTTATTTTTTATTTTTTGGTCAGATTTTGGTTTTGGTATCAGGCCTTGCACATGTTTGTTGAAAGAGGGAGAGAAGTGGAAGAACCCTTTTTTGTTATTATAAAAGCTTGGTAGTGGAATAATTACCATAAGGCATTTGGATAATTTTTTAAAATAAATATATATTAATTTTTTTGGGATATAGAATGGGAGCGGGGTCGTTATCATAAAATATTAATTTAGTAGGGTTTATAAATTATAAGATTTAATAGATATATTATTGTTTTTTTTTTTTTTTTTGAGTTTCTGTTATTATTATTATTATTACTACTATTATAATTATATTTAATGAAATAGGTTGCATCAAATGTGAAAGAAAAATGGTCACTTTCTAACTACCTTCGTACCCGACAATAAACCTTCTCATGTAATAAGAAACTAACAATTATTAAGAAAAGAAGAAAATTTGAGACACGGAAAATGGAACTAAATAGCACCCCAGGAAAAAAAAAAAAAAAAGAAAAAAAAAAAAAATACCTGCAACTTTAAAGAGAAATCCGCCTAAACAAAATTACAGTCGAGCGACAACCCATGAAGTTTTCTATTAGGAAGATGTCTGCTCAGAACCTTGTTAGGTAAAAATTTTGAAAGCTAATGAGTGTGGGATGATAAGTCAGATTGTTCTCCTTGATAAAGTCTTGTATTCAAATCGATGACATTATAGTGATCGGGATATATGACTTATTTCCATATATCACAAGACTCTATTTTCAAGGTTATTGGGTACACCACCCTTTTAAAACCTTTCTTTTATGGCCAAAACAAAAAACAAGAGGAGAAAAAGACAGGGTCTTTCCACATTAATACTTCTTATTGATAGTGTACATTTTTTACCGTTGGAATTTTTTGTCAAAATCAAAATAGAAAACTTCGCAAAAATAAACAGTTTTCAAAATTAGATATGACAGTTTAGTCTATAAGTGTTCCGATCATAAATTGGACTATTGTAAATTTTTTCTAACAGCTAAAACATGAGTCCTTATTCGTAGTGCAAAATAGAAGATTCTACTGTAAAATACTGTCTCTCAACTCTAGAAAATGAATCTTCAAGCCCTCACATTTTTCAACATGTAGAGATGGCAAGTAGATCATGTTCTTAAAGTAGCTAATTTATCTGGTTTTCGGAAGTATAAATTATAAGGTCTCTTTTTTTTAATATAAGATTAATATAACACTAAAATTATTGAAATGTAACATTTATGTTAGTACATATTTATTACATTAATAGCTACAAATAGTATTTTGTTATACATAAGTCAAATAAAATTAAGTATGAATTAACTTATAATTACATGTATCTAAATATAAAATTGTATATATTAGACATGTACAGCCAGCAGATAGGAGACCCATTATTATATGAAAATATGAATAATCTAGTTACATATAACGTTAATAACATGCATTTTATTATAATTAAATGTACATTATTACATGACATTAAGCTTTGTGTTGAATATTATATAGTTTGATATTGAATACAATTTTTTAGTCGGCAATATGAGGTTTGAAGTCTAACGAAACTGTACACTCACACTAAAACAAAATAACGAGTGTTGTTTTTTGAAGTTGCCAAAAGGAGATGGGACCTTGGAATGGTCTACCATTTGTGCCATCATCAAGACCTTTTGTGATTGGGTCTTGCCACACGTGCTATGGAGTTGGCAAATTGGATATATTCACCCCAACAAATATTTATATATTTATATATTTATTTATATATATATATATTATAAACCCCTATAAATAATGATAATGATACGCCTAGGCCATGATGGAATCCAAACCAAGATTTGTCATTGCCTATACGCAATCTCATCAAATCCATGGACCCTTTGCCATCTAAAAAATATTTCTCATCCAATTAATTTAGAAAGAATTATAGCGGTTCGATTTAAATTAAATGGTACTTATAAAAGTACGTCTAATAAAGTAATGGTATTAAAAAATTTCTTACTATTTCATCATAAATATTTCCTTTTATTTATCCAAGTAAATTGCTTGGTCTTGAATTAAGAAATGAAAGGGTTTTCTCTCTCTTATTTTACTTTCTCAAACTTTAACTCTTTTCAATAAATTTGCAAAGAATTCTACGGATACGATTCAAATATACAGTGCTTATAAAATAAGTATATTGAACTATTGATTCTGCAGATATGATAATATATTTCGCACTATCCAACTTCATATCATATACGTCCTTTAATTTAAATCATATAATAGTGATCTGAAATCTCCTTCATTTAACCAAACAAATTGCTTAATTTTTGCTTCGAGAAATGAAGGGTTCTCTCTCTATCTATCTTCTTCCCAATCATACTTTCTCAAATTTTTGACTCTTTTCAACACCAATGTCCCATCTAATGGAATCTATTTGGACAATAAGATCTTGTATAATTTTTAACTTTTTATTGGGCCAAATTATAACAATTGACTAGTGACTTTGTGGATGTCAATAATACACTTGGCCGAAAAGAGAACCATGCATTCTTGGCTTTTAACAATCAAATCAACGTGGATCCATAATTAGTTTGCAAATTGCATTCAAATCACTTAGTTTTGACTAAATGAACCATCTAAACATCTTTTTTATGTCTCTTTTAATTATCATAATCTACCCTTTAATCTACGAGTTCGTTAAACTTTAGTGCGTGGATGCATAATTAGTTTGCAAATTGCATTCAAATCACTTAGTTTTGACTAAATGAAGCATCTAAACATCTTTTTTAAGTCCCTTTTAATTATCATAATCTACCCTTTAATCTCCGAGTTCGTTGAACTTTAGTGCCGGCTTAGATGTTAGGGTACTCATCTAATTTTTCTTCCTCTTTTTTATTTTATTTTAAATATATATAATACATATATTTTTTGCAAGTGGTAGGCCAAGTGATAAGGCAATAGTTTTAATTAAGGTTCCCTAATTTGAACCCCATCTTGGCTCTGCTTTTTGGCTTTTGGTTATAGATGTTTAGCATTAATTAAAACTATAGATTAAAACTTTTGATATTTGAACCCCCCCCCCCCCCCCCCCCCCCCCCCCAAAAAAAATCACTTTGCTTTGCTTTTATTATTATTATTTTTCCTTTCTTTTTTATTTTTTTTATTTTTTTGCTTTGTTTTCAGTTAGTGGATGAGGTAGGCTTTTTCTTTTCCATGGTTTTTGTTACACATATAAAACAAGCCTTTACCAATGCAATGTATTTCTTGCCTTAAGGGTCATATTGGAGGTCAATTCATTGTCCCCTAATCACAGTCTTGCTTTCCTAATCCTTCCTTGATTTCTGGATATCAGTTCTAGGACGGCCTTTTTCTATCGTAATATTTTATAACCCTCTATGACAATGAATATATATATATATATATATATATATATATACATATATTTAGACGATGACTAATTTGATTAGAGGAATCACCTCTACCGATTCTATCTATTATTTTATTAGATATTCATTTATATTAATAATAGATCATCTTTTTATTTTTAAAGAAAAAATAAAGTCTTAATGTCGGGCACTTGTGAAATTGTACTTGTGATATAAAACTTATTTCACGTAATATTAAGATTATTAATATGTAACATTTAAGTTGATACATTTAATTGGTACTAACAGCTTCAAATTATATTATATTACACATAGAGTTGTATATAAATCGACTAATAATTATAAGTATCTAAATAAAATTTCACATTTCTCAGACAAATTCGGTCACTGAAAGTTTGGAAGACAGAGATTATTATTATAAACATATTTCTTCTATGATATTTCTTAAAAGAAATATAATATAATATTTATTTAACATGACACTTCTCACTTCAAACGTAACATTAAAAAAATAATCATCTGTGATTGTTTTTTGACCGTCCAACTTCAATGTTATATTAAATCTTTTATATGTCACGGTAAAGGATAATAAACATGTTTATGTAATATGGGTAATGGGTTTAACGTGGAGGAATCTCTACAAGATAATCAAATTATTAAATTCGTCTTTTTGCCTAAAGCACAAAATTGATTAGCAATTCCTTCAAGATATTAAACAGACAAAATTCTTCTGCTGATGCTTAATGCTGTCCATCTTTAGAATTTTAAATCAATTTGTGGACTTGGGATTTGTAAGAACAAATTTGTATGTATACATATAATATATATAATGATGATGATGATGAACTGAAATGGGCCTTGATGAAGCCACTCAAATAAAATATTGGGTCAAATCACGTGACTGAAATGAACTAAACTGGGGCTTAATCATCTTTTGTCTTTTGGGGAGACTAATAATGCTAGCTAAATAATGTCATCCACTATTGAGTTGTCCCTTAAGACTAGCCTAATCAAAGCTGGGATTTCCACACAAAAACCTCTAAGGCAAAGCTATAGCCAAAGTCCTTGGGAAAGCATAGAATTTTACTGCCATTTATTTCGAAGTTCAGTAATTTAGCGACAAGACATGGTTTTTATTCATTAGATGTACATCATGTTCTGTTAGTTTTATTTATATATATATATATATTTATGTTAGTGAGATGTTAACTAGATATAACGTTCACAAACATGGACCACTGATAGGGAAACCATATTGCAAAAAGCTCTGATAATTGAATCTGTTTGGCAGAGTTTTAAAGGAATTGCTTTTGGCTTCCTAAGTCTAAAACTTATTTATGGAAATATTTGGATGATCCTCTCTATAAGAGTTTATGTCAATGTTAGAAAATTTGGCTCCCAGAAAAAGCTTTTCTGAATACATTTTGAAACTTAAATCAGAGTTTAAAATAGATATTACAAACTTTATTACAACATTTTTACGACTTATTATAAAATATTAAAAAAAATTTTGAATTCAAAAGCTCCTTTAAATAAGTAGTTTCCGAATGCTTACTGAAAAGTCACAGCTTTTACTTCTATTCTTTTACTAACCGGAAGTAAAAGCAAAAGTTCACCAAAACAGGTCGAAAGTAAAAGATGGGAACTAAACTAGACAGGTATAACAACAGTAGGGACATGACCAATTGCAATAAATAAGGTTTTAATGTGAAGCCCTTTGTAGCCCATTCCAGTTCAACAAAAGCTCACTAAGGCAAAGATGAGAAAATACAAAGCAAAAAAGTTGGGGCAGGTGTGTTGTGTTACATTCATAAAATTATGTGCACAAAAAGAATTGGCTAAAAATAAAATCCTTTTGAATTATTATGCTGAATGGAGACACTGGCCCCATCAAAGTGTTATTCATTGCTATGCATTTAGGAAGACTCTATGTCCCAATATTGGACCATTGACAACTAAGCTTCCCCAATCTTCTTTTGGGATCGGATTATCACCACTCAAAGCTGCTTAGTCTTGTTGTTTTTTTTCTGTCCTACCATAACTTGTACTTCTAGCACTGCCTTTATGCCGCTTGAATCGTTCTCAGATGCCCCGAGCGGAGTTATTTCCTTGTTCGTTAGTTGGGTTGGTTCACGTATACGAAAAAGAGTACTGTTCTGTCCTACCATGACTTGGACTTCTAGCATTGTCATTTTATGAGGGGACTTGTGGGGGTTTCCCTTTATTTGGCTCGAATCATTCGTAGATAGAGGCACTCTTTCATTGTTTGTAAATCGGGTTAGTTCACACGCGTGCGAACGAGCACCATTCTGTCCTACCTTAGCTTGTACTTCTAGCACTATCGTGATATGAGAGAACTCGTGGGGGTTTCCCCTTACCCCGCTCGAATTATTCTCAGAACCGCTGAGAGCATTCTTTGTTGTTTTTTCTTTTTTTTTTTTTTTTTTTTTCGCTCATTTTTCAGAACCGCTGAGAGCATTCTTTGTTGTTTGGTCGTTTGTTTCGGTTAGTTCACGCACGCACAAAAGAGTACAATTATGCTCTACCTTAACTTGTGTTTCTAGCTCCATCATGATATGAAAGAACTCAAGGGGATTTCCGACTTAACGGGCTCAAATCATTCTTGGAAGCCCCAAGAGGTATTCTTTCTTCCTTGTTTGTACTTAGGGTTGGTTCACGCACGCAAAAAACGAGCACCGACTCCAACAACCACAAGCAAGTAATTTGCTAAAAGCAATCTTCATTGCCTCGTATTTTTTGAGAGATGTCCAAACCAAAATGATCAAGTAAATTTCTCCCATCATGCAGAAAAGCCATTCTAGTCTTGTTATCCAACGGGAAACTAGATAAACGGAAGAAGAATCAAACACTTTGACTGTATTTTACAGACTATTATCCAAATATTTTTGTTTCATTCACCTAAGACACTTTTGGCAGATAAAAGTGCAATGTTCTTTTGCACAAGGACTTTTAAGTGAAACACAGAAATCTGGATCAATTCAATAAATCATGGCCTCAATTCACATTGTTTTTTCAGGCCATCCCAAAGTTACAACTACATTGTGCAAAAATCTCAGCTCGAGTGAGAAATATACAATGGCAACAAAATGTGTATAAAGGTCAAGGTCACCTCCCAAAACATCTCATTACCGTAGAGGTTAGGGTAGATGACAGGAATTTCAAACCCGCAGATCCACCAGGGAAGTATGAAAACGCATAGTATGCAAGTGCGAGAACCTGAAAAATCATGGAAAGTGCTGTTTTAGTAAAAGAAAACGGTATACAACGAAGGCCAACCTCGTTTAAGCCGAAAAGGGAGAAGAAAAGAAAATGAAAAGGGCATAAAATTTCATACGAGATACCTGTATGACGGAGAAGAGCACAGAGAGAATGTAGCTATGAAGCACCATGGAAACATAAATGGTACCGACCATACTGCCTAGAAATCCCAATGTAAAAGGAAGTCTCTGCATAAATTACAGAAAAGAAGAAAGATAGGAAAATATTAAACATGTGCCGTCAAATTAGTTTGATAAAACATTCCAAAGGCAGAAGGTCTGTGGGGCAGAAGTACCTCTTTTGAAGACATGTGGACGAACTGATTCTTTGGGCCCTTAAGGGCAAAGAACGACCCAATAATAAAGGCACAACCAAGTGTAAAGCAGATAGCAAATTTCTGAGGCATAATGACCATAATGGGGAGGAACATGGTGAATGCAAGGAAGACAAAGAACACCCCGGATGCCAGGAGAAGACCAAAGTACATGAGAGCTTTTCCCGATGGAACGCTACTAGTAGCCGACTGCAAGTTCCCAGGTAGGTCTCTCACCCCTTTAGAAACCCTACAAAGGTTTACAACAGATCACATAACCACATGAATGATTACAGAAGATAGTAGCAACACCATCCCAAATGCTTTTTTCACCATCAGTGAGCAACAACATTCAAGATAGGACCTTGTTAGCATATGACAGATAAAAATCAGTACTGGTTTCTTCAAAAGAATTTCAAAATTAATAGGGAATGCAATAAGATAAATAAAGGCTTGCAACAGGAAATTAATTTGCAGTACAACTCAAGTATGACTACTTCAAAGGTTGGCATTTCAAGAGACAATGAAACCGAGAGTTTCTAAGAACTATGATGATACAAAATGTTGCAACTGGCTAATTGCACAAATTGAGAAACAGAAACACACTTCCTCATGTATCACTTATCAATCATACCGCATCTGGATCACAGTATTTAAAAAGTCATATATAAATAATTCCTCTAAACTTCGACAAACAAATTTCGCAACTTCTTGAATCAAATTCTTACTTATCAGTGACTCTTGGAACATCAACTTCGACGATAAAAGGAGGACAAGAGTTACCTACAACAAAATCACAGTAACTCTTGGAACATCAAATTCCTAAATTCTTTGCCAAAATAAATCCACACGGCTACCCCAAATTTAAGTTTGACCCAAGTTTCATCAAAACCCATTTCAATCCCCCTTGAACATTCTCCTAATTATTTTCAAGCCAGAAAAACCAACACAGAGCTAGAAACTATTCCAAATCACCTTATCAAAAAGAATTTTTCACTGAACTTTAATTGATATATTTCCCTGCTTAATGAATGGATAAAATGATTTCTACTATCAACTTATCATGACATCATTAGGAAAATGATTGAACCAAATCATTTAAACTGTCTGCTTTAAAATATTGCATTGGTTCGCAATCAAAATCAATTTACTTTCTGTAGGTGCAGGTCATGAATTTTTATAAGCGAAAAGTGGGAACTAAGACTAAAGTGTACGTGTTAACATAAACAGAGTCCAACCATGCATTCCATAAAACCGTCTAAATCTTTTATGGAAAAAGGCCATTGAATTCACTTAATGAAGTATGAATTATCAACTACCTCCATATTAACTCCTGCACAAACTCCACCTGTAAGCACGCCAAAGTCCAATTCATCCATGCTTTTAGACTATACAAAAAGATCTGCTCTTTCGACAATGAACTACCTCAAATCCCCAAATTCCAGGAAAAATTATAGCATAAAAAGCTTAACTCCCTAAATTCCAGCTGATTTTCCTATCTTGCCTACGTCTTTCTAGAATCCTCCCCACCAACATTTCTCACTTCATGTTAACTGTTTACTTGAACATTCAAATGAGGCTTCCGAAAAGTCGCAACTAACACTACTAAAACAATTCTTGGCCAGCAAAAAGGAGCCATTTACAACTGCTAATTTCCAGAAAGCTCTAACCTTTTAAAGAAAAGGTCCATGCAAATTTCCGTGCATAAAATCAGATCAAATTCTGTTAAAGTCGCAAACAAGACTAGTAAAAGACTTCTTGATCAGCAAAAAGAAGCCATTTACGACGGTGAATATCCCGAAAGCTCTAATCTTTTAAAGAAAAGTGCACTCAAATTTCAGTGTATAAAATCAGTATGATGAACTTCAGCAATACCAACTCCTTCACACACTCCACTTACAAGAAAACCAAAAATCCCTTTCCCAAAAGCTTCCAAAAGCTACAAAAAAGACCCGACCTTTCGTCGCATAACTGCCTCATTGCCCTAAATTTCAGGTAAATTTTAGTTCCAAAGACCATGAACTTCCATTTTCAACATTTAACTCTAGTTGGTTTTCTAATCTTGGCTGAACTTTCCTGGAATCCTTCACTTTCTCTGTGTACCTAACTTCAAACTATGAATCACTTAATCAACTAAGATCCGTTAACTAGTAATCCAAAAAAAAAAAAAAAAAGATCCGAAATCTCATATAAAAAAATAAATCCAGATCGATCGCCGAACAAAACAGATTCAATAACAGAAACAAATAACCAAATCCAGATATACACACAAGTGTAAGATTCAGCTCAAGACAAAGATTTTCTCAGCGTAAAACTGAGGAATCAGAGAATTGGCTTACACGGAGAAGGTGCCGGAGACGGTGTCGTTGGCCGATCGAACGGCGGCTTCCAGATCGAAGCCGAGGCCGAGGGACGGGTTCTCGTCGGGCTGTGAAGCGGCGTAAGAGTTCCAATCCGCCAGCAGAGAAGACGAGGGTTTCTCCGAGCCCTCGGTGCTCTGCGAAAACCATTCCTGAGCCATTTTCTGCATGGTTTTTGTTTTCTGGGCTGCCAAACACGCGGCTTTAGCGATGGAGATTCAGGAACAAAAACGCTTCTCGCTTTGTTAGGAGAGTTTCTTTGTCGAAACGTTTCTTTGGTGGGTTTGTTCTGGTTTCTCTGTGTTTTTCCGACTAGTTGTTGTTGCGGTATCGACGGAATGCTTTGCTATTAAGCGAAGATGGAACTGATGAAACGACGACGTAAAAATTTTTTAAGTTGTGTTTTTTTTTTTTTTTTTTTTTTTAAGATGTAGACCGAAAATTCTTTCAAGTCTAGTTGGAATTTGGAAGTTGATAATATAAAATTTTTAATTGTTTTTTTTTTTCTCTTTTTAACTGTTATTGTCTTTTTTGTTTTTACGATCTTCATATTTTCTTTTTTTTTTTTAAATAATTTTCCTTGTTTTTTTTTCTCTTTTTTGGCTAAAGAATCATTTATCTTGTTGTTTTAATGACTCTTAACTCAATTTTTTTTTTCTCTTTTTTGCCTAAAGAATAATTTTCCTTTAATTTTTTAAATGCCCTATTCGTGGTTTAATGTTTAGCAAAAAAAGCTTCCTTGTTTTGTATTTTTTGTCTTATTTTCATATTGCTATCGTTTTCTACATAAATGCCTTTTGTACGATTTTTTTTTTCTTGCTGAAATAAAATTTTGTCCCTTTTTATAGTACATCATTTTTCTTAGGAAAATGGATTCAATTTTGAGTCCCGGTTTCTCACAAACTTTTTTTTGTGTTTTCTTTTTCATTTTCTTTTTCGGAATTATTGTTTTTCGGTTTAAATTTATGTCTTCTACATACTTGACGTTGGTTCTTGGTTTATTGTCGTTTTTCTGATGATGTCGAATTTAGGTTTGTCATCGTAATGCCTATTTTCTCGTTTGTTGTATTTTACCTGTGTCGTTTTATGGTTTTCGTCTTATTTCGTTACATTCGTAATTCATTTTTATTTTTCCACATAACAATGTCTATTCTCGTTTGTTGTCGTTTTATCAGTGATGTCGTTTCATGGTTTCTCTGTTGTTTCATCGCTTGCGTTTTCATTTTTGTTATTTTTGACTTGCTGTCGTCTTTTGGTTTGTTGTCGTTTCTTCCATTGATGTTGTTTTCACTTTCCTTTTCCTTTTCTTGCAGTTTCTTCATATGAATTTGTTGTCAGACAATGTCGTACTTCGTTTATTGTCGTTCTCCAGATGGTGCCGTTTTCGCTTCTTGTCATTTTTCCCTTGAAGTCGTTTTCAGTTTTTCGATTTATATACTTTTGCTTTTTGTTGTCGTTTTTCTTTGAAATCGTTTTAAAGAGTAGTACGGTTTTCATTTCTGTTAATAATAATATTATTATTATTATTCGAAATATTGTTATTAAAATAAATTTGTTTTTTAATTTTTTCACCAAAATTTGTTTTTTAAAGGTAATTGCCATATTCTCTCTTTTTTCCTTCTCAAATGGCAAATAAATATAGGGAATGGTTTTCAAACTATGCTCATGTGTTTTATACAGTTGAAAAAACGCCATTTCATTATATTTTCACGGTCATAGCTATTGAAATGGCTTAAAGCACAAGATTGATACCACCAGAACAAAAATTTGCCTAGGAATAATAAAGTGTAACAATTCAAACACTTGAGATTAAGGGGGTGTTTGGTGAATGAGTTCAGTTTGAGTTGAGTTAAGATTTTTAAGTTTGAATAGTAATTTTTGTTGACTTTTTCAGGAAAGACAAAAAACTTTTTCTGAAAAGATAAAAAACATGATGAAAAAAGTACAATTTAATTTGAATTGAGTTAACCAACCAAACAAATCCTAAGAATTAAACGAACAACAACGATTACTTGGGATCAGTTTACGAATTTGTGGCATCGTAATAGAATCATTACCAGAAGATGCCTCTGAAACTTCTTCTTTTTGGTCAGTCAAGGCATTCATTGAAAAGTCTCCACGCGTTACTTCCACTATAAGCTATTCGATATGAGACAAATGCCAGTCACGCTGGTCATTGTCTATCACACCACTTCCATTTGCAATTTACGATTTTTTTTATGCGGGGTTTGAGTAGGATAGTCCATGTTGATGTATCGGATTACTTGTAATTAACAAGTTTGTTCATCCACTATCCATTTGGATCATAAGTTTGAAAATTTAAATAATAAATTCATTTTTTTTATCATTAACTATCATTCAAAACTTTTTAAATAGTACCTGAAACAGTTCTTAGATGGTGGTCTAAATGACCACTTAATAAACATCTAAAAATGGCTTCCGTTCCATTCAACAAAAGGCTACAACTGTTCTCTAGCCATGCAATCCCAAATCATTTTTCAGCGCGAAGGATTTTGCGCGAAGATAGTTCAAGTGCGAAGGATTTTGCGTAATCAAAGTGAATTGCTGTTAAGAACGTACTCCCGAGTAGCAGATCATGACGGACCATTTGAGAACACAAAAAGACTCATAAAACAATCAAGTAAGCAAAGGAGCAAAATAATCACGAGATTTTAATATGTTGGACAAAACTTTGCTCTAACATTGTCAATACACACCTATAGATATAGCTTGTTGGTATAACCAAAGGCCAGTTTGAGATTGATTCTAGAGGTTTGCTTTTGGATGTTCACAATGTTTTAGCCAAAGTTGCATTTGATAAAACGCTTGACAAGGGATTTACAGAAAAACTAATGCACTCCTACAGTGTATTTGAGAAGTAAGCACAATGGCTAATTTTGTTTCATGATTGACACGAAAATTAATAAAAGCGTTTCGTAAAAGGTAAAGCAATCCAAACTTGGACGGCTGCATAATGCATTAGAATGTATGAGAATGACGGATATGGTAAATTGTCATCTATGGGACCAATGTTTGTGAGGTTGCAAAATGAATTTATCACGTGTGAAATAGGCTAGAGAAAAATCAAATTATTGACTGGAAGTTTGAGCACTGATATTTTTTATACAAACTCAAAGTAATTTCAAGAGCTGCACTTCGAATATCAACGGCTCTTTTGCGTGAGACAAGAGGCTACGGCGAGGGCCAAACGGCAACCAAAGATTCCAAAAGTATGTGAGCACTAAAAGAAAGAGTTCATGGAGAATTTGCAACTATAAGAATGACAAAAATTGCCAAACAGAAAAAACAAAGTAAAGGGAAAGGAATTCCTCGTAAGAAAAGCCAAGAAAGAAACAAAAAGCAAAAGGGCCATTTAACAAAAAGATTCTAGATTAAAAGCAAAAGGCAGAAGCAAAGGAATACAATGAGTAGGCGGGGAATTTTATTACTTCTTCCGGTATTGGCTTTAAATTTTCGTTTACGTATCCCACGGAAGGAGGTATCAATGCTCTTCGTTTTCCTGAGAATGAATATTGATGAAAGTTAAACGGTTTAGAATTAGACAGTATCGGTAGGGTATTTCTTTGTATCGTACGAAGAATTCTCTTTAAGATCATGGGTAAGTCACGTATGCAAAAGCGAACGACAATGAGAAAAGATACCTCCAACTCTCATTCCAATAAGAACCTCCTTCAAACCCCTTATAATCTGTCAAAAATGGTCAACTGATACTTTGTCAACATTTTGGGAAACTTATAGAAATATTAGTATTGTCAGAATAAAGAAACTAACTGATTCTCATCCAAAGGAAGAATAACAGGAGAGCTTTCTCCGCTGAACTGATCCACAGTGCTGCATTGGGATTTGGGGGACAAATTTTCAAGCTCAGAAAAAAGTAAAAATGAGTGGAAAACAAGAATAACTTGTGTCACAAGCATTGTAGCAGGAGAAATGTACCTATGACAAAGTATCCGTTCAATCGCCGACACACATAGTTGATTTGGACTGTGTTTCCTTCTTTTGCTTCTTCTCCTTCTCCTTCAATTATATCTATATATATATATATATATATATAAAAGGAAGGAAATTTGCTAGGATTCTTGCCGGCGAGATAATTTTTAAGGTGTCTATGTATTTAATAGGAAAACTAGTGCCACATTTTACTAAATACGGTAATTCGATTCGTATAAACATGTAAATTTTATACCAGACAGCTAGAAAAAATCTTTTCTTGGAAAAAATAAACAAAAGGGGTATCACAAAACCAGTTTGCTGAATCGGACGCAAGCTCCTATGTTCAAATTGGGATTAATCCAAATTTCGATAGGGAAACTCGGTTAAAAGTTGGAGGTAAAAATAATTCTACTTTGGCCCCAAATTTGAAGTAACAAAAGTGGGACAAGGCTATAATTCAGAGAAAAAAGTGGGATTAAACCAAAAAATTTATGCTCTTAATCTGTTTTCACCTAATAAAAACGAACAAATCGATCATGCTTTTCACTTAAACAAATGTACTAAAAAATCCACTGTAATTCTCAAGCAAACACTATGTGGAATCTTTTTGTACCTTGAATTCTTACACCACTGGGAAGCTTTAAGGACCTGGACACTTCAAATCCGAAACATAGACCCGACATGAGAACAGGATAGTTCGAAAAAAAGGAGGAACTAAAGAGCGACATTTACCGAATGACTTCGGGTGAATCATTCATGTCGGGCAGCGGAGCAGCGGAAAGAGAAGCAGGTTGTGATAGGAAAAGGAGAGAGTTGAACTTGAAGAACCCCATAAACTGCAAAAACACCCTCCTTGGAAACCTTTTCACTGTCAATGGTCTTATTCTGTTTTTCTTGTTCTCAGCCACTACTACCACACCATTCTTGGCTTGCTCATTATTAACACAACTGGTTTTACACAAAAGCACAGAATTGACATCAACCATAGACCCTGATTTAGGAATATATATACATATATACACAAATATGTAGTGTGTATATATACATAAACAAACACACACACAAACATATATATTTTAAATATATGGCCATTGTTGGTGAAAAAGTTTCACTAAGATTGGACCTGAAATTTGTTAAATAAGACACCAAAGATAATGACTTTGGTGTTTTTGTGTCAATTAGACAACAATTTGAAGCACAATTGGAAAATTACTTATTTTTTGAACTGAAAATAATCATCTTTTGGATTGTCAATTACGTATTAGAATTTTGATAAAGAAAAATAATTGAATTTTAATAACAAAAAAGAAAAAAAAAAAGTGCCCATTTGAGATGGGAAAATTTTTAGTACCTCGGAGATCTGAAAGAACATGGGAGTTGAAGTTGGAGCAAGCTTTGAGATGGGAGAGTTTCCATATTCCCAAAAACCTGTGCAGAAATGCCCCAAGTGGGTGTTCTTTCTTCTAGTTGATGATAAAAATAATAATGGATAAGCAGAGGACCTCAAACAGATAATATATATATATATATATATATTTTAATTTTAAAGATTGAACTTGTGATTCTGTGAATTAATATCCATGGAAGTATGTATGGACAACTATTCTGGACCACATGACAGAATGTGAAGCTAGATTGGTGATTGGTTAGAGAGAGGGAAATATTTTATTTTATTTTATTTTGCAAATGAGAGTGAAATCAGTTGATTGTAGCTTTGTGTCAAATTTGTTATATTTTTGTATCTCTCCATTTTTTTCCCTTTTTTTCTTCCTTTTTTTGTTTATTTTTTATTTATAAACGAAATTAATTATCGAATGATAGTATCAATTTTTATATTTCCCCCCTTTAAATTGGACTCTTTTTTTTGGTAAAATAATTGTACATTTTTTATTTGTTTGTGGGGATTGCTAATTAGTTACTGTAATCTCACATTAATGTTGAATATTGAAGTTTTTTTTAATAAGTAATTACCGAATTATGAGTTTTTTTAATTACAGAAGAGTATATTGACGATCCAATTTAATCTTATGTTTATTTATCGGGAGTGGGATATTAAAAAAATTATCATTATTACTTTTTTTTTTTTTTTTTTTTTCATTTAATTAAATAAATTTTTTAAGTAATGATAATTTTATTTATAATATATCATTTCAAAATATTTTAAAATTATAATTATATTATTAAATTGTTATAAAAAATTACAATCAAACAATATTTATTATCTAGTACCACACACTAACTAAAGAGTATGTCTTGCAAATAAGATCTTCAAAAGGGTGTCACTAGAACCAACATTTTTTATTTAAAAAAGAGAAATTATACCTTAAGCATATTTTAAAAGAACTAATGAAATATAAAATATGATAAATTATAGGGTGAGTTTATAGTAGAGACCTTTGTATGGTCTCTACTAATAAAGCCTTTTTTAAGTCGTTGATATTTAATCGAATGGTTGAAACGTTGATAGTGTATCATATTTATCATACACCTTACCTCACATAATCCTTCCACCCAAAGTCTTCTCGTAGCCGACGATCTTCCCGCCCCGGTGACAGACGCCGGCAACACCACGCGCGACCCACCTCCGGCCCCCTAGCCCGGAGCTGACGACCCCATTTTCTCTCTCCCCTTTCTCTCTCTTCTCCTCTCTCCTGCGGCAACCCACCTCCACCCCCCACCACTGGCCCCAGCCCTAGCCCCGGGACGGCGCCGGCGACCCCTCTCTCTCTTCCCCTTTCTTCTCTTATCCTCTCTTCGCCGGCCCCCACCCCCCTCCCCTGTGCTCCCCCCACCCCAGGCCCCCCTCCCCCAGCCCCCCCACCCCCTCTTTCTCTTCCCGTTTCTCTCTCTTTTCCCTCTTCTCTCTCTCTCCTCGTGGGACGACCACCCCCGCCCGCCCGGTGCCCCCCATCCCAGAGTCGCTGGTGGGGTGGGATGGGGGACGCCGGGGGCCTGGGTGGGGGGCTGAGGCCGGAAGAGAGAGAGAGAGAAGAGAAGAAAAAAGAGAGAAAGGGGAAAAAAAGAGGGGCCGGGGGGTCGTCTGGGGAGATACCGGGGCGGGGGAGGCGGGGGAGGGGGGCCTGGGGTGGGGGTGCACCGGGGGGCCGGCTGGGGGCCGGGGTGGGGGGCGCGGGAGAGAGGGAAGAGAGAGAAAGGGAAGAGAGAGAGGGGGATCGCCGGAGGGGAGAAGGAGAGAGAGAGAAGGGAAAGAAAGAGAAAATGGGGACACCGACGTCAGGGCTGGGGGCCGGAGGCGGAGTGATCGCTGATGACGGAGAAGGCTTTGGGTGGGAAGGATTATGTGAGTAAGGTGTAAGATAAGTATGGTAACCATCAATGTTTCAACCGTTCGATTAAATCTCAACGCATAAAAAAGGACTTTATCGGTGGAGACCATGCAATGGTCTCTACCACAGACTCACCCTAAATTATAATATATTTAGATTTCTTTTTTTAAATAAATTATTTCTTTCCCATTTTACCCTTTTTCCATTTTTCTCATCTCTCTTCTTCTCCTCCCCTGATGTGTCTCTCTCTTCTCTTCCCTACTACGTTTCTCTCTCTCCATCAACCGAAATAGATCGCATGCCGGCGATGGGATTCCAAAGGCAATGAGACCGTTTTCTCTCTTTCTCCTCTTCTATTTCTTTCTTTCTATTCCCCTGCTCTGTCTATCTCTTCCCTACTGTCTCTCTCTCCTCTCGCATCATCAACCAGAGATCATGATAGCACACGAATCTAGATCGTGATGTTCTTCTAGAAACTAATCTTGGTGGTGGTGTTTTTCAAGCGCTGAGGCTTTAATGGCCACTGCAATGTTTGTCTGGATTGTTGTTTTTTGTCTGGGATTTGTTGATTTTTTTTGCCAGTTACTTTTGCTGGCCGAAGGATGTCGTGACTATTCCGAGGAGATCGCGACTTCTATTGTGTTTCTTTTCCGGCGACTAGTGCAGGGAGGCCGGTCTCCCTCCCCGACACGATAGATTGGCAGAGACAATGATGTCTATTGCAGCAATTGTCGGCTTGGGTATTTGGTTAAGGTTTGATAATTTGGGTTAGGATTTTTGAAATTTTAGGGTTATTTTGCAATAATTATTAATATTGGGAGAGACTATGGTAGAGTCTCTCCCAAATGACTCTACAGTAGAGTCATTTTTTTAACCGTTAGATTTAATCGAATGGTTATATATCAGGGTGTACCATTGTTATCTCAAACTTATCTCATATAAACTTTTCATCCCAAGTATTCTCCGTCGCCGGCGACCTTCTCGCCCCGGTGAAAAATGCCGCGACCCACCCCCAACGCCGGTACCCACCTCCAGCCCCACCCGGCCGGCCGCCGGTCGGCGACCCCCCTTTCTCTCTCTTCCTTCTCTCTCTTTCCCGTCTCTCTCTTCTCCTCTCCCCGGCGACCCAACACCAGTGACCCACCACCGACCCCACCCCCGACCGGTCGGCCCCGATGACCCGCCCTCTCTCTCTCTCTTCCCCATCTCTCTCTTCTCTTCTCTCTCTCATATTATTGAAATTTTATCTTAATTAGTTGCCCTAATTATGTTGTTGAGTGATAATATTTAAATTCTACTATATATTAGAGTCATGAATAGAATTATGTGATATTGACTCTTCCCCATGGAAATATGAGGTCCCTTACATTTTTATTAAACAACATAATAAAAAAAGTGCCACTTGTTTTCTTTTCTTTAATAATAAAAAGTGTTACTTGTGTTGTTATTATTATTACTTTTTATGATTTCATATTTGAGTCTAGAAGATTCCACTAGTACAGATTGAGGTTTACTTGGGCCATTGACTCCAGGCCCATTGAAACCCGATTCTTCCCGAATCGGGTCACAGTCAGAGGATCCGAAAATTGAAATTACGTAGTAGCGTAACGATCTCATCTCTGCCGTCCAAAAGTACATCGTGGCACAAAGTTTCACTAACCCACCCGCTCCCAATATCAGAAGAAATTTCCCCCAAAAAAAAAAATGATCCGATTAATTAGCAATAGAAGGATCTAGAAACCCTAAATTTCCTCTCTATAAAGACTTTCGTTTCGACTTCTTTTGCTCATCTCTCTCAGTCTTTCAGTTTCTCTCTCTAAAACCCTAGATCTCTCTCTCTCTCTCTCTCTCTCTCTCTCTCCGATTCTCAGTCGTAGCCGTCGTCTTCGGCCATGTCGGAAACAGAGACGTTCGCCTTCCAGGCTGAGATCAACCAGCTTCTCAGTCTCATAATCAACACCTTCTACAGCAACAAGGAGATCTTTCTCCGTGAGCTCATCAGTAATGCCTCCGACGTACGTTTTTTTAATTTTTTTTTTGGGTGTTTTGGTTTTGATTATACGTTCTGTGTTTGTTTATGTGTTAGATCACGAGTTGTGATTCGTTATCTGATTTTGTTTTAATTTTTTTTCCTCGTTGTTTAGGATTAAGATGATTTTTTTTTTCGTTTGTTTCTAGGTTTTACCTGTAGTTTGAATTGATGTTGTGATGTTTTCTTTTTTTTTTTTCTACTGTTTTTTTTTCTCGCTTTGTTTATGGAAAAATTCGCGTTGTTTAAGGAAAAATACAATTTTTTGTTGAAGGTTTTCTCAGTTTTTTATGCGTTAATTTTTTGTTTATTTATTTGATACGCAATTTAGAATTTTAGTTGACTCAGATTGTAATGTAAATTTTATCGATTTTGTGGGGATATTGTTGTGTTTTGGAAAGAGCAAAACTTGGTAATTTAAAATTTTCGCTGACTCAGATTGTTATGTAAATTTTATAGATTTTGTGGGGACATTGTTTGTGTTATGGAAAGAGCAAAACTTGATTTGGGTACCTTAGATGATGATTTTATTTACGAGATTTTTCTTATCTTTACAAGAAAAGGTTGAATTTTGGGTATCTGTATTTATGAATTTGTTTTATGTATATGATTGTTCTGAACAGGCTCTGGACAAGATCCGTTTCGAGAGTTTGACTGACAAGAGCAAGCTAGATGCTCAGCCAGAGCTCTTTATCCACATTGTGCCTGACAAGACCAACAACACCCTGTCGATCATCGACAGCGGTATCGGCATGACCAAAGCTGGTACGTGGCTGAATTGGTTCCTGTTTTTTTAATTGACTTGTTTTTAAGCACGGTGTGAATCTATTTGTCAATTGACTTACCTGTTTACTTCTCAATTGTTGCGTGTATTTACAGACTTGGTGAACAACCTCGGTACCATTGCGAGGTCCGGGACCAAGGAGTTCATGGAGGCTTTGGCTGCTGGTGCTGATGTGAGCATGATTGGACAATTCGGTGTGGGTTTCTACTCTGCTTACCTTGTTGCTGAGAAGGTCATTGTTACCACAAAGCACAATGACGACGAGCAGTATGTTTGGGAGTCTCAGGCTGGTGGGTCGTTCACCGTCACCAGAGACACTTCTGGCGAGAACCTTGGCAGGGGTACAAAGATCACCTTGCACCTCAAGGAGGACCAGCTTGAGTACCTAGAGGAGCGCCGTTTGAAGGATTTGATTAAGAAGCACTCTGAGTTCATTAGCTACCCGATCTCTCTTTGGGTTGAGAAGACCACCGAGAAGGAGATCTCTGATGATGAGGATGAGGAGGACAAGAAGGATGAGGAAGGAAAGGTTGAGGATGTTGACGAAGAGAAGGAGAAGGAAGAGAAGAAAAAGAAGAAGATCAAGGAGGTTTCCTACGAGTGGTCCTTGGTTAACAAGCAAAAGCCCATCTGGATGAGGAAGACGGAGGAGATCACCAAGGAAGAGTATGCTGCTTTCTACAAGAGCCTGACAAACGACTGGGAAGAGCATCTTGCTGTGAAGCACTTCTCAGTCGAGGGTCAACTGGAGTTCAAGGCTATCCTCTTTGTTCCAAAGAGGGCTCCGTTTGATCTTTTTGACACCAGGAAGAAGCCCAACAACATTAAGCTGTACGTTCGCAGAGTTTTCATCATGGACAACTGTGAGGAGCTAATTCCCGAGTACCTTAGCTTTGTTAAGGGTATTGTCGACTCTGAGGATCTTCCTCTTAACATTTCAAGAGAGATGCTGCAGCAGAACAAGATCTTGAAGGTTATCCGCAAGAATTTGGTCAAGAAGTGCATTGAGCTCTTCTTCGAGATTGCTGAGAACAAGGAGGACTACAACAAGTTCTACGAGTCTTTCTCTAAGAACCTGAAACTCGGCATCCACGAGGACTCCCAGAACAAGAACAAGCTTGCTGAGTTGCTGCGATACCACTCCACAAAGAGTGGTGATGAGCTGACCAGCTTGAAGGACTATGTCACTAGAATGAAGGAGGGCCAGAATGACATTTACTACATCACTGGTGAGAGCAAGAAGGCTGTTGAGAACTCCCCGTTCCTTGAGAAGCTGAAGAAGAAGGGCTACGAGGTTCTTTTCATGGTTGATGCCATTGATGAGTACGCTGTTGGTCAGCTGAAGGAGTTCGAGGGCAAGAAGCTTGTCTCTGCTACCAAGGAAGGCCTCAAGCTTGACGAGAGTGAAGATGAGAAGCAGAAGAAGGAAGCCCAGAAGGAAAAGTTCGAGGGGCTTTGCAAGGTCATCAAGGATGTCTTGGGTGACAAGGTCGAGAAGGTTGTGGTGTCTGACCGTGTGGTCGATTCTCCTTGCTGTTTGGTGACTGGAGAGTACGGGTGGACTGCTAACATGGAGAGGATCATGAAGGCGCAAGCATTGAGGGATAGCAGCATGGCTGGCTACATGTCGAGCAAGAAGACCATGGAGATCAACCCCGAGAACCCCATCATGGAGGAGCTGAGGAAGAGGGCTGATGCTGACAAGAACGACAAGTCAGTTAAGGACCTCGTCCTCCTGCTATTTGAGACCGCCCTCCTCACTTCCGGCTTCAGCCTTGACGACCCCAACACCTTCGGCAACAGAATCCACAGGATGCTTAAGCTCGGGTTGAGCATCGACGAGGACGCTGGTGAAGGTGATGCTGACATGCCCCCACTTGAGGATGCCGAAGCCGATGCCGAGGGCAGCAAGATGGAGGAAGTCGACTAAGCAGCCAGCCTCTTCTTATCCCTGAACCGTATCTCTGAACCTTTTTATCTAGAATTTTAAGTTTTTAGTGTTTTTGTGCCTTTTGCTTTCTTACAGACCACCCTAGGTGGCTTATTTTGGAGGATGGTTTTGGACAACATATATTTATGGTTTTTGTTTCTCGAGATGTTAAGCTACTTTTTGCAGTGAAATTAGAGATCATTTTCTCGAAATCGTGTTTCGCTTCATCTTTTGATTACTGTGTGGGAATGCTGTACTTAAAAAAGGAGTTAATCATATCTTTCTTTCTAGGGATCATTGGGATGTCGTTTTTCATTTGAAAACTGTCGTTTGTTTTTGTCGTACTTGCTAAAGCTGTGTCGTTTTTGTCGTATAGGATCAGCATATGTGGGTTCGAGCCACCTAACCACAAAGAACGTAATTGTTTGTCTTGTTGTTTTTGGTCCTACGTTGTAAACTAGAAAGTGCTAGAGAATTATGTTATTGAACAAAGTTGAGCCCGGTCAAAAATCTGAACAAAGTACAAAAATAATGTTTAATTTTCCTTGCTCTTTCACGTCTTGATTACAACAGAAGTAGGGTACATGTATTCAAAGTTTTCAATCTATACACATGTTGTGGGAAAGGTATCGTGTGCATCATATTACATACAAAGCCACCTAAAGTGAGATGTAAAATGGAACTTAAGGGAGAGTTTGGCATAACAATCCATACTCCCCAACTCAAATTTTTTTTCGTCTTTTTTCTAAAATGTTTGTCTTTTTCTCAAAAAGTTTTTTTTTGTCTTTTCTGAAAATTTAAAAAAATTCAAAAAAATTTACTATTTAAACTTAAAAATTTCAATTCAAACTACTCCATTAAATACCCATAATTGTTAGATCGGAGATTACTTCTATATACAAGTATATGACCATAAACACTCATAGGGTGGATGAGTGGGTAATGATGGGTGTTTTGTTAGGCTTATATTTTCTTCTCTGTCTATCCGGGTTCAATTTCCATTGTTTTTTTTTAAATCTCGTCTCAGTTTCGCCTGTTGTGATGATATGACATATTTTATATAGTCGACTGAGAGAAATTAATATAAAGAATTTGTTTTCCTGTTATATATAGGAAAAGGATTTTTACTTGCTGAGGCTGAAATCCTGAAACGAGAGAATCATCGCCGTATCTTTTTCATTCATCACAAAGATTATTGTCATAAATAGGACGAATAATTCACCTGTTCTCTAGTGTCTATGCAAAGCACCAAAGTCCGTAAAGCAAAACATGCTCTCTTTCTTATTTGTTTTGAGTAAAGCGAGTTGAAAATTATTTATTATTTATTAAACCATGATTATTAGAAATTAAGTTTGTGTTTGCTTTTTCAGTTGGAGTTAAATTTTTAAGTTCACATTGGTTGAATTTTTAAAAATTAATTGTAATTTTTATTTATTTTTCAGAAAAAAAAATAAAGATTGATACGAAAAAATACGGTTTATTTTGGAGATAAGTTAAAATGCTAAATGAAGCACAAATCATTAAAAAACCTTGTTAATCAACCCATCATCATCACAGCACCACTGATCTTCTTAAAAAAAGATGATTAAGAGCCTTAGTTTTTTTTTTTTTTGAACATATTAGGAGCCTTAAATTTCACATCCAAGTGTAAAGATTTTTCATTAGTGTTCAGTTTTCTATTAACAAAACTTTTAATAAAAGTGAGTTTACTTTGTTAATTTGAACTAGTTTAATGTGCTCCACGCATGTGGGCGATATATTTGAGAAAAATTATGTCTATAGAGACAAAACGAAAGAAAAGAAAAGAAAAAATGTAGCTAGATTGGGGCAAGTTTGAGACTTTTATTATTAACAAAGTATATTAGCACCAAAAAAAAAAAAAAAAAAAGAAAAAAAGAAAAAAGAAAAAGTGGCAAATGGCAACTAGAGGAGAAAAATTAAGAAAAGAAAAATAAAAAAGCTTAGGTGTCACATCAAGCAGTAAGGAAAGTTTTTTTGAAAATAAAATAAAAAGAAAAAAATAGCAACAATCAATTAGAAATGCAACTAAATCTTAAAAAAAAAAAAAAGTGACATATGTAAATTATTAAGGGTTACAAACAAATTCATATAGTTGGATTGATTCTTTTATTATGTAAAATAAAACAATAACAATAATAATGAAATGAGCAAATATTTTTCGTCTTTTCTCATATTACCAACAACATTGTAAAAAAAAAAAAACCAAGGTAAAGAGAAGTAATCAAGCTAATTAAAATAAAAAGGAACCAAATGGTTGAAAAAATGACACGTAATTATGAAGATGAAAATTTAGTTGGATTGACTTTTTTAATATAGTATTGATATATATATATATATATATATAGAATAAAAAAGCAAAAGAAGATATATTTAAAAAAAAAAGTTGACGGAAAAAAAAAAAAAAGATAGGTGAAGGGGCAAAATAAAGAAGCAGCCCAAAAAAAATGAAAAAGAAGAAATAGCAAACGGAAAAGAAGGCAAAGGAGGAAAAAGAAAAAGAAAAAAATAAAATAAAAAGAGGAAGACAAACACGTGTTAAGTATTTGGTAGTTGCACTTTGACACTTTTATATATATATATATATATATATATATAGATAAATGGTCCTATCTAATTCTCAATCATGTTAATAAATTCTACTTGGCTCTTAGACCCATCTATATTTTTATGTCACGTGACAGGTAGATGACTTCGTGCGGAGTCAAGAGATTATTATTATTTATTTATCTCATTCAGATCCATGACTCCTCTCTATTTTCATGTCACGTGACATATGTTTCTCTTTCGGTTTTGTGAGGCCTCTAGAATTTTGTCGTTTTCTCTTTTTTAAATCTTTTATCTTTTTTCTACTTGGAGCTATAAGCCAAGAATTTCAAATTCAGGGACTTGAGTGTTAAACCTATTCAGATTGAGTACCATTTTGCTAATTCAAAATAAATTTGGGGGTACTGGTGCAAAAGGCCGTTTATATAATTGCAATGTACGCATATATACGGTGTATAGTCGTTTGCACAAATATATACACACAGAGAATATATATATATATATATATATATATTATATATGCAATTTGGAACTCGGAGAAAGTGAAACCCTAGGAAAATCGAAAATTTTAAAACTTTCGATTCGATTAGCAGAATATCGGAAGACAAGCGAAGTTCTCTGTCGATGGGGAAGAGAAAAGAGCGTCGTCTCGCAGCCATGAGCAACTCTGGTCGCAGAGTCAAGCTCGACCTCTTTGCGGAACCCTCTGGTATATTCATATATACATATATATATATATATATGTTTGTATATATAGTTATATGTGTTGTTAAATAGTTGATTTTTCTGCTTGTAGTTTCGTTAGGGTTTTTCCCGATTTGTGAACTTGAGCTTGTTTGTTTGTTTGGTTGACGAGAAAATCTGCCGAATGGATCGTAATTTGTAGTGGTTGAAGCCTGGATTTTTGGTTTTAAATTGGAGAGTTTGGTTTAGCTTAATAGGGGGACGGGTTGAATTCATTTCGTGCTTGTTTTTTGTGGAGAAAATCTGCCTGGTGAATTAGAACGTGCATTGGTTGATCATATTGACGAAAGGAAGAAACTTTGTTTTAGCTTTAAATTTGGGTGGTTTCTTTGGTTTAATTGGGGATTTAGGTGGTTTCTGCTTGTTTGTTTGCTGAGAAAATCTGCCTAATTATCCGTATGGGTTGGTTATATTGTTTTTGAAAAAAAATTGGATTAGTGAAAGATTTTTTTTATTATTGTATTTTTTGCATGTTTGTTTATTTGTGGAGAAAATCTGCCTTGTGAATCAGAACGTGCATTGGTTGATCAAATTCACTAATGAAAAATTCTATATTTTTTCTTTCTCTCTTGGAGTAAGCTGAATAATTTTTTTTCGGTTCTAAATTTGGGTGCTTTCTTCGGCTTGGTTTAATAGATTATTTGGGTGGTTTCCTCGTTACTGGCTGTTTTTTTGCTGAGAACATCTTCCTAATGATTCAGAATCCATATTGGTTTATTAAATTGTTTCTGAAAAAATAAAGGACTACTGAGAAACTTCTTATTTTTGTTTTTGTTTATGGCGCTTTGTAATGGAGGATTTGGGTGGTTTCGTTTATGTTTTTTTATTTACAGAAAAATTAACCAAACAAATGAGAGTGCTATCAGTTGATAAAAAAAACTTTGTTTTCGCGAAAATGCCCAATGGATCACTGAAAGACCCTTTTCTTCTTCTTCTTCTTCTTGTTTTGGGTTTAAATGTGAGTGCTTTGTTGGGCTTGACAGGAGATTTGGGTGGCTCCACTGTACATGATGAGGTTGGAGTAGATACAGATTCGAAACACCGACCTGGGTTACCCAATTCACCATCTTCTTCAGGTGGGTTCCGTTCCGTCAGTTTTCTTCAAAAAGGACTATGTAGAAGGGACATTTGTGCTCAACATTATATTGGTGGAATTATGGAACTATTAAAAAAAATGTTTCGACTTTGTTGTGTTCTATTACTTCCCCCCACCCAAGAATTTTTTTTCAGACTGTAGGGTGGCTGTAGTCTTGAGAAACAATACCATACATTGTCGGATCAGGTCGGGCCCTACCACAGTGAATTTATGAGTCACTTGCACTCCTTGTGTCCTTTTTCGCCGCATCAAAGGATATCTGTCTATCGGTTCGTATGCCTCTGGCTTTGTTTTTGTTTTGTGCACTGCTGACTTCTTTTTTTGATGTGTAACAGGTGGCTGTGTGATGAATAGATGCTGGAACTTTTATCATTTTGAATCTAGCGATTCTTAAAACACTTTCTTTGTCCATATAATAAAAGATATACTAGAATCTTCCAAAAGCTCATGTTGTCTTAGGGTCTTATAAGTGTTTGACGTGGCGGTATTTCTTCTGTCTGCAGGCCAGCAATCGGACAATCCACTGCTCCTACTCGGGCAATACAGTGACGACGAATTAGAAGATGACTCGGCAAAGAAACTAGATAATGCTGCTACGGAAAATTCTTCACCCGGCAATAAGGATGAGGTAATTAACGGATTTGATTACCATGCCACTGTATTGCTGCGGAAAACTACCTTGGCATTCTTCCCATGTGCACTGTATTTTCTCTGTACCTTGTAGGCTAAATTCTTGTATTGACGTTATATGTTATCGTGCTTTATCTTTCTCTTGTTAAATCAGGTAGAGGTTTTTCATGGAGAAGCTTCAGTAGATGTCGAGGTCAATACTGGGGAGTTACAACATAAAGTTGATAAAGATTCTGGTTCACTTAATTACCAAAAGCTAGAAGGCATGGATAAAAGAGAAAGCACTGCTGTGGCCTCAAGTGATTTATGCAAAGATTCAGAGGCAGAACAAGTCTCCATTTCCGGAACATCTGATGTACAACTGTTGGGAGATCTTAGTTCGGGTTGGCAGATGGTAATGCATGAGGAAAGTAATCAGTATTATTACTGGAACACAGAAACTGGGGAAACTTCATGGGAAATACCAGACGTATTGGCTCGGGCGTCTGAGATTGGCGGTAATCATAAAACTCCTGCTATTAGCGAGAGAACGGAGGACGTCTCTGTTAATACACAAGAACCTAACTTGAGTTCAGGGGTGATATTAGATGATCTTTCGGCTGCAACTGGTTTTGAAGGGTTGCATCTGGCAGTATGGAACGGAGAAGTGAAAAGTGAAGCCCAAAATTGTACAAATAAGGGTGACGATGTCATCAACTCTGGTTCTGTCAATGATACCTTGGGTGATGGGAATCGTGATTCACACGTAGACCTTTCTTCCGGTCTTATCAAACATGGCGAGACTTTGTTAGAGAGATTGAAGTCAGTAGGGTAAGGTCGCCCTTTTCTTTCTTTTTTATTTTATTATTATTATTTTTTCCATTTATTTGTGTTTTGTGCCTACCTAGGATTTAATGGTTCTGTTAACATAATTTCGGAGTTATTTTGTGATATTTTCCTAATTACTAAATAATATGTCTCAGGTCTAAGGATGAACAGCAAAGTCAGGACTGCTTCTCAAAATACATTTCAGAAGTTGAGATCAGACTTTCTGATATTAGAACACTTTCGTCTTTTGGGTCGTCTCTTCATCAATTCTGGGTGCACTCAGAAAGGCAACTTAAACGGCTTGAGGATGCCATTAACATCGAAATTTACAAGATTGCTGAATCTGCGGTACTTGGTGACAAACTTCAAGAGAGCATGATGCATGAATCTGATGCATACAGAACAGAAAATATGGCACTTTTTCCTGATTCAGATAATACCCATGTTTCTCCCGTTGTCAACACATCTCCTACCGTGCATGTAGAAAGTAGTTCCGGTGAACACGTAAATGGGGATAAATTAATTCTTAATAATGAGTCTAATTCTCTGGAAGATGTTGACATGGACGTTGACATGGAGGTTGAAGATGTGACTTCTGCAGGCAATACAGTTGTTGTTGATGAATCAGGTTCGAAGGAGTTTGCTGCACCAAATCAACCAATTCAGCCTGCAGAGCACACTATAGCCTCAGACGATGCATTTACTGCACCGCCTCCCCCAGACGAGGAGTGGATTCCCCCACCACCTCCAGACAACGAACTTATTCCTCCACCCCCGCCGGATGAGCCACCTGAACCCGTTTATCCTCCGCCCCCATCTTACCCTGAAGCAGGGCCACCTGCTGCATATGCAGAACAATACAACATGGTATATCCAAGTTCCAGTTTTGAATTCTATGGGCATGTAGCTACTGACGTCCCGAGCAGTAGCTTTTATGGACATGCAGAAGGAGGTCAAGTTGCCGTTCCCAATGCAACAGTCTTCTACAATGCTATTCCAAACCCGTATGCTGAAACCCCTCAGATCACAGCTAACCCAATTGCGCCTGTTGCTTATTATGAGCTCCAAGACGGAGTGCCTCCTGCTCCAGGGACTAGTACATCAGAGTTGTCTCAGTTTCACGGGAAGCCAACTCCAATTAGCTATGAAGCTCTTGCCTCTGATCGTATGGGATCTGTTGAATCCGGCTCCAATACATTGTCCACTGAAAAGGATAGTGTTGCTGCCATTGGTGGTGAGATGGATAGGTCATCTATGGAGGTTCTGCCCACCACAGCCACCATCCAAGTGCCCGCAATTGTTCTGGATAAAGAAAGTGTTGCAGTGCCGTCTACTAATGCCGTCTCTGCTACTGCTGCTGTTTCAGCTACCTCAACAGTTACTAAGGTTCAATCTAAAGGTAAACATTTATGTCATTATGTTGGATTTTTTAAATCCTTTTTGGGCTCAGTTTAATTTTACTGTATATGTTTTTTGACTCGGGCTGTCATTTCTTTCCCAGTTGCGCGTAGTAAAAAGCGGACAGTTGCAGTTGCCCCATCCCTGAGATCGAGTAAGAAAGTCTCTAGTTTAGTAAACAAGGTATGCATTTTAGCCTAGTTGCTAATCAATTTCGCAAAGTAGCATCTCCATTATGACTGCTAAAATCAATTTAAAAAAATAATAATAATCGGGCACTGTTGTGTTTACTTTGCCAGTGGAAAGCAGCAAAAGAAGAGTTGCTTGAAGATGAGGAAGAGCCAGTAAATGCTTATGAGATGTTGGAGAGGAAGCGGCAAAAGGAAATAGAGGTTGATTCATAGTTTCCTTCGTAATATTAGTTTTATTTTTCTATTACTTCTGGTCCCCTTACATGCTTTTGGTTGCAGGAATGGCATGCTCAACAGATCGCCAGCGGAGAGGCCAAAGATAACGCTAATTTTCAGCCACTGGGAGGTGATTGGTAGGGTAACCTAAAAAATCTCCAAAAAGTTTATTTAATAGTTATTAACAGATATTTTTGAATAACTTACTAATGCATCCCCATGTATAGGAGGGAGCGGGTGAAGCGTAGGAGAGCTCAAAAAGCCAGTGAAGCTGCACAAACCTCACCCGAGACACGTAATGATGAAATCCAACGGCAGCAGCAGCAACCCGATTTAACTGAACTTTCAAAGGATCTTCCATCTGGATGGCAGGTACTTGACTTTTGGTGCAAAAGTTTTATCTACATTTGTGTTTTATTTTGTGCTTCAAAAGCAGTATATTTATAACCCCAAAAAGAAAAAAAGTAATAATTTGTTTTTGGGCCCTTTTAAACCGCTTTCAGGCGTACTGGGATGAATCATCGAAGCAGGTTTATTACGGAAATGTCGTAACATCAGAAACAACATGGACCAGACCAACAAAATAGGCTAGCCATCATTGAAATCCTAGAATGAAGCGAGGCAAACTACATCAAGGCCATGGCTAAAACAGAAAGGAACAAAGTTACTTAAACCGCTCCGCATCATTCAATAGTATGTCAAGAGGCAACAGCTCGGCGTCGAAAAGACCGCACTCCGAGCACAGAGCTTCCACCTCCCGAAAGTGCCATCCGATTATGTGAAATGGTTTGTGTAATTCTGTTGTGCTTCTTTTTGGTGCCTTTTTGTTTCTGTTGGGCTGGTTTAGCAAATACCTTTGCCATGCCAGAGCAGAATTTTGTTGTCCTTTTTTTCTTTTATTGTTATTATTTTTATTTTTTTTTATAGTCAACGGGAAGTTAGAAGCGACCAATGAATTAACTTAAAGCATCGAGAAGTAGATCTCTCTTTCTTTCTTTGCAATGAAATCATTTCCTTTTTTTTTTTTAAGCAGAATTCCATCTAATCTTACATGAATGTTCCTGAACTAAAAAGTTAATGTATAAACAAGTCAAATAATCAAGAACGTAAAGTAAAAATATAGAAAACCACGAGGGATGATTAAATAATATAAAAATTGGTGTCTGGTGTATATTGTTTTTAACGTTTTGTAAGAAATTGATTGTGTTTCTTACTCAAGGAGAACCAAAATAATTTTGGAACGAGGAAATTTAAATCTGTAAAAAATATAACCATGCTGGAGAGTAATTTTACTACGTAATTACCAAAATTCAGTTTTGGTATATGGATTTTAAATTACGTTTGAAAATGCTCTTGGAATGTAGTGGGAATGTTTGGACTTGATTGTGTTCTATTGATCAATTACAACTTTAATGAAGATTCCAATAATTTGAAGCAGCGGGTTTTAAAATATTTGAAGTAAATTTTATTCAATAAATTCTTTTGTTAAAATTATAAATTATCAATAAATATATTATTTTCTTCTTCTTTTTATTTCGATTGTCGTTTTCTTTTCTTTAATCTTAAGAAATATTAATGATTTTGGCCTCCAATTTACATTATTCACTGTCAAGATATAAACGATTAAGCAGATATATACGTGTACAACACCGTCTTCAAAAGTTAATAAGGAACGCAAGCTACAAAATATATTTATACCTATGTTTAAATATACTAATATGAAGAATCACTGCGTAAAGGAAGCAAAAAATAAAAATAATCATCAAAATTAAATACATCACATAAATTTTTTTTTTTTAATTTGAATAGAAAACCATATTGTTTGGCCTTTTACAGGAGATCAAAATACTTATTTACCCTATAAAAAAAACATTTTCTATTTCTAGGAGTATATTCCTATACAAATTATCATGACATTTTATTTGATGATGCCGTGTTCGTTAACACAAGCATTGAAAAATTAATTGTTGTTATACTTTGTAATAAATGACGAGTCATATTGTAACACCCGAATTTTTTCGGTTCATATTTTATAGAAATTTCGTGTAAATATTTACCGTAATCGGTATTTCATGAGGAAGTTCGTTTTAGAACTTAATTTGTAAAACGAGTTCTTAAGATTTATTAAGACTCAAAAACAAATTGCATGAACTCGCAAAAGACCTTTATGAGTGAAGAAGGTCGTATTTGCACATTTCAAGACAAGTCGACGTTGACCAATAAGTCAGTTAGACCAAAACGGTCGAAAACGTCAAACAAGAATTTTTTTTTTAAGATCGCAGTATAAGTGAAATTAATGCTAAAACTAATTTCTTGATCAAGATGAGTTTGAATAAGAATTAAAATCACCTTAGAAAAATCAAGCATACTAAGTTAGAGTTCAGGGCGAAAGGATTCGGAAAAATTAGAGAAAAGATTTTCCGATCGAGTTTTTCACAGATCGAAAATTTTAATGCAATGTAATTTTCGATACTGGGTATTTAAGCAACTCAGTATTAAAATTTATTGCAATGTGTTGAAATTACACAATTTTTTCAAAAAGATTGAACCAAACAAGCCTTTAAGCTTAATTACATCACAATTAAGCTAAGTTAGGACATAACCCTCCACACACATGGACCAATGAGCATGTGACACCTCATCTATGAGTTGTCAACCACTCCCCCACTCCTCTCCCCTTATCAGCCGGCCACTCAAGCCCCTTTGGGCAATGGCTTGCAAAAATTGGAGGACCAAATAGCAAGATTCGAACCAATTTGCCTTGGAAAAGAAAGCCTAGGATTTCCCTAGCTAGAGGCACTATTTCTAGGGGTTTCAAACCCCAAAAAGTCAGCAGCCCTTAACCCATTCTCAGCCATACCAATTGGCATTTCCCCTAAAAAAAAAAAAAAAAACGAGAGAGAGAGAGAGAGAGAGAGAGAGCTAGGGAGATCAAGAGTGTTCAAGCCAAAAATTTTGTGAAGAAACCCCTAAAGCCTTCGGTTTTCTTGTGAGTTCAAAGGAGAGATTTGTTCAAAATTCTTCTCCTCTATTTCCCATCTTGCCGAGTGTTTGGGAGTTGAGAAAATCCAAGAAAAAAATTTCGGGTTTTGGCTAGAAGCAAGGGTTGTATGAAGGTGTGATCTAGATCCAAGAGAAACCAACCTTTTTGTGAGTTGATACTTAAGGAGATTCAAGGAATTTTAAGGTAAGATTTTTGGGCATTTTCTTCTCTTTTCCAAGGTTGGTTGGGGGAGGAAGTTAACAAATTTTTTTGTGACCATTGTTGAAGTCCAAACCGTGCACTTTGGAGGCTAAATCTCGACTAGGAACAAGCTAGTGACACCCCAGATTTTTGAGGTAAAAATCTGAACTTTACCCTAGTTTTTGGTTCAAATTTTTGGTTCATTTTCTCAAGGGTTTTACCGTGTTTTTCGAGCACAAAAAGTTGTAAGAGCTTAAGCTCATAATTTTCGGTTTTAGCCCTAAATAGCTTAGGTTATATTTTTATGCTTGATTTAGGTTTTTGAGGTGATTATTTTGCATATTTGGTTGGAGATATGCTCTATGATTTTGTGTGCTAGAGATGCATGCTAGGGTTTTTATTTAAGGGTTTCATGTCTCTATTATGTTTATCAAATTTCTAAATGCATGTTCTAGGGTTTGTATGATGATATGGTTGAGCTTTGTTGTATGTATGTTTCTCTCTCAAAACCGTGGACCAAGGGGTCTCGGCCTTGAGTTGAATCCGAAAGCACGGGATTTAAAATTTTATGTATATGAGGGACGTTAGAAGACGTGCATGTGTTAATAGGTCCCGCATTGGGCGATCGAGCTAGAGCGACGCATAGGGACGTAAAATTTGGACTAACACCAAAACTGCTCTCGAGTCCAACACCCGGCAGCTCAGAAAAGTGGGACTTACAGGTCCTTAGAGGCCGAATGGGTAAAAACTTAAAACACGAAAGTTGTTCGTTAGGGTATTTCCTAGGGGACAGCGTGGACAGATTTTAAAAATAAGACTTCAATGGCCTTTGTTTTGAAGAAAAACCGAGAACTGGTCAGGGTGACCAGGTTCCAACGATTCACATGTGTTCAAACAAAAACTGGTATCAATTGAGTCAGAATCAGAAAATGTTCAAAACATGAAAGTTTTAGATCTTTTTGTTAGCTATAACTTTCGTGAAGAAAGCATTTCCAAATTCGTTTTATATTTTAAGTTATGAATTTTCAAACAAAATCCATGCAGTGAGCAAAATCTCATGCACGGGATTTTCTAGACCAATGACTAGGAAAAACGTTTTTCCTAACCAATTTAAAAATAATCTGTGACGACCCGCCTTGTACAGGCCGTCACTTGACTTAACTTACTTGAACTTAAACTTGTTTTATCCCATTTTTCATCATAAAAATAGTGGGGATTTTTTTTTTAATAATAGCGGAAGCATTATACTTAGAAAATATTCGCATACACTCATACACAAATAAAATAACTGTCTGTTTTCTCAAAATAGATATGTTAATTAAATCATTTTGAGTTGTGAATCCCAACCCGTTCATCATTTCACAGCCACCGACTTTACCCTCCACCATGCAGTTAATTCAAGACAGGCTGTTTACCTACAGCATAAACTTCAAACAATGAGCGAAAGCTCAGCAAGTACAACTCCTATACCGCGAACCAATTACATGAAACATACATAACCTTTTTCATGACATCTTAAACATGAAAACATAAACATGGCATCATATCATCGATTTTTTCATCTTAAACATGACATTCTATCGTGAAATGCATGAACCGTTTATGTCCAATTATGCTTGCTTTCTTGTATCACACTTTATCTTGTTGATTTTACTTGTGGGCCCGTTAACTTGATGTGCATGTACCCGGCGCGCAGCTTAAGGAGATTACCCAAGCTTTCGACCCGATCGTCATCAGGGGGCACGACACTGGCTCTTGTGACATTTTCTCAAACGTTCTGTTTGTAGGTCTTTCTTGACATCTTTTCACTTGATGGATTAGTGAGCATACTTATATGATGTCTCCTAATCTCATGTTCTATCAATGCATGGACAGGCGTACTTTTTCATGTAAGCATAATAACAATACTTGAAACATTCATCATACAATAAGCATATTGCAACCATCGAGAAAATCATTAATTAACACTTAAACAGTATAAAGTAAACATGTTAAGTAAACATACAACTCTAGCCTATGCTGTAGGCGGCGTTGTACTTACTTTGTCTTCGTTGTTCGCGTGATCGAATTTCCTTTCCCGAGCACGCTCGCAGATCACCTCCTGCCCATGGACGTTTACACGTGAGGTCTCTATCCTAAGATCGTTTAATGTCGGATTAAACCAACATATATATTTTTCGGTTATATGTCCCTCTACTAACACATGTGAAGGGGTCACACGGCGTAACCCACAACGGAATTATTAATTAAGGGTTCATGTAGATAATCATAATCTTAACTTAAACCTCAATCCGCATGGTTAACTCTGGGCTTCGGCAAGGCCCTAGTAACTCGAAATAATTTTCCGGCTACTAACGCAGTATCTTATTCATTTTAATCTTGAAAACCTTGAACTTGCTTAAAATATCATTTTCTTGTTTATTTAAGTAAGTTTGGTGAATAGCACCCAAACTTGTCTTGAAAATTACAAAACACTTGAAAACATTTCTATAAAACATTTGGGGATCGAAAACCGCCTTTGGAACGGTTTTTGGGTTTGAAAATGATGTTTGCAAGTTAGAAAAACGTTTTTCCTAGTCATTGGTCTAGAAAATCCCGTGCATTAGATTTTGCTCACTGCACGGATTTTGTTTGAAAATTCATAACTTAAAATATAAAACGAATTTGGAAACGCTTTCTTCATGAAAGTTATAGCTAACAAAAAGATCTAAAACTTTCATGTTTTGAACATTTTCTGATTCTGGCTCAATTGATACCAGTTTTTGTTTGAACACATGTGAATCGTTGGAACCTGGTCACCCTGACCAGTTCTCGGTTCTTCTTCAAAACAAAGGCCATTGAAGCCTTATTTTTAAAATCTGTCCACGTTGTCCCCTAGGAAATACCCTAACGAACAACTTTTGTGTTTTAAGTTTTTACCCATTCGGCCCTAAGGACCTGTAAGTCCCACTTTTCTGAGCTGCCGGGTGTTGGACCCGAGAGCAGTTTTGGTGTTAGTCCAAATTTTACGTCCCTATGCGTCGCTCTAGCTCGATCGCCCAATGCGGGACCTATTAACACATGCACGTCTTCTAACGTCCCTCATACACATAAAATTTTAAATCCCGTGCTTTCGGATCCAACTCAAGGCCGAGACCCCTTGGTCCACGGTTTTGAGAGAGAAACATACATACAACAAAGCTCAACCATATCATCATACAAACCCTAGAACATGCATTTAGAAATTTGATAAACATAATAGAGACATGAAACCCTTAAATAGAAACCCTAGCATGCATCTCTAGCACACAAAATCATATAGCATATCTCCAACCAAACATGCAAAATAATCACCTCAAAAACCTAAATCAAGCATAAAAATATAACCTAAGCTATTTAGGGCTAAAACCGAAAATTATGAGCTTAAGCTCTTACAACTTTTTGTGCTCGAAAAACACGGTAAAACCCTTGAGAAAATGAACCAAAAATTTGAACCAAAAACTAGGGTAAAGTTCGGATTTTTACCTCAAAAATCCGGGGTGTCACTAGCTTGTTCCTAGTCGAGATTTAGCCTCCAAAGTGCACGGTTTGGACTTCAACAATGGTCACAAAAAAATTTGTTAACTTGTTAATACAATGTAATTTTCGATACTGGGTATTTAAGCAACTCAATATTAAAACTTATTGCAATGTGTTGAAATTACAAAGTTTTTTTCAAAAAGATTGAACCAAACAAGCCTTTAAGCTTAATTACATCACAATTAAGCTAAGTTAGGACATAACCCTCCACACACATGGACCAATGAGCATGTGACACCTCATCTATGAGTTGTCAACCACTCCCCCACTCCTCTCCCCTTATCAGCCGGCCACTCAAGCCCCTTTGGTCAATGGCTTGCAAAAATTGGAGGACCAAATAGCAAGATTTGAACCAATTTGCCTTGGAAAAGAAAGCCTAGGATTTCCCTGGCTAGAGGCACTATTTCTAGGGATTTCAAACCCCAAAAATCAGCAGCCCTTAACCCATTCTTAGCCATACCAATTGGCATTTCCCCTAAAAAAAAAAAAATCCGAGAGAGAGAGAGAGCTAGAGAGATCAAGAGTGTTCAAGCCAAAAATTTTGTGAAGAAACCCCTAAAGCCTTCGGTTTTCTTGTGAGTTCAAAGGAGAGATTTGTTCAAAATTCTTCCCCTCTCTTTCCCATCTTGCCGAGCGTTTGGGAGTTGAGAAAATCCAAGAAAAAAATTTCGGATTTTGGCTAGAAGCAAGGGTTGTATGAAGGTGTGATCTAGATCCAAGAGAAACCAACCTTTTTGTGAGTTGATACTTAAGGAGATTCAAGGAATTTTAAGGTAAGATTTTTGGGCATTTTCTTCTCTTTTCCAAGGTTGGTTGGGGGAGGAAGTTAACAAATTTTTTTGTGACCATTGTTGAAGTCCAAACCGTGCACTTTGGAGGCTAAATCTCGACTAGGAACAAGCTAGTGACACCCCGGATTTTTGAGGTAAAAATCCGAACTTTACCCTAGTTTTTAGTTCAAATTTTTGATTCATTTTCTCAAGGGTTTTATCGTGTTTTTCGAGCACAAAAATTTGTAAGAGCTTAAGCTCATAATTTTCGGTTTTAGCCCTAAATAGCTTAGGTTATATTTTTATGCTTGATTTAGGTTTTTGAGGTGATTATTTTGCATGTTTGGTTGGAGATATGCTCTATGATTTTGTGTGCTAGAGATGCATGCTAAGGTTTCTATTTAAGGGTTTCATGTCTCTATTATGTTTATCAAATTTCTAAATGCATGTTCTAGGGTTTGTATGATGATATGGTTGAGCTTTGTTGTATGTATGTTTCTCTCTCAAAACCGTGGACCAAGGGGTCTCGGCCTTGAGTTGAATCCGAAAGCACGGGATTTAAAATTTTATGTGTATGAGGGACGTTAGAAGACGTGCATGTGTTAATAGGTCCCGCATTGGGTGATCGAGCTAGAGCGACGCATAGGGACGTAAAATTTGGACTAACACCAAAACTGCTCTCGGGTTCAACACCCGGCAGCTCGGAAAAGTGGGACTTACAGGTCCTTAGGGCCGAATGGGTAAAAACTTAAAACACGAAAGTTGTTCGTTAGGGTATTTCCTAGGGGACAACGTGGACAGATTTTAAAAATAAGGCTTCAATGGCCTTTGTTTTGAAGAAGAACCGAGAACTGGTCAGGGTGACCAGGTTCCAACGATTCACATGTGTTCAAACAAAAACTGGTATCAATTGAGCCAGAATCAGAAAATGTTCAAAACATGAAAGTTTTAGATCTTTTTGTTAGCTATAACTTTCGTGCAGAAAGCGTTTCCAAATTCGTTTTATATTTTAAGTTATGAATTTTCAAACAAAATCCGTGCAGTGAGCAAAATCTCATGCACGGGATTTTCTAGACCAATGACTAAGAAAAACGTTTTTCTAACTTGCAAACATCATTTTCAAACCCGAAAACCATTCCAAAGGCAGTTTTCGATCCCCAAATGTTTTATAGAAATGTTTTCAAGTGTTTTGTAATTTTCAAGACAAGTTTGGGTGCTATTCACCAAACTTACTTAAATAAACAAGAAAATGATATTTTAAGCAAGTTCAAGGTTTTCAAGATTAAAATGAATAAGATACTGCATTAGTAGCCGAAAAATTATTTCGAGTTACTAGGGCCTTGCCGAAGCCCAGAGTTAACCATGCGGATTGAGGTTTAAGTTAAGATTATGATTCTCTACATGAACCCTTAATTAATAATTCCGTTGTGGGTTACGCCGTGTGACCCCTTCATATGTGTTAGTAGAGGGACATATAACCGAAAAATATATATGTTGGTTTAATCCGACATTAAACGATCTTAGAATAGAGACCTCACGTGTAAACGTCCATGGGCAGGAGGTGATCTGCGAGCGTGCTCGGGAAAGGAATTTTGATCACGCGAACAACGAAGACAAAGTAAGTACAACGCCGCCTACAGCATAGGCTAGAGTTGTATGTTTACTTAACATGTTTACTTTATACTGTTTAAGTGTTAATTGATGATTTGCTCGATGGTTGCAATATGCTTACTGTATGATGAATGTTTCAAGTATTGTTATTATGCTTACATGAAAAAGTACGCCTGTCCATGCATTGATAGAACATGAGATTAGGAGACATCATATAAGTATGCTCACTAATCCATCAAGTGAAAAGATGTCAAGAAAAACCTACAAACAGAACGTTTGAGAAAAGGTCACAAGAGCCAATGTCGTGCCCCCTGATGACGATCGGGTCGAAAGCTTGGGTAATCTCCTTAAGCTGCGCGCCGGGTACATGCACATCAAGTTAACGGGCCCACAAGTAAAATCAACAAGATAAAGTGTGATACAAGGAAGCAAGCATAATTGGACATAAACGGTTCATGCATTTCACGATAGAATGTCATGTTTAAGATGAAGAAATCGATGATATGATGCCATATTTATGTTTTCATGTTTAAGATGTCATGAAAAAGGTTATGTATGTTTCATGTAATTGGTTCGCGGTATAGGAGTTGTACTTGCTGAGCTTTCGCTCATTGTTTGAAGTTTATGCTGTAGGTAAACAGCCTGTCTTGAATTAACTGCATGGTGGAGGGTAAAGTCGGTGGCTGTGAAATGATGAACGGGTTGGGATTCACAACTCAAAAGGATTTAATTAACATATCTATTTTGAGAAAACAGACAGTTATTTTATTTGTGTATGAGTGTATGTAATATTTTCTAAGTATAATGCTTCCGCTATTATAAAAAAAAAAAAAAAAAATCCCCACTATTTTTATGATGAAAAATGGGATAAAACAAGTTTAAGTTTAAGTAAGTTAAGTCAAGTGACGGCCTGTACAAGGCGGGTCGTCACACATATTCCTGGACTTGCAAATATAATTTTAAATAGTGAATTTAACCCCTAAATTGCATGGTACCTCAATAAAAAAATTTTAAATATAAAGGTATAATTTAACATGATAAAGTATTAAATTACAATGTACAAGAACGATCTCTTTCCCTCCCCTCCCCCCCGCGTTTTAAAAATACCATTTATAAAATCTTAAAGTTACACATCACAACGTGTGTGTAGACAAATTGGTTAAGAAAATAATTATCAGTTCTGATAAAACAGTAGTTTCGACATGTGATACACATGTACAAGGTTTTTCTACGACCCTTTTGGTGGAGAGTCTCCATTGGAGTGACCTTGTGGACTTCTTATTTTATGTGTTTTCTTTGAGTACTGTAGTTATCATATGTAAACTTGTGAATAAAATGTGTCTGTATGTGGAGTTATATATTGGTACTAAAGCAAAAGGGATATTAAACTTCCAAAAAAAAAAAGGGCAAAAGGAAAGGGAAATTTTGGTGTAAAAATTGCTTTCAATACTAAATCTTGTGCCTACTTAACAAGGATATGTGAAGCCTTCATATGAACCCTATGTTAATGAGAAAATAGTTATAAAGAGGAAATAGCCTTGTTTTCTCATAGATATTAACGTCTACTTTAATTCTCAAGTTATGTTTGTTTGCTTTTATTTATTTATTTATAATTTTAGGTTCGTATGAACTTCTACTTTGTTACTTTTTATTTTTATTTTTTCCTTATTCAAAACCATCTCAATAACTTCAATCCGACTTCAATCGGTATATATTTTCCCTTACGCCAAAAGGAATTTAGAATACATACAAACATAAACACAAATGTTAATATAAATATATATAAATATAAAAAATATATCTACATATTTTGTGTAATTCAAGCTTAGCATTCATAATATTGAATCCCAAAAAAAATTATAACTAGTAATTAAACTCCTAAAAAAGTTTTAACCAGTACAGAAAGAATGAAACCAGACTTTAATACCCAAGCTATTAATTTTGAGCTAAATATCAACACTTTCATGAATGTAGAGCTCAAAATTTTGCCTTATCTTCTCCTGTCATCCCGGTAAGGTCCTTCACTCTCCTTATCCTTCAAGAAGCCGAGAAAAATAAGAAACCCAAAAAAGAAGAATCCACCAGACCAGTTGCCCCCGCCACCGCCGCCTCCACCACCACCGTCACCGTCATCACGAGGAGGAAATCCAGTCCCACCATCATCAAGATCCGGTAACTTTTCCTTGGCTGTATGATTCAATCGAGAACAGATTATCGCTTTGAATAATATCGAAATTCAAGTAGACAAACAGATTCATGAATCAAGACTCGACATTTTACTGCGGATATAAAGAGCCTGTAAGCAGTAACCAGGACTGGGAAGGTACATGTATGGTTCATACTTGGGTTACCACATGTCCGATACAGAACAACTTCAGAAACGCACAATCATGCAAAGTATAGCTTGAGGTGATTTCCTCGGGATCGTTCTACCAATTCTCAGCATAACCTCTCTTAACAAGTTGAACTAATCGCTAATATTTCATTCAATTCAATGACTAAATTGCCAAGAAAAATTTTTCAGGTATGAAAAGTATCAAATACAATAAGTTCAGGAAGCCCGCAAACAGGTATTGAAAATGCTTAATACGTAAAGTTATGCTAACAACGGCTATTACCTGGAATGTGAGTCATTGTGGGAGCCTGACGTGTAACTGTTTGGGTTTGCTCCGCAGCGCATCTGGCGTTCTGTAAAACAAAAAACAAGAGAGGATATAAACGTTTTTCCTCCTGGGAGGATTCATAACCACACGACGGCGAGATATGCAATGACAAAGCTTACCAAAGCAGCCGCACAGGTGAAAGCATTAGATCGTCTTTGAGTAGAGTGCATTACTGGTTTTCTTGTCTCCACAAAAGGAAAGTGTGTACTGCACTCAACAGGTTCTAACCTGACATTCTTAACCCGTCCTATTTTATCACTCTGACCTTGTCCCCTTTTTGCAACCAACGGGTTAAAACGGTATCCGACTCTTCCTATACCAGATTTACCATGTCGCTTACCTCCCACTCTTCCTGCTGTGTGCAAATACAGAACAGTTATAAAAGTTCGGTATCACCCATACGCACAAAAATTTTTCATCAAATGAAAAACAAATTGCAGTGAATAAGTAGCAATGAAGAAATCTATCGAGAAGCAAGTCACAACACATCTCTATTAACCAAAATTAACACCGAATCAATCTTGGTCCAGTGACCTTCATAACAGACACCATGAAAAATTGCTGAGCACCAAAACAAAGAGGATAAGTTAACTCAAAGATTGCCTTTGGGTTCCAAACTCCAAACGGGGAAGGAGCATTGTTGTTTGCGAGGTCTCGATTATTAACATGGAACCATGTCTCACTTTGTGCCAACTTGTTGCCAATAAATTTTCAAGCCTCATACGAGAAAGAAAACTGGCATCTCTGCAACTCTATATCCCCTAACTATAAACTTAGAATGAACCGAACCTCTTGGCTCGGTTGTATTCAATTATCTACACTTTTACGTACTTTCTTTTATTCTTACTTAGTTCCATCACATCACCCCATGTAAAACCTTTATGCTTATAAGCAGAAAGGAACAAACGTTAAGAAATAACATGAAACCGGTCCAAAGTTTTTGGTATACCTGGTACTAATTCAGGCGAGTTGACAACAGTGCTTCGAGCTGCAGTACATACTGACATCTTGACAAAGATAACAGAAAATGACCTGAAATTGTGACAGACCGTTTTAGAACAACAGACACCAAATACGTACAGGAAATTCTAAATCAAATTAACATTTAGCAAGTAAACTCTAATGAAAAAAAGGTTCTATATGACCAAATGCAGTTCACAAATATAAACACTTTACACCATCTTCAACCCCCAAGAAGTTTAATAGGACCATCGTTAAGCGTTTTTTCTGAACAAATCAACAACTAACTCGCCTCTCAGGAAATACAGTTCGGGGATTAAATGAGAAAATTATCCTCACACATTAGGAAATTTTATTTAACATATGTATTTGTTGAACTAAAACTGTAACACCTCGTAAAATTTGCATTGATGGAACAACATAATCCATATCTATGGTTAAACTACAATCTCTGAGGCATCTACATAGGTTTTTTTTTTTTTTTGAGTAAAATTACAAGGTTAATTATGTCTAAATCAGTTTAATCTTAAGAATACCACATTTATCAACATCTTCCAACACATAAATCACGTCAAAACCTGATTCCCATAAAATAATTGAAAAAAAAAAAGAAGCAAATTGAAACAAGATTAGAGCTTTAACATTAACTGAAAATAATCAATAAGTTCGGTTTTTCGTTATTGGGTCTCTAAAACAATGCCAAATAAGTTACGACTAAGGGTTCTAAATCCCTTAATTTAACTTTCTCGCGCTTTCTCGGAAAACAAACATCCTGGTCCTGTGTAAACAAAATCAACCCAAAACCCAAAAAAGAATGCAAAAAAAAAAAAAAAAAAAAAGTAAAATCCAAAAATTAAGGTGAAAAAAAAATTTTAGGAATTAGAAGTGGTTCTTCTTCATTACCTCTGCGGTTTTTTTTTTTTTTTTTTTTTTTTTTTTCCTGGAGAGAGATGGATTGGGACAAGAGACTCTTGGGACAAACAGAGAATTATTATTATTATTTTATTATTTTCTTTTTGGACTTCGAGGATGTCCCAAGGCAAAAAAGAAGGGAAGAGAAGGCGGCAAACAAATAAACTCAACGACAACATATAAATGTGTCGTTTAATGAATTCTCAATTGTAGTGTCTCTGACTTGGTGAGCCACGTGTTATGTTCTCATTTGTTTTCTACTGTCAAATGTGTTGACTTGAGTCAAATGTACAATTTTTTTTAAATCTTTTACTATTATTATTATTATTATATTTTAGGTTTAAACCGTTCAGATACAATCGAATAACTGAAATATTTTTTATATATGGTAATTATCATATATTTTTATTTTACAATAGTATTTTATTAAGAAATTAAAAAATTAGAAAATTTTAAATTTCCGTCCCCGAGTCGGGACATGGGGGCTTGAGAGCCGAGGGGGAGGGGGATAATGTCGACGTCGGGGTGGGGGCTCGAGCACGGGGGGGGGGGGGGGGGGGGGCTCTGATTGGCTTCGGGGGTGGGGGCTTTCGAGCGTGGGGAGAAAGGGTATGGTCGGTGTCGGGGGGGGGGGGAGGGGCCTGGTCGGTGTCGAGCGTGAGGGAGGAGGGGCTCGTGCGCGGGTGGGGGGAGGGGCGTTTGAGCACGGGGGAGGAGTGGTCTTTTTGGCATCAGGGGAAGGACGGGGGGGGGGGGGGGGGGGGGAGACCAGTGTCAGGGGGTCCGTCGTCGACATCGGGGAAGGGAATGAGTGGTTTTTTTTTTTTAATTTTTAATTAATCTATATTAATATGAGGTAAGTATATGATAATTATGATACAGAAACAACATCTTGAACATTCAATTACATCTTAACAGTTTAAAAATAAGTTTTATTGATAGGATATATAAAAGGGATTTTATCGTAGTTTTACTATTATATATAATAATAATAATTTTGTAAGGCAGTACAGTACTAAGCACGTATTCATTAAAATAGAGACTCCAAAGACTTAAAGAGCAAGGAACTCTTATCACCGTCAAGTGCTTATTACTTTCCATTAACAAAGAAATGTTTCGTAACTTATGGGGTTTGTGTAGTTGTTTGAGTTGAGATTTTAGTTGATAGTAAATTTTTTGAATTCAGAAAGACAAAAACTTTTTGGAAAAGACAAAATTTTTAGAAAAAAAAAAAAAAGTTTGAGTTGAATGGTGATGTTGAAAAACAAACCTTACTGTCGTTTCTTTATGTTTTTAAATTCTTACAAGCTGAACTATATACAACTCAACTCCGTATACACACACACACACGATCGATTTGTACCGTGTGAAGTACTTTCCATGTTGGCGATCTGATCATCTGTAATAAAATTCAAACTCACGAGGATTAGGCTTTAAAAATATATATGTATATATATATATATATAATATAAAATTTTAGTTGTATAACAGATTACATGCCAACTACTTCTAAAACATGATTTCTCTACCGTTCCAGCTCTCAGAGCCTCAAAAATGCTATTACAAATGCTATCTTTCCTTTTACTAAGGATCTTCGTATTAGGTTTCTGCTAATAAATCCAAGTAGAAGTGATTTTAAGAGCTCTTAAAAAACACAAATAAATAAATAACTAACCCTAATTGTTCCCCAACAGCCAAGTCAGACCAACCTCACTTGGATCATCACTAACAACTGATCAACGTCCGCCACCCGCCCCCGGCAACCGTAAAAACCCGGTTGGCGACTACAGGTAACTTGCTAGCTAGGGTTGAGAAGTCTGCTGGAGTGTCGATCGGAAGTCTGGTTAGAGGGTGGCTAGCAGCGGTGGAGACCAGCCTTCTATTTCAAAGAAGCATATGTCACTTTTTTTTTCCTCCTTAATTTGAGAACTAAAAATAAAAATAAAAATTCTAAAGTTAAGTGGGGGTGGGGGTCTACATATAAAAAGGAAAATCATAATAGATAGCATATTTTTTATATCCATTGTTAATATATAGCAGGTATGACTTTTGATTGAAAAAAATAGCAGGTTTGGCTTTTCTAGGGTTGAATTCCTTTTTTACCCCCAACCCATGGTTGTTTGAACTGTAGCTATAGGAGATCTCCAACGGTGCTCCTGTGGGCTCGTGATGCGAGAGATGGCTGTGCAGATCAATGCCCTGATCGTCATTCTTGTCTGGGCAGTGGTGAACCTTAGATCTCGCGTTGACGACAGGATGAGATTGTGAACAAATCTCCAATCGTGATGGAGAAACAAAGGTCGCGATCTCTGACCGGCAATTGGACGTTTTGTGTGATTGCGATCTGTAGACTACACGCGTCTCCCGGATTTGTGATGATATTGCAATGGTGGCGGCTTTAGAAGCTTTACGAATGATCTTGCCGACGAGACAACGTTTTGCCAGCTTAATCATGATATGCAGACGACGCGCTCAGATCTCTGACAATGGGGTGACGGCGGATGCTCTCGGAAGCTTTGGGATGCATTCTCCAGCGATATAGTAACAGTGACAAAAGCAGCGGTGGCGGTGGCGACAATAATTGGGGATTTAGGGTTAGGGTTTGATTGAATTATGGCTTAAATTAGGATAATTCTGGGGTACATTTTGTAATTTATGAAATTTAATAAAACTTAACATATTTATTTGCAATTACTAACATTTATTTAGTAAATCTTTTTTTTAGGAATACTTAATAAATATTTAGATTTATTGAGTAAAATAAATAGATTTATCAAGTAAATTTGATTGGTTACCAATAAATATTTAGATTTACTAAATAAAAGGATTTATAAATAATGAATTTTGTCAAAATTGTTATAAATAGATTTATCAATTAACTATCAGATTTACCTATAAATAACATATCAATATACTATCATTAATACTTAATTTACAAGTAGATGATCATTTTTTTTTTGAAACTATAGATAATTATATTTACTGTGTTAATAATCAGATTTACATCATTAATATTAGTTTTATCTAATAAATACCGGACTTGGCAAAGAAATGAAAATAAATAAAAAAATAGCAATATTTACAAAAAAATAATTGGATATACTGATTTTTGTTTATCATACTTAATAAATTCATTTATTTTTGTGTAAGTATCTGGATTTACTAAGTAAAATAAATAGATTTATTAAATAAATTTGGTTATTTACCTGTAAATATTTGAATTTATCGAATGAAATAAATGGATTTATAAATCAATTTTACTTACCCATGATTGTTTGGTAAATCCAAATTGAAAAATTTGTAAATCCAATTATTACTAGTAAATCATGATTTTTATTTCCAATTTTTTTTATTTATATAGTAAATATGTAATTTAAACTTTTATTTAAAATACATTATTTACTCCTAAATTAAGAAAAATATCAAATTAGCCCCAAATTAGAAAAACCCCTAATACATAAATCTTAGGGTTTGTTTGGTAGAATAGTTTGAGTTGGGATTTTTAAGTTTCAATAGTAAATTTTTTTGAATTTTCAGAAAAGATAAAAAACTTTTTGAGAAAAAGACAAAAACTTTTTAGGAAAAAACAAAAAAAAGTTTGATTGGATGGTTTGAGTGGTTTGCCAAACACCACCTTAGTCTCTTCTCCAAGAGCCCACTGCCACTATCGGCGATGCAAAATGGTGAACCTCACTGTCGTGAAGGAAACCCAAGCCGACGATGCTCCATTCACAACTAGGAATGGTCAATGCTGCTAGAAGCCGACGCAGGAGTAGCGAGTTCGACGACAAAGATAGCTGACGATCTCGTGGCGAGTGATCATTGCTTGTCGCTTGGGGGTATTCGGCGGAAATATCATAGCTTCGACGAGGTTGCAAAATCGCGATCGCGAGGCCTTAACCAAAATGTTGCTAGAGAAGAATCCGTTGTCGGAGAAGACGATGACCTAACAGGTGCTCGTTGGATGGCCGGCGACACTGAGCAGACGCCAACGAGGAAGATAGTGATTTTGGATCGCAATTCCCACGATCTGGGTTCAATTGGTCGTCGACGTGATTCTCCAGTGAGGGGTGGTAAAGAGAGAGTCAAAGAATATAGATTAGTGGGGATAGAAACTCAGGGATATTTTTTATTCTTTACCTTGCTACTTTATACGAATTCTGCTATAGCAATAGTTTAATTTATGCTATTGTTTTAAAAGCATATATTATATTGTATTATGCTATTTTGACGAATCTCCCTAAGATTTATTATGTCAGGTAAATATATATATATTTTTGAATAAATTTATGTCTGGTAAATATAATTCTTTACTAATAAATATCATTATTATTATTTTAAACCTTTTTCATAATTGCATATTCAGCCCCTAATTATTTTATTAAAAAAAAATTCGTAAAACAACGCCAAATCCAAATCCCTAACCCACCAAAGCCACCACACAAGTGGTCGTCACCGGAGAAGACAGCATGCACGGTGCGTGGAAAACTAGAAACCGAAGAAGACGGCTTGCTCGGCGTGGAGAAGACGGCTGGAGATCTCGCGTGCCAACGACGAGATCTCGTCAGAATCTCACTTGCGATTTCACTGTCGCGAGGCGGAAATTGCAATTTTCCGTGTTGAGCCGTGAGCACGAGTTTCGTAGCGACTGTCTTCCCGCCTGTTAGCTGGAGTTTCAGTTCGTTCGGCGACGAAGAGGAAATCGCGATTTTCATTGCGATTTTCCAGCGACTTTCCTAGCCATTTTTTCCGGCTCTTTCTTCTAGATGATGTGAGATGGATGTTGCTACGATTCTTGCATCGTGATTCTTCCGTTTCTCGCCGTCGCGATTTTTCGACGGGTTCACGACGGCGACGGTGACAGAAGAGAAAAAGAGAGGGAGAGAGGAGAGGATGGGGATGGGGCAAAACTGGGATTTTCCAATCAAATATGCTATAATTTTCTACTTTTTTTCAAAATTTGCTATTTTGTTAAATCTCAATATCAGCTATTTGATTAATTCTCCCTAATTCAAGGACTAATCGGATTAATTATCTTGTTTTCGTATAATTTTTGTTGGACAATCATAAATAAGAGATATTTATACATTCCAGAAAAGGAAATTATAAAAAAAAAAAAAAAAAAGAATCCGTTGAAGTGTCTAATTATTATTTTTATTATTATAATAATTATTACTGTTTTTAAAAAAGAAAATCCAAAAGTAATTCGACCAATGTCACGCTGCTCCCTATGAACGAACCGAGTGTTTAAAACCAAAAAAAAAAAAAAAAAATAATAATAATAATAAAAGAAAGTGCAAACACAGTGTGAAAGCGACTCATTCACTTTTACGTAGAGTTTTTTCTTTCCATTTTACTTTTAAAATAATTAATCTAAATAATTATTGAATTCTTTTAAAAATAAAGATTTAATATATATATATATTTTTAATCAAAATGATCTTAAATTTTTTTAATTATTATAATTATTTTTGTTTAAATCTGTTAATTTATAAAGGTATTTTAATAATTTAACAGTAATTAATTTAATAAAAAATTTAAAATGTAGATTGCAAATTGAGGTGGGTCGGAGGGGGCAAGGCGGGAAGAGGGGACCCAATCGTTGGGTGGAGGGCAAACGGTGGCGGGAGGGGGGTGGGGGTAGGGGCGAACAACAGTAGGAGAGGTACAGTGAAACTGAGAAAGGAAGTACGGGGCACAACCCAGTCAGGGTGGGGGTAGACTAAAAGAGAGAGAAATAGAGAGGAGAGGATATCTTAGTTATTTTAATATAAAAATTAATCATTTTAATAAGGTATTGTTAGAAATTTAATAGTCGTGGAGAAAGGACTGTTTAGACTAAATACTATTACTTTACTCTTAAGGTTTCTTCTTCGTGAAGACTCCCTCTGTTTTTGTCCTTTCACTTCACAAACTTTAATTCTCTTTACTGTGTCCGATTCTTCGCCATTTTCTCCCCGCCCTTTCTTTGACACCAAACACAGAAATCAAAGCAACTCCGAGATGGGTCTTCTGGGTTTTCTTCAATTTCTCGTTAAATATTCCGTTGATGTTATTGCATGGTACGCTTGCAATTTTCTCAACGCCAAAAAAAAAAAAAAACTTTTTTGTTCTGTTTCTTTTTTTTTTATTTTCATTTTTGGCTCACAACAACGTTACTTGGATTTCCTTTCTTGTTCTAACACTATTTATTTTTTATGATTTTTTAATGCAGGCCTCTTCTTGCTCTGGCGTTTCCTCTGTACACTTTCTTTTTATTTATTTAATTTTTTTAAATACATGTGTGTGTGTATATGTGTACACAAAATAACTTCCTCAATGACGGTTTTGTGTTGACAGATTTGCTTCCATAAGGGCGATTGAGTCAAGTTCTTTTGCGGACACTCAAAAGTTGAATACTTACTGGGTTGTCTTCTCTGTGATTTTACTTCTTGAACATGTTTTAAGTCTCTTTCAATGGTAATTCCACTCTACTACATTTAAAAAAAAAAAATTTATTTATTCATGGTCATGGATGATAATCTGTGTTTTAAGAATGTTTGTTGAAATGCTAAATGCACTCGTGGGTAGAGCAAGTGCAAAATCTGGGAAGTTAATTCATGTGGGCGCCATGTTGGGTCCCACGGCAATGAGCGGCCTAGAATTTGCATTTAACGTTCATGATGACATGACTCATTGTACAAATACACTTGAAGAAGAATAAATTTGGTTTCTTATATCCTTCACCATTGAAACTATATGCCTCTCTTAAATATGTAAATTGTCGATTCAAAAATTTTGATGCGTGTGTTTCACAAAATGATGCAACCCCTTTGCGTTCTTTCCCGCTGTTCCAATTTTCGAGCGGAAGATTGTATCTAGCATTCATGTTTAGTTGCCTGTTATGAAATTTTTAATGATTAAATAGTTTTACCTTGGATTATTAGGTCTCATTGTAGTTTATCATGCGGATAGTACTAAATCGATTTCAATGCGTTTGCTTGTCTCTCACAACGTGATTCTTGAGATGTCAGGTTTCCATTCTGGCATTCCCTTAGGCTGATCATCGTGTGCTTGCTGGTTATACCCTATTTTGATGGTGCTTTTTATGTCTACAAACAAGTTACAAGTTCATTGCTGTCGATCGATGCCCAAATCATCATAAACTGGTTCAACAAACCGAAGGAGGCCGCTGCAGAGACAGAGAAAATCCTTGCTAAGGTGGAGAAATATGTAAGGGAGAATGGGGCTGAAGCGCTCGAGGAAATCATTGCGGACAAGGTAAATAGAGAAGTTGGTAGAGAAAATACCTGGCATCAAAGTCTTAAGTGACTCCGATACTTCAATTTAACTTCAGTTTTTTTTGTTAATTTTTGTTCAAACGCTTTAGTAATGTGAATTCTCTTTCTTACTTTTCTTTTGCTTTAGTCTGGTAGGTCAAAGGATCCTGATGTCAATGAGATCAAAGCTGTTCCATCTATAGACAATGAAATGGTGAATCAGGTAAGTTTTATCATGCCGGTTTCAATATATTCCATCAGTTACCTGATGCTAGCTTGGTTTCACGGAAGTGGTCACATCGAATTGATTCTCTAGTCTTCTATTTTGAAACGAAATCGTTTATTTGTGCATCATTTTAGAGAAATTAAGGAAAAATTAATCGACTTCTAGATGAATTTATCTGACCATGTTTCAATTACTTCAGCCAAACTCTAACGAGCCTTATGTGGCAAGGAAAGGTATCAAAGCTGTGGAGGAAATAGGGAAGAATGAAGTGAAAGCGGCTATGCTGGTAAACTTTGAACGTGTACTATTGGTTTATTTCCCTTTTTTTTTTTTTTGGTATGGAAAGTTTTAGTAACTGGAAAATCGTTACAAACTTTTTTTTTTTTTCCTTATAATTGCAATTGAAATAAACCTTTCTGCTAAAAAAAAATTGACTTGTAGCTTGGATTAAGAGAAAAAAGACTTGGAATATAGTTGGAACTATATGACTCTGATACTTCGACTTAAGTTTTGTTTTGAATCTTGATTTTATTCGGACACTTGGTAATGTGAAATCTCTTTCTCACTTTTCTTTTGCTGTAGTCTGGTAGCACAAAGGATCCTGATGTCAAAGAGATCAAAGCTGTTCCATCTATAGACAATGAAGTGGTGAATCAGGTAAGTTTTATGACGCCGGTTTCAATATATTCCATCAGTTAGCTGATGCTAGCTTGGTTTGACGGAAGTGGTCACATCGAATTGATTCTCTAGTCTTCTATTTTGAAACGAAATCGTTTATTTGTGCATCATTTTAGAGAAATTAAGGAAAAATTAATCGACTTCTAGATGAATTTATCTGACCATGTTTCAATTACTTCAGCCAAACTCTAAAGAGCCTTATGCGGCACGGAAAGGTGTCAAAGCTGTGGAGGAAATAGGGAAGAATGAAGTGAAAGCAGCTATGCTGGTAAAGTTTGAACGTGTATTATTTGTTTATTTCCTTTTTTTTTTTTTTTTGGTATGGAAAGTTTTAGTAACTGGAAAATCTTTACGAACATTTTTTTTTTCTTATAATTGCAATTGAAATCAACCTTTCTGCTAAAAAAAAATTGACTTGTAGCTTGGATTAAGAGAAAAAAGACTTGGAATATAGTTGGAATTATATGACTCTGATACTTCAACTTAAGTTTTGTTTTGGATCTTGATTTTATTCAGACACTTAGCAATGTGAATTCTCTTTCTCACTTTTCTTTTGCTGTAGTCTGGTAGCACAAAGGATCCTGATGTCAAAGAGATCAAAGCTGTTCCATCTATAGACAATGAAGTGGTGAATCAGGTAAGTTTTATGACGCCGGTTTCAATATATTCCATCAGTTAGCTGATGCTAGCTTGGTTTGACGGAAGTGGGCACATCGAATTGATTCTCTAGTCTTCTATTTTGAAACGAAATCGTTTATTTGTGCATCATTTTAGAGAAATTAAGGAAAAATTAATCGACTTCTAGATGAATTTATCTGACCATGTTTCAATTACTTCAGCCAAACTCTAAAGAGCCTTATGTGGCACGGAAAGGTGTCAAAGCTGTGGAGGAAATAGGGAAGAATGAAGTGAAAGCAGCTATGCTGGTAAAGTTTGAACGTGTATTATTGGTTTATTTCCTTTTTTTTTTTTTTTTTTGGTATGGAAAGTTTTAGTAACTGGAAAATCTTTACGAACATTTTTTTCCTTATAATTGCAATTGAAATCAACCTTTCTGCTAAAAAAAAATTGACTTGTAGCTTGGATTAAGAGAAAAAAGACTTGGAATATAGTTGGAATTATATGACTCTGATACTTCAACTTAAGTTTTGTTTTGGATCTTGATTTTATCCGGACACTTAGTAATGTGAATTCTCTTTCTCACTTTTCTTTTGCTGTAGTCTGGTGGCACAAAGGATCCTGACGTCAACGAGATCAAAGCTGTTCCATCTATAGATGATGAAGTAGTGAATCAGGTAAGTTTTATGACGCCGGTTTCAATATATTCCACTAGTTAGCTGATGCTAACATGGTTTGACAGAAGTGGGCACATTGAATTGATTCTCTAGTCTTTCGTTTTGAAACGAAATCATTTATTTGTGCATCATTTTAGAGAAATTAAGGAAAAATTAATCGACTTCTAGATGAATTTATCTGACCATGTTTCAATTACTTCAGCCAAACTCTAAAGAGCCTTATGTGGCAAGGAAAGGTATCAAAGCTGTGGAGGACATAGAGAAGAATGAAGTGAAAGCGGCTATGCTGGTAAACTTTGAACGTGGTATTATCGGTTTATTTCCTTTTTTTTTTTTTTGGTATGTAAAGTTTTAGTAACTGGAAAATCGTTACGAACATTTTTTTCCTTATAATTGCAATTGAAATAAACTTTTCTGCTAAAAAAATTGACTTGTAGCTTGGATTAAGAGAAAAAAGACTTGGAATATAGTTGGAACTATATGACTCTGATACTTCGACTTAAGTTTTGTTTTGGATCTTGATTTTATTCGGACACTCAGTAATGTGAATTCTTTTTATCACTTTTCTTTTGCTTTAGTCTGGTGGCACAAAGGATCCTGATGTCAAAGAGATCAAAGCTGCTCCATCTATAGACAATGAAGTGGTGAATCAGGTAAGTTTAATGATGCCGGTTTCAATATATTCTGACAGTTAGTCGCCATTAGCTTGGTTTGATGGAAGTTAACATGTCAAGGGGGTGGGAACAATGTTAACTAGACAACCTTTTCTGCTTCACGAACTCCTAAATTATCTATTTATTTTCATTACTTACTATTACTTTTACTAACCAATTATACTCATGGCAAGTGGGAACATTGAATTTATTCTCCAGTCTTTCGTTTTGAAACGAAATTGTTTGTTTTTGCATGATTTTAGAGAAATTAAGGAAAAATTAATCAACTTCTAGATGAATTTATCTGACCATGTTTCAATTACTTCAGGCAACCTCTAACGGGCCTAATGTAGCAAGGAAAGATATCCAAGCTGTGGAGGAAACAGAGAAGAATGAAGTGAAAGCAGCTATGCAGGTAATCTTTGAACGGTCTATAAGTTTATCTCTGTTTTTTTTTTTTTGGGTAAGGAAGATTTCAGTAACTGGAAAAACAAAAAGAACGTTTTTTTTCCTCGTAATTCTGATGAATATCAACCCTTTCTGCTATAAAAAATTAAAAAAAAAAAAAACACTTGTAGCTTGGATTTGTTGAAAAAAGATTTGCAAAATAGTTGGAAACTACAGGTTTATACATACAAATTTTGGACCACATCTTGTCAATGTATATATAGTTGCTTCACTAGTCTTTATTATGTTTCATTAAAGAAAGTTGCAGGCTGTCCACTGTTTATTCTTGGTAACCAACCTCCGAAAATTGACTATTGTATGCTTTTCCGCGATTGTGACGGAGATGACAAACTAAAATTTTTGTTGTAAAATTCCTTTTGCAATGTATTTGCAGGTTAGCAGAGTAGAGCCTGAAGTCACTCGGACTAAGAACATAACTACTTTACCTTCTGAGACTAGAGAAAAATTTGATGGTGTTAAAACTGGAGAACTTCCTCAAACACATGTTTCTAATATAGTCCAGAGAAATTGGGAATGCGCCATATGCAAAAAAACATTCAAAATCCAGGGGGTTTTCGATTCCCATCTTCAAGGTAAAAAACACAAGCGTGCGATAGACAAGGCAGTGAAAGCAAAGAACGAGACATTTAGTCCGAAGACATACGATCATTCAGCTGTGGAGGATCCAGGAAGGAGTTCAAACAACCAGACAGTTTTTCCCAAGGTTTTCTCGCACATCCCGAAGCAATTTGATCAGTCCATTTATTCGCCGGGAAATATTTCCAATGTATCAACCAGCGGATGGGAACCTAGTGTTATCTCGGGTGGGCAATCTGATCGGTCCACTTATTCTCCGGGAAACATTTTCAATGTATCAAGCAGCGGATGGGAACCTAGTGTTATTTCGGGTGGGCAATCTGATCGGTCCACTTATTCGCCGGGAAACATTTCCAATGTATCAAGCAGCGGATGGGAACCTAGTGTTATCTCGGGTGGGCAATCTGATGAGTCCACTTATTGGTTGGGAAACATGTTCAATGAATCAAGCAGCGGATGGGAACCTAGTGTTATCTCGGGTGGGCAATCTGATCAGTCCACTTACTCGCCGGGGAACATTTTCAATGTATCAAGCAGCAGATGGGAACCTAGTGCTATCTCGGGTGGGCAATCTGATCAGTCCACTTATTCGCCGGGGAACATTTTCAATGTATCAAGCAGCAGATGGGAACCTAGTGTTATCTCGGGTGGGCAATCTGATCAGTCCACTTATTCGCTGGGAAACATTTCCAATGTATCAAGCAGCAAATGGGAACCTAGCGTTATCTCGGGTGGGCAATCTGATCAGTCCACTTATTGGCTGGGAAACATGTTCAATGAATCAAGCAACGGATGGGAACCTAGTGTTATCTCGGGTGGGCAATCTGATCGGTCCACTTGTTGGCCGGGAAACATTTCCAATGTTTCAAGCAGCGGATGGGAACCTAGTGTTATCTCGGGTGGGCAATCTGATCGGTCCACTTGTTGGCCGGGAAACATTTCCAATGTTTCAAGCAGCAGATGGGATCCTAGTGTTATCTCGGGTGGGCAATCTGATCAGTCCACTTATTGGTCGGGAAACACGTTCAATGTGTCAAGCAGCGGATGGGAACCTAGTGTTATCGCGGGTGAAAGGTTTCAAGGCAAGCCAAAGAACGTTGTTCTGGGACAAAAACCAATGAAACAAAAGAAAGCAACAGTCGGGCCGAATGATTCGTCTCTGTGGTGCGAGATTTGTAACGTAAGGTGTGATAAGTCAAACATGAAAGCTCATCGTGGAGGAAAAAAGCACTTGAATAAGGTTCGATCGTTGGCTAAAAAGTAGGTACTGCAAGTATTTCAATTTGCTCTTTTTTTTAAAAAACTACAATATAAGTTGTAACTTGTTATATAAGTAAGTGAAGATTGGATGGTATACGTAGGCTTTCAAAAGGGCTGTTTGTATGCATGCTCGTGTTCGTGTTTGTGTTCGTGGTCCGTTGGTTTTTTCTGTTCTCGTGCATGAATGCTTATTTTAAGACAATGGCCTGGATGGAATACATAATTAAGATTGACCAGAGTTTTATTATTTTATTTTTTTACTATTATTCTTTTTCCTTTATTCGATACTAGTTTACAAACACATTCTATGCATGTGTGTGCTATGTATGCTTTTGTTTTTTGTTTTCTGGATATTGTAAAAAGGATCTTATGTATTTGAGGGGAAAAAGAAAATCATTTTGATATAAATAAATTATAAAAATAAAAAGTCCTTCATTAAGATATAGTTTTACAGAATTTAAAGAAAATAAAGAAATTATAATGAGAAAAATAGAAGGAAAAAGTAAGGATAAACTAAAAAAAATTCAATTATTTAATGAGGGATAAACAGAAAGGAGAAAGTGTAAGGTTTTCGAAAAAAAGAACAATTTTTAAAAAATATGTATATACAGGGTAAGGGTAAGGTTACGGTAGAGACTCTCTGAGAGTCTCTACCGGTAGATACCTTTTTTTGACCGTTAAGATTTAATCGAACGGTTCAAATATTGATGGTGTACGATATTTATCATACACCTAACCTCACACAATCATTCCCACCTAAACTCTTCTCCGTCGCCGGCGACGGACGCCGGCGACTCATCTCCGACGCCGGCGACCAACTCCGGCCACCTCCGGCCACAGCCCCGGCCGCCGCCGTCGCCGCCGGCGACCCTATTTTCTTTCTCTTCCCCTTTCCCCTCTTCTCTCTCTCTCTTCCCCTCTCTCTCTTCCCCTCCCCCCGCCGGCCCCCACCCCCGCCGGCCCCCACCCCCGGCCTCCCCCACCCCCGGCAGCCACCCTCCCCCGGCACCCCCCGACGACCCCCCTCTCTCTTCTCCTTTCTCTCTCTTCTCTTCTCTCTCTCTCTCTTCCCCTCTCTCTCTTCCCCTCCCTCCCGCCGGCCCCACCCCCGGCCCCCGGCCCCCGGCCCCGCCCCCTCCCCAGGCCTCCCCCACCCCCGACGACCCCCTCCCCCGGGCCGCCACCCTCCCCGGCCCCCCCCCTCTCTCGCACGATTTCGCGATTTCGCGCGAGAGAGGGGGGGCCGGGGAGGGTGGCGGCCGGGGGGAGGGGGTCGTCGGGGGTGGGGGAGGCCGGGGGAGGGGGCGGGGCCGGGGGCCGGGGGTGGGGGCCGGCGGGAGGGAGGGGAAGAGAGAGAGGGGAAGAGAGAGAGAGAGAAGAGAAGAGAGAGAAAGGAGAAGAGAGAGGGAGGTCGTCGGGGGGGTGCCGGGGGAGGGTGGCTGCCGGGGGTGGGGGGAGGCCGGGGGTGGGGGCCGGCGGGGTGGGGGCCGGCGGGGGGAGGGGAAGAGAGAGAGGGGAAGAGAGAGAGAGAAGAGGGGAAAGGGGAAGAGAGAGAAAATAGGGTCGCCGGCGGCGGCCGGGGCTGTGGCCGGAGTTGGTCGCCGGCGTCGGAGATGAGTCGCCGGCGTCCGTCGCCGGCGACGGAGAAGAGTTTAGGTGGGAATGATTGTGTGAGGTTAGGTGTATGATAAATATCGTACACCATCAATATTTGAACCGTTCGATTAAATCTTAACGGTCAAAAAAAGGTATCTACCGGTAGAGACTCTCAGAGAGTCTCTACCGTAACCTTACCCGATCAAAATAAATGGACAAAATATTTGAATAACAAATAAACGAATCAGTTATATAAAAAGTTAACTAGAACATATGAGAAAGAAAATTGTATTTAAATTCATTAAAAAATAGTGTTTAAATAAAGAAAAATTGTCAAAGGAAATTTAATAGGACATATAGAAAATTTTTGACTGAGGAAAATATTTGAAGAAAATTATTTTATAATGAAATATTTTGTTATACAAATTTAAAATTAAAAGTATATAAGATTATTTTTTAAAATGTAAAAAGATTAAAAAAATGTGCAAAAAAACAAGAAAAGGCAAAACCCACAAAATCAAGAAAAAAAAAAACAACAAAAAGTTAAAAAATGAAAAGATTAAAAAAATGTGAAAAAAAAAAAGCAAGAAAAGGCAAAACCCCACAAAATCAATTTAAAAAAAAAAACAACAACAACAACAGCCAAAACACTCGTTTCAAATAGTAAGAAGTATTGACACTTCTTATATATTGTTAGAATTTTTTTTTCTTTATTTTGATTTTTACGCTACTCTCTTCCATTTCATATCTTTCTTCTTCTTCTCTCTCCCTTCATGGCCCCACCAATACATTCCCCTCCCCCCCTTTTTTTTTTCAATGCATCCTCTCTCTCTCTCACACTATTGATAGGATATAATTTTGAACCATGAAAATTTTATCAAATTTAACAAACTTGCTATATATATATATATATATGAAATTTGAAGGTTTAAAAGTGTATTACATATGCTTACAACTAGATATGATCAATTTACTAAAACATAGTCAAACGAAACATTAAATGAGAAATATTCTCCAAGATAAATAAGCAAAACGAGTGAAAAAGGAAAATTAGTACCTCTTCAAAACACATAGTATTAAACTGAAACTGACGGATTGGTTTTCAAATCTGACAAAAACCGAATCGACTGATCTGTTTTTACCCATAATATTAAGAACGAGATAAACATTATATGTAAAATAGTTCCTAGAAGAACTCTCGTTCTCCCTCGTTCCATAATAAAAACATTTAATTGGATGAAACTATAAGTAAGAATACTTGACATCCAAAATGTTAAAAGATAATTCTACATAGATAACACCACAATATAAGAAGATCCAAATAATATCTACATTATCGTTACGAATATTGTAAATAAATTGTCACATCATTTGGAACAAAACATTTAGTAAATAACTTAGATCGCTACGCCATTTTTTTGTCACCCTACTCAGTACTCATATGCATATGTAATTTATTATATAATAATAATAATAATAATAATAATAATAATTAATAGGTCATCTCCACAATATGCAATCTTACGCTGAGGCTACTGAGCATCAAGGGAGTCGCTAATGGCGCTGGATTTTCGGGCCAATTCCGAGAGGTTGGAGCCGACAGATCCCGCCCGGGAGAAGCTGGAGCCTCGGTGGTGCCGGCACCGGAACGAGCCAGCGTGAGTGGTGGGGGAGCAGAGGCAATTCCACCTTGTACTAGGGGATTTTGTCACGGCTGGTTGTGCTCTTGGGGACACAAGTAAATGTGTTTGTTTCTCCAACTCATTCAAGTTAATCTCCGGTATGTTTAGCTTGAAGTTCATGTTGCTTTCGTTCATCTTCTGGGGTGATCTTTGTTCCACTTTTTCATCCATAATTTCGCTTGTTCTGATAATTTTTTTGAATTGCACCAAAAGAACAACAATATGTGTAAATGACAAGTAAAAAAAAGTTATTCCTTTATTTCAATAAATCGAGTTCGGGACTTGGTGTAGGATAAATATCAGTTGTATTTTTTTTTTAATTTTTTAACTTATAATGAAAAAAGATATGGGGAAAAAAAGTCTAACATCTTATTTTAATAGAATAGACCATGAAATAATTTTAAGATCTAATAGCATTAAAATCAAATCAATGATTGAAACTGTTTTATTTAGCCTCAGCCCTCAAATAATGTTGTAAAATATATCGAAAAATAGAATAAAGGGAGATAATTCAAACATTCATGGAAAAAAATACATCTTATATTGACATGTTTACATGCTTAAATTCATTACAAAAGAGAGAGATTATTGATGTAAAAATGAGTTAATATTCATTAAAAAAAAAAAAAAAAAACAGCAGCAACAACATAAGTGACTCAAAATTACAACCTAGAAACACCATTTCCAATTTGTTACTCCGATGAAGAGAGAAATAATAGAGAAAGGCAAAAAAAAAAAAAAAAAAAAAAAAAGTTAGGAAAAAATTAAGTTCATGTGTACCTTGAATGACCAATGGGGATATAACTTTTTGCAGAGAATTTCTCAGGAAAATAGGCACGGAAAATAATTATATCTCTTCATAGAAAGAGAGAGAGGTGAGAAAGTTAAGATCTTTGTGATATTGGACTGTTTTTAGTTACCCTGTCAATAAGGAAAAAAGTCTGCGAGTTCTAACCGCTTTTGTTTTTACTGTTTCAAACTTGTGGTTACACCTAATTACTAATTTGTGGTCATTAGTTCTCCTCCTTTAACTTGAAAAACAGACTGTTATGACTGTAATTATTCTCTGTTAGAACCTTATTGGCATGATTTTTTTTTTTTTTTTTTAAATTATAGGTAGAAATGATATCTATAAATGATGATAAATTCAACCAACAAAAATTGAATCTTTGCGTATGGTGAATTTATTGATAGTTTGATATATATATATATATATATATATATATAACAATCAAATATGTATGTATATATATATATATATATACATATTTGATTGTTCGTAAACAAGTTGACAAACCTCTTAATTTTGATAATTGAGACCGGAATGTTAATTGCCGTTTCTTAATTATCAATTTGTGTACATTTTCAAGACTGAAAATTTTAGAGTCTCAAATTCCAATATTCTAAAATTTAGATTCAAACTTATAAATAAGTTCATTGTGCTGCATAAGTGCAAATAACCCTTTTTTAACAAATGAATTTAGACTGGTTTATGAGAACTTTTAACTAATTAGAGCGATTATTCAGCAAATCCTAGATGGGATAACAATAAATAGTAAATAGTAATAGTCTATTTCCACGTCCAGTGGAAAAGCCTTTAATTTCTGAATCTGCCCAGTCAAAAATAAAAAATCAAAAAAAGTTTAAAACAGAAATAAAAGTAAAACATAACCAATTCCTTGACTCTTTCTTCTCCCTATTTGCTTTTTATTTTTTTATTTTTTTTTGGGAAGAACACAAACAAGATGAAAAAGAAGGTAAGCTGAAAACTAATACTGATTTATTAAAAAAAAAAAAAAAAACTAGTATCTTTTTTGGCCTCAAAGGGATACAAATTAACAAACTCAAAACGTTCACCATTACAGAGAAACAAGACACTTTCTAAAGAAAAATCAGTAGTACAACAGTAAAAATAACAAACACTTCTCCCCTTTTCCTTGACCTTTATTGGGAAAGAAAAAAAGAAAAAAGGAAAAGGAAAAGAAATGGTAATAATAATCTTCATGTCCACCACCTTTTCATTTCTGCCTCTTGTATATCTTGGCCAAGAAAGATTGCAGCACTGCCTGAACTGCTTTACTTGGATGAGCTTCAATTGATTTTATGAGCTTCTGGTAACTGTTGTTCTCATACTCCGCAAACACGCCCTACAAATCCCGAAACCAAAATTTCAAACAAAAGTTACAAACTTATGTAAGAAAAAAAATCGGAGAATTCAATGACCATAATTGGTACTTCAAAACTATGGACCATCAAATCTTCATCAAGGTCCGTAGAATCATCAACATGAATAGGTTTTTAAGTTTATCCCACTATGATCTAACGGTCGAAAGTTTAATTGTACTATGAGGGTACCGTATCCTACCACAGAATTCTTCAAGAAAGTAACTCTACAAACTTGGAAACTAACCTCAAGGTCAAGGACTTTGTATAACTCTTTCACTTTCTCAACACATGCTTCGTCTGCTTTCCCATAATTCTCCTGGCAAAACAAACGCACATTTTGCATAAGCATAGTGAAGATCACTCTCCAAGGCAACATACACACTGACAGGATGAATTTTCTGGCTCACTTTTAATAACTTCTTTTGTTCCTCGGTAGAAAGTTCGAGCGCTTTCACGACCAACCAAGAGCACTTGAAGTCTTCAATATCCGTACCAACCTATAATCCCAAAGGCCGTCACTGACATCTGAAATATTAAAAACAGACTATTGCTTTACGGCTTGCCAAGAGAGCATAGCCCCATTACATACCTTGCCAATCACATCCGGATGACCAAAACAATCCAAATAGTCATCCTACACAACACATTGTCGAGTTGTTAAAAATTACAGTACAAAGTTCTGTGATAACATAGCAGATTAAGTTTGAAGTTATAACTTTCCTTCTATCATCCTATGGTCTAGCAGAAACCAAAAGAAGACATGCAACTTTAATCACCTGTACTTGAAAGTAGGTTCCCATCTCAACAAGAATATTCTTTACATCTAAATGCTTCTCGAGATCTTCACCCGCCATCAGCAATGCACAGGCAACCTAGACATAAATAGCCATTACAAAGAATCATATATCAGAACAGGTTTACTCGATGAACATGGCAACAGATACAGGCCGACCTATCACAAACATATAGAGGGGTAGTTTAGAAATGTATGAGAAAGCAAGGATTTATGCTCACCGGGAGGTAAAATGAGTAATAAGCGGTTTTGTACTGAACAATGCGGCGGTGACTGCATCACAACACAAGTTTTTTAGCAGGTTAAACACGGAGAGAGCGAAACCAATTTGATTCAAAATCTCGTACAGATGTCACGTCTCAAGTTCACTTACATTGGCAACGAGTACTTTGAGAGATCTTTCTCTCCTTCAAGTGTGGTAATTAGATCTATCATTTGTCCGGATGCTGTTTGGAATTCCACCTGGACATTGACAAATTCCAGCAATTAATCAAGAGAAAAGGGATTTGCTTGTCTTGCTCCACCATCTTTTAAAGAAAAGCATACCTCGTTAAACAAATCCAGAAGATCCACATAGTATGTCTTGCCTTTGAAATGATTTTTTAGAATTCTCGAGATATGGTTGCGAAGCATAATGCCATCATTAACAGCAATCATGCCAACCTAGGATTTAACGGTTAATAGACTTATTTAGTGTATAGACAACAAGAGTCGCCAATGTGCTTTCACTAATAATATTCCCGAAAAAATAAAAAGTGTTATTACTCACACCTTTGGCACTCGGAACCAGCAAGGTTGGCCACGCCGTGTTACTGAGTTATCCATGATATCATCAAGAACCAGAAAATATGCTTGAAGCTGCAAAAATCAATGATTCAAAACACTGAAATTCCCACGAAATCTTGTTGGAAGCAATTAGCATAGCAAGTAAACATCCTAATTGATAAACAACTAATGACAGACATACGTAGAAAGAGAGAGACAGAGAAGGAGAGAAATTTGTAATTACAGAGGAAAGAAGACGAAAAATAGAGAGGAGCTCTAATATTCAATTTCATTAATCAATGCCAAAATTAAAATTACAATCACTAGAACTATTAATAGACAACTATAAAAACAGTAATAAAGTTTCAACAATCCTAAATACTCCTAATGGATCAACATATTCAAAGATTCATAACTATCGACTTTTTTTCCCCGCATCGCAAACACGACCAAAAAGTAACTGGTGTCTCAAGTAATTATTGTCTATACCCATTCAATGCACCAGCCAAGAGAAGAAGCAAGGAAGATTTCCTCTTCACTTAGTTCCTTTCCTTCTTTAAGCAATTTGTAGCTATCAATAACAGATAGCCCTCGGTTAAGTTTTCCTGCAAAACAAAACAATCAACAATACTCCACAACCTGTGGAAAAAATAGTCCCTTCTCCAAATCTAGAAGCTCCAAGATGAATAGATATTAAAAAAATAAAAAACCTCCTGGCACATTGTAATCCAACATCTGCAGCAAATCAAAAAGACCTTATCAGAGCTGATGACATAACATCAATGTACTTGAAAATATTCGACACACACAACAACTAGAAAGTGGACACCATCTACGAGTTCCATTTTGCGGGAGCCACTTGGTGCCAATGCCCCCTAACATTGCTCTATAGAACAACATGGAAGAAATCTTTTCAAAAAAACATATTCTTGAGACATTGGGGAAAATGGAAATCGAATTGAATCAGATCTAAGGGTGTTCATGTACTAACTATAGTTTGTGATCCTGTTTTACAAGCATATCAAAGGAAGAAATACTTGATCAACTCCAACAATAAAGTACTTAGATTTTAAGACACAATTACATACATATATATATATGTATGTATGTATGTATGTATGTATGTACGTACGTACGTACGTACGTACGTATACTAACATAGCTATAAAATTGAGTTTCATGTTTGACAAACACATTCCAATTCTAGTAACGCCTACCAAAATCTCTGGATAAAAACCAATATTTTAAAGGAAAAACATTATTTTCACATCAAATTAAGATCTTGCTCAAAATTTTTCTGTCAAAACCAGAACTTGGGAACTTATTAGGAAAAAAAAATAAAAAATAAAAAATAAAAAATAGAATTTTCCAGCAACTAGAAAGCTAGTTTTAATCTTTAGCTTCATACCCAGATTCCAAAATGACATGAAAAATCCAACTAAAAAAGAAAATAAAAGAAAAACTGAAATTACCAATACGCGAAAACCATGCACATTACACTGATGAAATGAACAAGAAATCTAGAGAGAGAGAGAGAGAGAGAGAGATTGGGAAATACCCGATCGACCCATTGGCGAGAGTCATCTGTGAACTCGAAAGCTGGGTCGTTGAGGAGCTCCGACTTCAGAATGGAGTAAACCTCCAGGAATTTAGCTCTGATCTCACTCATTTTCTCTCTCAAAACGAAAACCAGAAAAACCAAGAACAGAGTTAGGAGAGTGAAACAGAGAGAAAGAGAGGGAAAGAGATCTTGGGAGAGAAGAGAATCTGTCACGGAGTGAGAGAGACTGGCTATGCGTTGGTTTGTGCATCTGAAATAGAGAGAGGAGAGAGAAAGAAGAGAGAGGAGAGAGAAAGTGCGCGCACGTGAATAACGACGTCGTGTTGGGTGTAATAATACAGACCTTGGAATTTCAGCCCAAATAACCAGGGACTGTTGTCCCCCCTGGTGGCTGATTCAACTTTCGGACTTGGTTTCGCTCTTATTTACAATCATGCCATTTCCCACCCAAAAAAAAAAGCAAAATTCCTTTCTTTTTTAATTTAATTTCTCTCTAATTTAACTAACATCACTCTTTTGATCCTAAAAAAAAAAAAACAAAAGGCTTTTGACATTTCAATTCAACTTCAAGTAAATTGTATTTTTCATCTAAGTTTTTATCTTTTTTTGAAAAATCAACAAAAATTATAACTAATTTTAAAAAGTCAACAAACTTTAATTTAAAATTTTTATTTTCAATTGGCGAACCAAATGCAATTATACACAGTTTTTAACTATTTTATTTTTTAATAAATTGAATTCATCAAGTTTTTATCAAATTTATATCAAACATTTACGGCGCCCGTTTGCGGAAGGTATTGGATATGGAGTTTTGGACACGTTTTAAATAGGAGATAAGTTGAGCTTTGAAAATGTGTTTGGTTAAAAAAAATGCTTGAAGTGAAAATGTGTAAAATCTTAAAAATATTAAGAACAAATATATCAATATGGATCTTGTTTCGTTTTTATCGAAAGTCTATGAATTTTTTTAAAAAAGAAACATATGTCATTTAGACTTTAAATAATAAAATTATGATTATAAATATTTAAAAATATAAATAGTGAAAACTATTTCGAGTTAAAAAAATAAAGTGTTAGAGATGTGATTTGCAAATATTCCCAAACAGACCCTTAAAATGCACAGAATCAATAGTCTGTTGCCAATGTAAAACGAGGTGAAGTAATAAAGAATCTCCACCTTTTTCCTTTTTTTTTTTTTTTATTCCCTCTTGTCTGTTTATTTATAGTTTATCTCTTTTTCCTCTTAAATACCAATTTGTTGGATGCTTTGTTTGATTAATGAATACGTGTAGTGAATATATTATTGGCATGTTAATTAAGAAAGAAGATTTATGTAATGTTTTTTTTTTCCACCGATATATTCTAAACTTATCGTACAATTATAATTTACACTCTAAATTTTTAATTTTAGTAAGTTATATTCTAAATTTATAAATATATAACCATTTACATTTGAACTTGTAATTATGAAGTCCTTTTGGGGCAATATTGTAATTTGAAAGTCCTTTTGGGGTTGTTAAGTAAGGCAAAGTAAACAGAGATAAAGTATTTTAACTAAAGTGACCAATCAGAGTTATTCTCACAAAAAGAAAAAGCAAAACTGACCAATCAGAATTTGTCAAATTTTGTGGGCTCTCTCCATTTTCCTTATCTTCCCATGTCAACACTCCTCATTTCCACACCCCATAAAAATTTAAAAAGAAAATTAAAAATAAAAAAATAAGTGGGTCAAAGTAGTACTTCACAGTCGTGAAAAGTTCTATCATAAACTTTGAATTTTAGACGTTATTATAAAATATCTTTAAATTTTAATTTATAAAATACCCTTAAATTTTAATTTATAACAATCTTTTTTTTAATTTAAAAAAGTCTATGAATTTTCTCTATCAATTAAATTTTGATAAAAAAATATATATCTAATACTCGTTAAAAATATCAATCTAGGGGTATTAAGTATGAAATTATAAAATAACAAACATTGATAATATTCTTTATCTTTATTAAATGTGAAATTACGAAATTATCTATAAGAGAGAAATATAAGAAAAACATGAGAATCAACCATAAATGTTTACTTTTTAAACTTAAATATAAGTGTTTCATATTTAATATCCATAATTTATACTTCAAATACGTGTTATGTGTATTTTTTTAGTTAAAAAATTAATTGAGCGGAAAAATTCATAAAGTTTTCCAAATTTTAGATAGAAAATTGTTAAAATTAAAATTTAAAGAGTATTTTGTGACTGTAGTTAAAATTAGAGATGAAAAAATATAATTTATCCTAAAATAATCAAAAGCTTTGGTCAACAATGATGACAAGGGGACACGTGGAGAAATCTGCTTGCACTAAACAGAAGCTTCAAATGGACCAAATGGAATCTTCCTTTAGAGAGTATCCTTAAACGAGAAATCTGATTGGTTGGTCCATTTTTATATTGCTTAGTCGTGGTTCTACGCAATTCTTGTTACCTTTGCTTTTATTTATTTATTGCCTTTTTTCATTATTGACTCGTTGTTACCTTACCTACCCCATTCACTAAGCACAAAATCAATTTTCGACATTCAAAAACACGTTTGAGAAAAATATTTAAAATATGTTAACTTTGGTTGGACATATATTATATGTCGTCATTACATACATGTAGCAGTCATACAATATTATAAGTTAAACCGTGTTAGAAACGTCTAGTTTCATTAATGATCCCAAACTAAAATAGCTTTTATTTAGATTTTTATTTTTATTTTTTTGAAATTAAAGATAGTAAAATCTAAATTCCTTTTGATAAAGTTAAATTCATTATCGTTAGATTATACTTTCAATCACTTTTAATTTAGAATTTTGAAGAGCTTGATGGGAAAATTCAGAGAGAGAGAGATAAGTGCAATTACTATGCATTTTGTCAAAGAAGATAAGAACAACAAGCACATACAGGAAAAAAAAATTGGCTATAAATACAACTTAAATTTATGTGCTATTTATACAGAAAATCACATTATATAATAGTAAAAAATCAAAGTGTAAATGGAGTACATTTGTGTACTTTGCTACCCTTTAGGTAGTGAATAATCCTAAAATCACTCTCTTGCTATTTGTGTACTCAAAGAAGAAATGACTTTTAATATTGATATTTAAGTTTAACTCTAATTAAACTGTATTTTTTCATCTCAATTTTTATCTTTTTTCTGAAAAGTGAATAAAATTTATAACTAGTTATTGAAAATTCAACCAACTCCAACGTAAAAATTTCATTTCTAACTAACTTATCAAATTATAAAATTTTGGTCACTGGTGAACTGATCCAATGTACAAGCAATAAACTCACTCAAGTAACCATTTTATATGTAAAAAAAATACAAATAAATCACACCAAATAAAATAGAAATAAAAAAAAAAGGAAAAATGGAAACCCTTTTTCAAGGATGCTATCTTTGTAGTTCTTGTTTGCAAAGTGGACAACAAGATATGATTCTTAGCCATTGGTCAACACACTTGAGGTGGAACAAATGGGAACATGGTAATTGCCTAACTTCTTCCTTTTCTTTGTACTTGGCTAGGCAAATGCAACATTCCTGTCAATGACAATTAAACATAAGAAAAAAAAAAAAAAGTCTTTTGAGCTCTAGAAATTAGGTTGTTATTTTAATATCTACATATATTAGTTGTATGTGCCTGCTTTTAATTTATTACATACATATATATTACTTTTTAAGTTTTTTTTTAGAAAGAATATAGATATTAAAAATTTAAAAGAAAAAAGCAAATAAAAATTTTTTCTATATGATATTATATACATAAAAGTAAATAGACCATATAAAAAGAAAAAAAAAAACTATTGGATAGGAAAAATCAAATATAAAACTAATTAAAATGTTCTACATAAGAAGGAAAAAGATTTTTAAACAGGAAGACAATTGAAAAAAATGGTGAGGACAAATCAAGTTAGGGATGCATATGAGAAGGAAAAAAATTTTAAGTAAGAGCACATTTGAAAAAAAAAAAAAAAAAAGAACACTAATAAGTACATTTGAAAAAATAATATTATATACATGTGTTAGGAAGGAAAAAAAAAAAAAAAGGGCAATGATAAACTAATCAAGGATATGCATGAGAAGAAAAAGGATATTTAGATAAAAATGTATGTGAGGTTAATTCGTTAAAAGAAAAAGGCATATACTTTGGCTTAACAAAAAAAAAAAAGCTATTTTGACATAATATTATTTTAGCCTATTACAATAAAAATTAAAAGTTAATACTTACTCTAAAATATATTTTTATAGGGATAAATTAGATTTATAAGTAAATCTATTGAACAGAATGATAGTTATGAAAATTAAAAAGGTAAGAGTTAGAAAAAAAAAAAAAAAAAGCAAATAAAACTTAGCAAAAGTTGAAGGGGAAAAAAAAAAAACAACAACAATAAGTGCAAGAGAAGAAATCAATAACCAAAGAAAAAAAAAAAAAAAGGACATCTTTACATAAAGACAAAATAATTTAATCAAATTTTTGAATAATATTTTGCGAAAACTTTTTCTTTTAACATAGTTATATATTAGTCAAAAAAGCACATTTATTTCACTCTATAAGATGTCAACTCAATATCTTTTAAAAACTAAATCGGTGAGGTCTGCCTATATCTTTATGGGTCTCACGTCTATAGGGTTGGTTTTGGACAAAACCGAAAAGCATTTTTGATATATGTAAGTATATATTATATATGAACGAATGAGTATGATTAATTCTGCAAAGCTTTTTATGATAGTGTCTTGTTATTTTTTTTATCAATAGTGTATGTTTTTGAAAATTTAACCATAACAAAATCAAATCAAATAATAATAACAAAAGAAAATGATTCAAAACTAGCAGAACCTAATACGAATATAATGATTTAAAATATAATCCTATCAATAAGGTGTCTTTTTATATCCTAATATAAAATTCTAATTGTACGTTAAGTTATTTTACCTTATAAGTTTTTTTATTTTTTAAAATCTATTGCATATATTATTTTAAAGAGGCAAAGTTCACCATCAAAGACCAACTAATAAAGCAGTGAAAATCTCTACAATATCTTTTAAAAAATTTGCAACCAAATCCCTACACGTGTAGAGCACATGCCTTCCACAGGTGACAAAAACAAAAACAAAGAACATCTGAGTAGTGCCATTTCAATTCTCTCAAAATGGAATATATTCCAAACATATCATAATAGTTTCTTAGTTCGACAAGATATAATTATCTAAATTTGATATTTTTTTATATTTCTTCATTCTGAGAAAAAGTATTTCAATTTTTATAAAGATTTGGGAGTGTGACTTACTGGATCTTCGACAGAAGTGTCTGATTTGCAATCTGTATTAATTCCAAGGTCCAATTTGCTGTCAATTGCTTTGTATTTCCAACTGGGCAGCTCAGAGATTTGGTCATCAGAGGCTCCTTTGTCAATGGACCCCATGTTCATGTTGTAACCTAGAAGGCTACTGATCAGTGGCACACAACAGCACAATAGGAGGAACAACAGGAAGGGGAAGGAGTAGCTGATGGCGTTCCACGCGAGCAGGGCGATGCAGAGGACGTGGAGCTTCGGGGCTCGGCGAAACGAGCTGAACCGCGAGTCGAACACCCAAACGTTTCCCATCACAAACCAGATTGCAAAGAAGAGCTCTAGTGATGTCCTGCACTTGTTCATTAAGTGTGTGCACCTACACAAGTTACACATAACAAACTCAGACCACAACAAAATAATAATAGTAAAAATAAAAAAAAATAAGGACAATTTTAGCTTCTTTTAATTTGTGTTTTGAATTATTTCTATTTTCATATTGTTCTTTGCTGAATTTTGATAATTAGAATACGGGTTAATAATCATGTACTCATTTGTCACAAGTTTTGTTCACAAATTTGCTCTCACAGAAAATGATTCTCTCTCTCTCTCTCTCTCTCTTTTTAATTGAGATCATCTTTCTAATTTTGATATATCAAATATCATCTAACTAACAATATATGACATGTCATCGAATGAAGTTATAAGCATTTTAAACTTTTTTTTTTCAATAATATGATGTAATTTAATTGATTAAACATCACTAAAGACACCAAAAATTGAGAGGAGATTGATTTTTTTTTTTTTGGTACTATTATTCACCAAATTATTTTTATTTTCTCAGTTTAGCCCTGTTTAATATTGTTTTGGGCTAATTAATACCTAAATCTATTTATCTTTAGCAGTTTTAATCCCAAATTAAATTATCTACGATCAAATTATGACCCAACAAAACTAATCACACGCACATCATGTGATAGTTTTAAATTAAAAATAGTCACCTAAAGTGTAACATGCTTTTTTCATTACCCTAAAAAACACCCTTTGAAGTTGAATAATTTCCTACCTTATGGGCCCCCTAGGAAAGAGCCAAACTAGGCTTAATTTTCCGATTAGGGACCAAAGCTGCTAAAATAAAAATAAAGAAATAAATAAAATCCAAAACTTATTGGTCAAGGGGAAAGTACAAAGAAAAATGAGGTCATAGATTAAAACTTAAGGTAAAAAAGAAAGTTCGAAATGTGAGTTTAAAACGTAATGCTAAATGAGAGACTCAGAATAATTTCCGATAGAATTTACAATGAAAGTAAAAAAACAAAAACAAAGTTACCTAGATTCTTCAATTGACCCCCTTTGTTGCTCCATATCAGAAAGGGTAAAAGCATCACCTTGAGTAACATGAAGATACCTAAAACGCCCATAGAGAAGCAAAAGATTGAGAAAACACCCAATAACATAACCAACTATCCACATCCTCATGGGCCAAACTGGCCTCTCCCTCTTGGAGATGGCCAGAGTAGTAGTTGAGATGCTAATCTGAACAAGCAAAGCAATGAGCTCCAGCATCATCCAAGTGCTCGAGTTGAAAGGGTTCGTCCCGAGATCCGACCTCGACCCGTTTTGGTAGTGGAACACTCTCCTCAAGAAGGTGAACCACCTTGCTCTAGACACCCTCATGGCCAACCTTATCAACAACGAAGGCAGGGCACGGGGTGGCCTATTTCGGGCACTCGTCGTGGTTGGGACGGTGATTCGATCCCCGATAGCACCCGAGCTCGATGAGAAAGAAATAGTGTTTGTGGAATTGCACAAGGAGTCTGCTGGACAGTAGTAACGGCTGTTCATGGTGTCAAGCTCCAAACTTTTTTTGTGGACTAATTAGGAATTTGGTGTGGCCACTATTGCAAGACAATCATATTGCTGAACCCGGGTTTGTCCTGTTTTTTTGTGCATATCAGATTTGAGTTTCCAAAAAATAAGTTTGAACTAGAATTGCTAAAACGTATGTTTTTTCAAGCAAAAAAAGATATATATATATATATATATGTGTGTGTGTGTGTGTGATTTTACCATTGAGAAACTGAAGCTTGTCCAAATCAAAAAAAAATCCGCCAGCTCTAACTTGAAGCAGAAAAGGTTTGAACTTTATTGGGTATGTACCAAAATCTTCTCTTTTGGACGAAAACTACTTCAAATTCCTGAAAATTCTCAACCAAAAAACATAGAAAATATGTACTAGAGGCCTAAAGCTCAACTGGGCACTAAAAATATGGACCTTTAACTTGAACACACAAATTAGAAAAGAATTTGAAAGTAAATTTATATGAGGACCAAGCAAAAGGAGAAGAGGAAAATAGGTGTGACGAAGGTGTCAAGAGGGTGAAGTTGGTCTCAGATGGTGACCAAGAATCAAACTGCAAAAAAGGACTATTTTGCTTTCATTCCAAGGGAATCATAGGAGAGAGAAAGAGAGAGAGAGAGAGAGAGAGAGGAGAGAGAGAGTTTGGAGGGAAGCCAGGCAAACAGTTGGCCTAACTTCTTTCTGGTTTTTGTTTATCAAGGAAGCAAAGCTTAGAGAGAGAGAGAGAGAGAGAGAGAGAGAGAGAGAGAGAGAGAGACAGCAACTGCTTCTTCAACTGCAAATCTCTATCCAATACAAAATTAGCAACAAAGCAATTGTTTTTTTTTTTTTTTTTCATGATAACAACATTTGTGCTTTGTTTGTTTTCACCTTGGTTTGAATTTGGCAAGAAACCAAATTTTATTTGTATTTTTATTACCTATATTTTTATGAAAAATTATTGACGCTTTTGCCTCTTGGACTTATAATTGTAAAAATTGTTCTTTGAATCTTTTTTTTTTTTTTTTAACAAATTATTTACGAATTTAGTAACTTATTGTAGAGCGCCCAAAATCTATACGAACGTCTAAAATTTACACTGAAACGCCTTCATGCACATGAGGTAAAAATTTACATTTTTGTTTTAAAACGAGCTTATATAATATACAGAAAACACTTATATCTAAATTTTAACAAGCGTATTCGATTCATAAACGGTTTAATTTACGAAAAGTTCGGGGACAAAAACGCCTAATCTACTCTTATATTAACTGATTTGAATTCTAGCGGGTACAGTAGCCAATGTAAAGATTTTTATGGTGAGACATCTGAGGTTGGCCACCTAATTCAACTAGCAGATTTGCATAAAAAAATAGTAATGGCCATCTCTGGTTTTGTATTTTTGCAATTTTGACAACATAAATTCAAGATGTGGGGTAAGCCTGATGTTCTGTGGGACCCCTCCTTTTCTATCCATTGGAGGATTGCCAAGTTGGCTTATCCTTTTGCATGACCATGACGGATATTTTACATATAATTAGCATTATTTTGCAAAATACTTTAAGATCTTGAGGGTTATGTTACTAATTCCTTAATTAATTGGAATTTAATTTCGGATTAGTTAAGAAATAAGTGATCAAAATGAGAATGAGAAAAGGATAAGAGCCTTCAGTTTTATCTCTTAAAAGGAGGACAAAGAAAGCTTCACCAAAAAAATCATATTCATTGAAGCTAAAGAGTTTGGAGGCAAGTCCACATGGGTGTCACAAGAAATGTGACAACCTTGGCCCCCCATTGAATTATTTTGTTGATTTGTATATTTTAATATATTGATATTGTTATTATAGCGGAATTTTCAAATTAATTTTCTCATGTTGATATTGCTTCTCACCTTAAATAAACAATGATTTAGACATGGTTATTGTGGTCATCAAACTCAAAATTAAAATTTTGAAGTTCTAGATTTCTATTGATGTATTTGTGAAGAAAGCTCTTCAACCCTATTTATTGTTAATTAAATTAATATAGATATATTTTAATTTTGACAAACAAAATTGTCTAATTAAGAAACATGACATATTTTTGCCCATTTAATATTCTAACTTGCTACGTGTAGGAAAATACTAATATTTTAATGAATAAAAATATGTGAAATATCCAAAGAAACAAACATATATGTTAGCTCTTATATTTCGTAATTGACTAGAATTTGACTGTCTTTTAATATCTTAGCCAATCTTTAGCCTCAATGTACGTGTCGAACTTTTTAAGATTCATGGTCTCTTTTAAGAGAAACGCAATCACGTTATGAAATGGACAGAATATAAAGTTATGGGAATTTTGGCAACCTCTTAATCACAATTAATTTGCAAGTAATTTGTATGAGAATATAAAATATATACGTTTCTTTAATTATAAATATAGAGAGAAGAAATAGGGAAAGCTTAGACTTTGGCTACACTCAAAATACACGCATTCTGTGCGGTTGAAGGTTCAACTTGGACGGTCATTATTGGCACCAAGAAGAAGAAAGTTTCTTGCTTGCATTTTATGTTTGGAAAAAAAAAAAAAAAAACGGCAATATTTATTAGATTGCTTGGTTAGTCTGCCTAGCAAGTTAAATAAACCAAAAAAAAAAAAAAAAGAAAAAAAAGAAAAAAAAAAAAAAAGAGAATACTATCGATTTTAAGAATCATAATTAACATAAAATGAAGACCATTGGAGACCAATAATACCTCCTAGTATCTATGATGGAGCGGCCTAATTACCCTCAAGTCCTCAAGTTTTTAATCCATTTTTACCCTCAAAATTGTTTCTTCTAGTTTATATGAAAATTATAATTTTGTCCCCGTTAAATAATTAAGTTATTACCCTCTTTGAGTAAATATATTCAACCCCTTTTTGTTACATACAATATTTACTCTCACAACGATATGGAAAAAAAAAGTTGAATTTAAATTAAAAAAAAGTTCGTTCAAACCCTATAACATATGTAACTATGTCCATATTAAAAAGAAAATTGTCAATAAATTTTTTGACAGTATCCCACTAAAAATAAAAATAAAAAAAATTGTCTAACTCCGTCATTGCCTAGCATTAGTCTAAATGAACATGGTTCTTCAAGGGTGCTACGTCACTCCAAATTAGAAGTAGTTCCATTGCAACGTGAAGTTTTGGATCATAATAGAAAAGTAAAACAAAATGAATATGCGTATAAATAAATTAGGTAAAGTTTTTAATCCAGTACATGTCTAGCAGTATATATAATAGTTTGGTTAATAACATGTGTGTTCATATAATTAACGTGTAACATTTTCGATTAATATTTATAATTTGTAATAAAAGTTTATTTAAAATTAATATATTACATGGAAAGATTATTACATAGTTTAATATAAAGATCATCTTATAGTTAAGTAAGACTAGAAAAAAAAAATAAAACTTTAATATATATATATATATATATATATATATATGCATGCAAATCGGTAAACAAATGAATCATGTTTGAGTGCATATAAAGATTGAATGGCTATAAGCTTGGTGGAGGCAAAGAGAAAGAAGCCACGTACGTATCTTTTTGTTTTCTTCATTCACTTAATGATGGTCACATAATGAGGCTATCTGTGGGGACTCACATAGATTGGACTAATCACTATTTGTCCTACAATTGATAGCAACATTTTTCCTATTTTAATGCACCAACAAAATTACAAATATATACATATTTTTCAATTTAAAGTTTAAAAGTAGGCGTCACAAACCTTTATTTTTGTATTTATTTTCTTTTTTGTGTTTCTAGAATATATATAAAGATGGAAAATCTTGTAGTCCCAACTTTAATTAGTTAGCAATACACTAATCACTAAGAAAATGGTATTAATCTAAGAGAAGTACTAAATTAAGAAATAAAATATATCTTAATCAACTTCTAACCACAAGATAAGCATATCTTAATCACCCCCCCCCCCCCCCCCCCCTTTTTTTCAATTTTTAATACGTTTATTTAAAGGAAAAGATATAACCGTACTAGTATGTTTTTTTAACTTCAATTAGTATGGTTCATTGAATTAGTTCAATTTTCAGCAGGAAAATTAGGAGAAAGAGAAACTACCTTACAAGCAAACCCAAATCCAATTATCTAACAAACCAATTAAATATGGAAGTACAACTATATTTTAATTTGTTCACTTTTTTAGTAAATATTATTGAACCTTCCATTGAACTGGGTGGAAAATATTTGTTGTCGTTTACCCATGTAAGGAAATTCTACTTTTTCAAATAGACCCAAGTTTACTTCTATTCTCTCAATAAGATAGCCCCTATAATATGTATACCTACATTTGTTGGTTTTCCTCTTATTTTCTTCTTCTTCTTTTTTTTTTTTTTTTTCTTTTTTGTTAGGTAAGTTTTTCTATAATTTTCTGCGGTTGCCTAGACTGAATCAGTTGAGTAGGTTAATTTGATTAAGAAACCTACAAAACAATAATTCAAGATTTTTTTCCCATTATTGTGTAGATTATTAAATTTCATGGTTTCTATTATTGAGAAATATCATTATAGAGTGAGATTATAGAAAGTAGGTGGGATGTTTATTATGGTATTTTATTATAACTTCTTGGTTTTGCACCAAGTGAAATTGGATTTATATCAACCAAACATTTTGCAAGTTTTTTCGTTTTTGGTGTATGTAGATGAATGATCTCATTTTAATTTTTGCCTTATTTATTGTTGTTTGAACTTTTGTCATTGTAGTTCTCCATGTTGACTTGTGTCGTTTGTCAATTCTTGACGTCGTTTAAGCTTTATTGTCGCTTGAGTCTTTGAGTGTTGGTGGGGGTTTTTTGGTCTTCTAAATTTTTTTCTTAATTTTTGTCTGCTGTCCTAGATTTTGCTACGTAATTTTTGTTGTCTTCTCTTTTTGTGTGTGACTCTGTGTGTGTGGTTTTCTTTTGCAGTTGTCGTTTGCCGATATGTTGTCGTTGATACTATTTATTGTCGTTTGTTTCTCTTTATTTTTTTGCTTTTTACGTTTTCCCGTCCACATGTTTTACCTTTGTTAATGTGGTGTGTTTTTCCCCCTTCTGTATTGTGGTTTTACAATTGTGTTTTCTAACTTCTTTCAATGATGTATTAAATATAATTAGTTAGATACCATTTTAGACATCAAATTGGATAGGAGATGTTATCCGTCGTTTTGTTAATCTTTTGCCGTTTGCTAGTAATTGTCGTATTTACTGCCCTTTTACTATTTTTGTCGTTTGATGCATAAAGATCGCTTTTATCGTATTTTCATTAACGGGTTGGGTTTCGATCCTGACCGAACCCTTCCTATCTCTCCATCTGGAAAAAAAAAAGAAAATCGCAGTTATATACATTATACATGCGGGTATTTTGACCCGAGTTGTCCCAAAAAAAAAAAAAAAAAAAAAGAAAGGTCCCAATCCTAAAATCTCTCAGCGTCGTGTCCTCAAATTCCTGAGAACCCAACCGACCTCGTCCTTCATCGCGTCGTCTTCCGCCGCGAAGCCCTACTCTGATTCCGAATTTTTCATCTTTCCGGTAAGCAATTCCTTACAATTTTGAACTGTTCCGCTCGTCATTTGGCCTTTTGATCCAATTTTTCATGATTTTGGTAACCTTTTTTTGCATCTCTTCTCTTTTATGTGTTTCTTGTGAATTAGAACTCGGTTTTCAGGTTTTTTTGTATCGCAGATTGAATTCGCTGTTTTCTAACTCTTCCTATCAAGAATCCATTTTTTAAAATTTGTTTTTCAAAAAATTGTGGTGGCTTTTTTTTTTTGGGCTCTGTTTGTTTCTTTGTATTTTGGGTTTGTTCTAATTTGAAGCATGGGTATTTAATTTAATGGTACTGGATTTTGGAGCATTTGTAATTAGTGTTCTTAATGGTGGAATTGGTGACTATGGCATGTTTTGTTGGACATATTTGTGTGCTAATCAAGCAAATACTTGAAGAAATGTTGTTCTTATTTACAATGGCGGACTAGAAATATATTATATATATATATATATATTTTCATGGGGCGTGAATTAAACCCAATATTGAACTAAAATATTGTTCGACTTCGAATAGTGTGTAATTGAATTTTGTTTACCAATGGTTTTAAGTTTGAAATTAGGTATATTTACAAATTAAATATTGGGACATGATTGAAACTTTAAAAAGAATCTAATAACGTGGCTCCGCCACTGATTTTACGGATATAGTGATTGTGGGGTATAGAGTTTGTGGCAGGTTTTGAAGCATTTGACCCGTGTGTAACTCATACAAGTTAATCAACCTAATATTGGCCATTCTAATTTGTACGGATGTTGTGACTGTGGATTCATAGATTGCGGTGGGTTTTGAAGCATTTTTGTGGTGTTCCAGGTAATTAAGATAGGTAGTGAGCAAGCATGAAACTGCAGCTCGACCAACATGGGCTCCTGCTAAGGTGGGAATGAACAAGGTGGCACTCGATTTTTGGCCCTTCACAAAAGTACTCGTCGAGGGATCTTGCATCTCATACACTTTAAAATCCAGGTACAATATCGATTTTCCTGATATATTTATCCAAAAATATGAGTATTTGTTTCAGCAGCTAGAATCTAGATGCTTCACATACAACTCTTTGCTTAGAGTGTTGTGCGTATACTTTTGGTTAAGGATCAATCTTTATTAATATAATAATATAACTTAAAATGATATAAAAATTTAAATTAAGCCAGTTGTTATCTATATATCAATCTTCTTCTAAAAGAATAATCTGGGTGCTTCTCTTTTGATATAAAATTTTGAATTAAGCCAGTTGTTATCAACATATCAATCTTCTTCGAAAGGAATAATCTGGGTGCAACTCTTTTGTTATTTTTTGTGGTCAATAATAATTTATTCTTTTACCTCAACAACATGTCAATAGTCTTTGTTCTATGTTATCTGTGTTAGATATGGAGTTCTTCCCTCCCTCGCTCTCTCTCTCTCTCTCTCGCTCTCAGCAATTTTAACTCTCGTATGTTATTGTGTTGTAATGATAGGAAAGAGGACAGGACACGCACGAAGAATTGCAGAAGAGGACCTCCGCGAGGAGTTGGAAGAGCGTGAACGAAGGCACGTCTCATTAAGGACAAGTCTTATGGTAAGTTATATCCAACTAGCCTTTCCGCTCGCAAAGTTTTAGTCTTCAGATTTTCTTTTGGTTGTGTCTTTGCTTTGTTTACTGTAACTTTGGCTGATGCTGATTTTGTCCAGTACAGATGACAGAGATGAAGGAAGGGAAGCCATCTACTGTTGGAAGGTGAATTATGGTTCTATACTTGATCACTTAACCAAACTATAATGAATATCACCAATTCACTAAGTACTTATTTCATTAGGGGCAAAGCGAGACACTGAGGACCGCATCATACCACGTAGTGTAGATGCTGATGACTCTGATGTGGAAGTCAAAGTGATGATGAGAGGTAGTACCCTTTAACTGGAATCAGAGTCGTTCGTTTACTTGCATCAACCTGTAGTGTGTATTCATGCTTTGAATTAGTTGATGAGCAGTAAGTGCATATGCTTATTGTTATTTATAGATCTATGTTTCAGGAAAGTTTACTCTGGAACTAGCTTATGCTGTTTTCAAATTCATGGTCCGTGAAATTTTGCTTCTTTTCTTGATTTGAGGATCAATTTAGGTGACATATTACTTCCTATGTATATCTGCATTTGTTTGCTACTTTATTTCATTCCAGTTTTTAATGTTTCTGTGTATGATAAAACTTAACATTTCTAAGCTAATTGAATGTTTTTAGTGGAAGAAATAGGTTTTGTTTAATTTTTCCACTTCTGAGCTTATTTTTCTTGTGTGTTGGTCCTTTTGACTTGACATGAGTTTTTGGCTTTCTATTTTATTGCCACTATAAATTTAGTTAGCTAATGCAGTCCCATGTCCATGTTTAGTCTAATTATGCGATTGCTGATTTACGAGACTAGCAGTTTAAATGTTCGTTGTTGGAGCTTACTGTTAATACACGTTATTAGCTGAAATAACCTTTCCTTTTTTAATAGTGATGACGATGATGACGACGACGAGGATGACACAGAAGCTCTGATGGCTGAGCTTGAACAAATAAGGAAGGAAAGAGCAGAGGAGAAGCTTCGACAGGTGTGATTCACGCTTGGAATTCTCGAGATATTCTTGCCTCGCCTGGCTTTGACAAATCAATGAAGTAGAAAATTTTTGTCACTTGTGCATTTTCTCTGGTTTCGTTGAGTTTACCATTTATGAGATATACAGTTTACTGTACCCCAATAAGTTAGTCTACCTAGTAGCTCTAAGCATATGTGTACGAAGAGTCCGGCATTTTAACCCTATAATGATAATGGTTTGTGGTTTCATTTTCTGTTGACTTAATTCATTCTATCTGCAGGAACGACAAGAACGGGAGGAAGAGCTTAAAGCCAAGGAAGCGGAGCTTCTAAGAGGAAACCCACTGCTTAATAATCCAACATCTTTTAATGTGAAAAGAAGGTTAGTTGTCATAAGACGCCATTTTCAAATCAGTTTATGAAGCAGCCATTGTCTTCT
>CM046374.1:31558629-31582307 GCA_025413025.1 Ficus hispida
TTTCTTTATTCATGGTCATGAATGATAATCTGTGTTTTAAGAATGTTTGTTGAAATACGTACAAAATTTTATGAATTAGGTTGCTTTTCCTTCCTTTAGTTCTTACAAAGTAACAAGCAAAACAAGCAAAAGTAAGAGGATGTTCATTGGGAAATGCTAAATGCACTCGTGGGTAGAGCAAGTGCAAAATCTGGGAAGTTAATTCATGGGGCCCATGTTGGGTCCCACGGCAATGAGCGGCCTAGAATTTGCATTTAACGTTCATAATGACATGACTCATTGTACAAATACACTTGGAGAAGAATAAATTTGGTTTCTTATATCCTTCACCATTGAAACTATATGCCTCTCTTAAATATGTAAATTGTCGATTCAAAAATTTTGATGCGTGTGTTTCACAAAATGATGCAACCCCTTTGCGTTCTTTCCCGCTGTTCCAATTTTCGAGCGGAAGATTGTATCTAGCATTCATGTTCAGTTGCCTGTTATGAAATTTTTAATGATTAAATAGTTTTACCTTGGATTATTAGGTCTCATTGTAGTTTATCATGCGGATAGTACTAAATCGATTTCAATGCGTTTGCTTGTCTCTCACAACGTGATTCTTGAGATGTCAGGTTTCCATTCTGGCATTATCTTAGGCTGATCATCGTGTGCTTGCTGGTTATACCCTCTTTTGATGGTGCTTTTTATGTCTACAAACAAGTTACAAGTTCATTGCTGTCGATGGATGCCCAAATCATCATAAACTGGTTCAACAAACCGAAGGAGGCCGCTGCAGAGACAGAGAAAATCCTTGCTAAGGTGGAGAAATATGTAAGGGAGAATGGGCTGAAGCGCTCGAGGAAATCATTGCGGACAAGGTAAATAGAGAAGTTGGTAGAGAAAATACCTGGCATCAAAGTCTTAAGTGACTTCGATACTTCAATTTAACTTCAGTTTTTTATGTTAATTTTTGTTCAAACGCTTTAGTAATGTGAATTCTCTTTCTCACTTTTCTTTTGCTGTAGTCTGGTAGCACAAAGGATCCTGATGTCAAAGAGATCAAAGCTGTTCCATCTATAGACAATGAAGTGGTGAATCAGGTAAGTTTTATGACGCCGGTTTCAATATATTCCATCAGTTAGCTGATGCTAGCTTGGTTTGACGGAAGTGGGCACATCGAATGATTCTCTAGTCTTCTATTTTGAAACGAAATCGTTTATTTGTGCATCATTTTAGAGAAATTAAGGAAAAATTAATCGACTTCTAGATGAATTTATCTGACCATGTTTCAATTACTTCAGCCAAACTCTAAAGAGCCTTATGTGGCACGGAAAGGTGTCAAAGCTGTGGAGGAAATAGGGAAGAATGAAGTGAAAGCAGCTATGCTGGTAAAGTTTGAACGTGTATTATTGGTTTATTTCCTTTTTTTTTTTTTTTTTGGTATGGAAAGTTTAGTAACTGGAAAATCTTTACGAACATTTTTTTCCTTATAATTGCAATTGAAATCAACCTTTCTGCTAAAAAAATTGACTTGTAGCTTGGATTAAGAGAAAAAAGACTTGGAATATAGTTGGAATTATATGACTCTGATACTTCAACTTAAGTTTTGTTTTGGATCTTGATTTTATCCGGACACTTAGTAATGTGAATTCTCTTTCTCACTTTTCTTTTGCTGTAGTCTGGTGGCACAAAGGATCCTGACGTCAACGAGATCAAAGCTGTTCCATCTATAGATGATGAAGTAGTGAATCAGGTAAGTTTTATGACGCCGGTTTCAATATATTCCACTAGTTAGCTGATGCTAACATGGTTTGACAGAAGTGGGCACATTGAATTGATTCTCTAGTCTTTCGTTTTGAAACGAAATCATTATTTGTGCATCATTTAGAGAAATTAAGGAAAAATTAATCGACTTCTAGATGAATTTATCTGACCATGTTTCAATTACTTCAGCCAAACTCTAAAGAGCCTTATGTGGCAAGGAAAGGTATCAAAGCTGTGGAGGACATAGAGAAGAATGAAGTGAAAGCGGCTATGCTGGTAAACTTTGAACGTGGTATTATCGGTTTATTTCCTTTTTTTTTTTTTGGTATGTAAAGTTTTAGTAACTGGAAAATCGTTACGAACATTTTTTCCTTATAATTGCAATTGAAATAAACTTTTCTGCTAAAAAAATTGACTTGTAGCTTGGATTAAGAGAAAAAAGACTTGGAATATAGTTGGAACTATATGACTCTGATACTTCGACTTAAGTTTTGTTTTGGATCTTGATTTTATTCGGACACTCAGTAATGTGAATTCTTTTTATCACTTTTCTTTTGCTTTAGTCTGGTGGCACAAAGGATCCTGATGTCAAAGAGATCAAAGCTGCTCCATCTTTAGACAATGAAGTGGTGAATCAGGTAAGTTTAATGATGCCGGTTTCAATATATTCTGACAGTTAGTCGCCATTAGCTTGGTTTGATGGAAGTTAACATGTCAAGGGGGTGGAACAATGTTAACTAGACAACCTTTTCTGCTTCACGAACTCCTAAATTATCTATTTATTTTCATTACTTACTATTACTTTTACTAACCAATTATACTCATGGCAAGTGGGAACATTGAATTTATTCTCCAGTCTTTCGTTTTGAAACGAAATTGTTTGTTTTTGCATGATTTTAGAGAAATTAAGGAAAAATTAATCAACTTCTAGATGAATTTATCTGACCATGTTTCAATTACTTCAGGCAACCTCTAACGGGCCTAATGTAGCAAGGAAAGATATCCAAGCTGTGGAGGAAACAGAGAATAATGAAGTGAAAGCAGCTATGCAGGTAATCTTTGAACGGTCTATAAGTTTATCTCTGTGTTTTTTTTTTTTGGGTAAGGAAGATTTCAGTAACTGGAAAAACAAAAAGAACGTTTTTTTCCTCGTAATTCTGATGAATATCAACCCTTTCTGCTATAAAAAATTAAAAAAAAAAAAACACTTGTAGCTTGGATTTGTTGAAAAAAGATGTGCAAAATAGTTGGAAACTACAGGTTTATACATACAAATTTTGGACCACATCTTGTCAATGTATATATAGTTGCTTCACTAGTCTTTATTATGTTTCATTAAAGAAAGTTGCAGGCTGTCCACTGTTTATTCTTGGTAACCAACCTCCGAAAATTGACTATTGTATGCTTTTCCGCGATTGTGACGGAGATGACTAAAACTAAAATTTTTGTTGTAAAATTCCTTTTGCAATGTATTTGCAGGTTAGCAGAGTAGAGCCTGAAGTCACTCGGACTAAGAACATAACTACTTTACCTTCTGAGACTAGAGAAAAATTTGATGGTGTTAAAACTGGAGAACTTCCTCAAACACCTGTTTCTAATATAGTCCAGAGAAATTGGGAATGCGCCATATGCAAAAAAACATTCAAAATCCAGGGGGTTTTCGATTCCCATCTTCAAGGTAAAAAACACAAGCGTGCGATAGACAAGGCAGTGAAAGCAAAGAACGAGACATTTAGTCCGAAGACATACGATCATTCAGCTGTGGAGGATCCAGGAAGGAGTTCAAACAACCAGACAGTTTTTCCCAAGGTTTTCTCGCACATCCCGAAGCAATTTGATCAGTCCATTTATTCGCCGGGAAACATTTCCAATGTATCAACCAGCGGATGGGAACCTAGTGTTATCTCGGGTGGGCAATCTGATCGGTCCACTTATTCTCCGGGAAACATTTTCAATGTATCAAGCAGCGGATGGGAACCTAGTGTTATTTCGGGTGGGCAATCTGATCGGTCCACTTATTCGTCGGGAAACATTTCCAATGTATCAAGCAGCGGATGGGAACCTAGTGTTATCTCGGGTGGGCAATCTGATGAGTCCACTTATTGGTTGGGAAACATGTTCAATGAATCAAGCAGCGGATGGGAACCTAGTGTTATCTCGGGTGGGCAATCTGATCAGTCCACTTATTCGCCGGGGAACATTTTCAATGTATCAAGCAGCAGATGGGAACCTAGTGCTATCTCGGGTGGGCAATCTGATCAGTCCACTTATTCGCCGGGGAACATTTTCAATGTATCAAGCAGCAGATGGGAACCTAGTGTTATCTCGGGTGGGCAATCTGATCAGTCCACTTATTCGCTGGGAAACATTTCCAATGTATCAAGCAGCAGATGGGAACCTAGCGTTATCTCGGGTGGGCAATCTGATCAGTCCACTTATTCGCTGGGAAACATTTCCAATGTATCAAGCAGCAGATGGGAACCTAGCGTTATCTCGGGTGGGCAATCTGATCAGTCCACTTGGCTGGGAAACATGTTCAATGAATCAAGCAGCAGATGGGAACCTAGTGTTATCTCGGGTGGGCAATCTGATCGATCCACTTGTTGGCCGGGAAACATTTCCAATGTTTCAAGCAGCGGATGGGAACCTAGTGTTATCTCGGGTGGGCAATCTGATCGGTCCACTTATCGGCCGGGAAACATTTCCAATGTTTCAAGCAGCGGATGGGAACCTAGTGTTATCTCGGGTGGGCAATCTGATCGGTCCACTTGTCGGCCGGGAAACATTTCCAATGTTTCAAGCAACGGATGGGAACCTAGTGTTATCTCGGGTGGGCAATCTGATCAGTCCACTTATTGGCCGGGAAACATGTTCAATGTATCAAGCAGCGGATGGGAACCTAGTGTTATGGCGGGTGAAAGGTTTCAAGGCAAGCCAAAGAACGTTGTTCCGGGACAAAAACCTATGAAACAAAAGAAAGCAACAGTCGGGCCGAATGATTCGTCTCTGTGGTGCGAGATTTGTAACGTAAGGTGTGATAAGGCAAACATGAAAGCTCATCGTGGAGGAAAAAAACACTTGAATAAGGTTCGATCGTTGGCTAAAAAGTAGGTACTGCAAGTATTTCAATTTGCTCTTTTTTAAAAAAAAACTACAATAAAAGTTGTAACTTGTTATATAAGTAAGTGAAGATTGGATGGTATACGTAGGCTTTCAAAAGGGCTGTTTGTATGCATGCTCGTGTTCGTGTTTGTGTTCGTGGTCTGTTCGTTTTTTCTGTTCTCGTGCATGAATGGTTATTTTAAGACAATGGCCTGGATGGAATACATAATTAAGATTGACCAGAGTTTTATTATTTTATTTTTTTACTATTATTCTTTTTCCTTTATTCGATACTAGTTTACAAACACATTCTATGCATGTGTGTGCTATGTATGCTTTTGTTTTTTGTTTTCTGGATATTGTAAAAAGGATTTTTAAGCATGAAAGTATTTGAGGGGAAAAAAAATCATTTTGATATAAATAAATTATAAAAATAAAAAGACCTTCATTAAGATATAGTTTTACAGAATTCAAAGAAAATAAAGAAATTATAATGAGAAAAATAGAAGGAAAAAGTAAGGATATACTTAAAAAAATTCAATTATTTAATGAAGGGTAAAGAGAAAGGAGAAAGTGTAAGGTTTTCGGAAAAAGAACAATTTTTTTTATAAAAATATATAAAATGATCAAAATAAATGGACAAAATGTTTGAATAACAAATAAACGAATCAGTTATATAAAAAGTTAACTAGAACATATGAGAAAGAAAATTGTATTTAAATTCATTAAAAAATTAGTGTTTAAATAAAGAACAATTGTCAAAGGAAATTTAATAGGACATATAGAAAAATTTTGACTGAGGAAAATATTTGAAGAAAATTATTTTATAATAAAAATATTTTGTTATAAAAATTTAAAATTAAAAGTATATAAGATTATTTTTTAAAAATGTAAAAATTAAAAAAATGTGCAAAAAAACAAGAAAAGGCAAAACCCACAAAATCAAGAAAAAAAAAACAACAACAACAAAAGTAGAAAAATGAAAAGATAAAAAAAAATGTGAAAAAAAAAAACAAGAAAAGGCAAACCCCACAAAATCAATTTTAAAAAAAAAAAAAAACAACAACAACAGCCAAAACACTCGTTTCAAATAGTAAGAAGTATTGACACTTCTTATATATTGTTAGAATTTTTTTTTTCTTTATTTTGATTTTTACGCTACTCTCTTCCATTTCATATCTTTCTTCTTCTTCTCTCTCCCTTCATGGCCCCACCAATACACTCCCCCCCCCCCACCCCCTTTTTTTCAATGCATCCTCTCTCTCTCACACACTATTGATAGGATATAGTTTTGAACCATGATAATTTTATCAAATTTAACAAACTTGCTATATATATATATATATATGAAATTTGAAGGTTAACAACTGTATTAGATATGCTTACAACTAAATATGATCAATTTACTAAAAAATAGTCAAATGAAACATTAAATGAGAAATATTCTCCAAGATAAATAAGCAAAACGTGTGAAAAAGGAAAATTAGTACCTCCTCAAAACACATCGTATAAAACTGAAACTGACGGATTGGTTTTTAAATTTGACAAAAACCGAATCGACTGATCTGTTTTCACCCATAATATTAAGAACGAGATAAACATTATATGCAAAATAATTCCTAGAAGAACTCTCCCTCGTTCCATAATAAAAACATTTAATTGGATGAAACTATAAGTAAGAATACTTGACATCCAAAATGTTAAAAGATAATTCTACATAGATAACACCACAATATAAGAAGATTCAAATAATATCTACATTATCGTTAGGAATATTGTAAATAAATTGTCACATCATTTGGAACAAAACATTTAGTAAATAACTTAGATCGCTACGCCATTTTTTTTGTCACCCTACTCAGTACTCATATGCATATGTAATTTATTATATATAATAATAATAATAATAATAATAATAGGTCATCTCCACAATATGCAATCTTACGCTGAGGCTACTGAGCATCAAGGGAGTCGCTAATGGCGCTGGATTTTCGGGCCAATTCCGAGAGGTTGGAGCCGACAGATCCCGCCCGGGAGAAGCTGGAGCCTCGGTGGTGCCGGCACCGGAACGAGCCAGCGTGAGTGGTGGGGGAGCAGAGGCAATTCCACCTTGTACTAGGGGATTTTGTCACGGCTGGTTGTGCTCTTGGGGACACAAGTAAATGTGTTTGTTTCTCCAACTCATTCAAGTTAATCTCCGGTATGTTTAGCTTGAAGTTCATGTTGCTTTCGTTCATCTTCTGGGGTGATCTTTGTTCCACTTTTTCATCCATAATTTCGCTTGTTCTGATAATTTTTTTGAATTGCACCAAAAGAACAACAATATGTGTAAATGACAAGTAAAAAAAAGTTATTCCTTTATTTCAATAAATCGAGTTCGGGACTTGGTGTAGGATAAATATCAGTTGTATTTTTTTTTTAATTTTTTAACTTATAATGAAAAAAGATATGGGGAAAAAAAGTCTAACATCTTATTTTAATAGAATAGACCATGAAATAATTTTAAGATCTTATAGCATTAAAATCAAATCAATGATTGAAACTGTTTTATTTAGCCTCAGCCCTCAAATAATGTTGTAAAATATATCGAAAAATAGAATAAAGGGAGATAATTCAAACATTCATGGAAAAAAATACATCTTATATTGACATGTTTACATGCTTAAATTCAGTACAAAAGAGAGAGATTATTGATGTAAAAATGAGTTAATATTCATTAAAAAAAAAAAAAACAAGCAGCAACAACATAAGTGACTCAAAATTACAACCTAGAAACAACATTTCCAATTTGTTACTCCGATGAAGAGAGAAATAATAGAGAAAGGCAAAAAAAAATAAAAAAAGTTAGGAAAAAATTAAGTTCTTGTGTACCTTGAATGACCGATGGGGATATAACTTTTTGCAGAGAATTTCTCAGGAAAATATGCACGGAAAATAATTATATCTCTTCATAGAAAGAGAGAGAGGTGAGAAAGTTAAGATCTTTGTGAAATTGGACTGTTTTTAGTTACCCTGTCAATAAGGAAAAAAGTCTGCGAGTTCTAACCGCTTTTGTTTTTACTGTTTCAAACTTGTGGTTACACCTAATTACTAATTTGTGGTCATTAGTTCTCCTCCTTTAACTTGAAAAACAGACTGTTATGACTGTAATTATTCTCTGTTAGAACCTTATTGGCATGATTTTTTTTTAAAAAAAATTATAGGTAGAAATGATATCTATAAATGATGATAAATTCAACCAACAAAAATTGAATCTTTGCGTATGGTGAATTTATTGATAGTTTGATATATATATATATATATATATATATTTGATTGTTCGTAAACAAGTTGACAAACCTCTTAATTTTGATAATTGAGACCGGAATGCTAATTGCCGTTTCTTAATTATCAATTTGTGTACATTTTCAAGACTGAAAATTTTAGAGTCTCAAATTCCAATATTCTAAAATTTAGATTCAAACTTATAAATAAGTTCATTGTGCATAAGTGCAAATAACCCTTTTTTAACAAATGAATTTAGACTGGTTTATGAGAACTTTTTAACTAATTAGAGCGATTATTCAGCAAATCCTAGATGGGATAACAATAAATAGTAAATAGTAATAGTCTATTCCCACGTCCAGTGGAAAAGCCTTTAATTTCTGAATCTGCCCAGTCAAAAATAAAAAATAAAAAAAAGTCTAAAACAGAAATAAAAGTAAAACATAACCAATTCCTTGACTCTTTCTTCTCCCTATTTGCTTTTTATTTTTTTATTTTTTTTTGGGAAGAACACAAACAAGATGAAAAAGAGGGTAAGCTGAAAACTAATACTGATTTATTAAAAAAAAAAAAAAAAAACTAGTATCTTTTTTGGCCTCAAAGGGATACAAATTAACAAACTCAAAACGTTCGCCATTACAGAGAAACAAGACACTTTCCAAAGAAAAATCAGTAGTACAACAGTAAAAATAACAACCATTTCACCCCTTTTCCTTGACCTTTATTGGGAAAGAAAAAAAGAAAAAGGAAAAGAAATGGTAATAATAATCTTCATGTCCACCACCTTTTCATTTCTGCCTCTTGTATATCTTGGCCAAGAAAGATTGCAGCACTGCCTGAACTGCTTTACTTGGATGAGCTTCAATTGATTTTATGAGCTTCTGGTAACTGTTGTTCTCATACTCCGCAAACACGCCCTACAAATCCCGAAACCAAAATTTCAAACAAAAGTTACAAACTTATGTAAGAAAAAAAATCGGAGAATTCAATGACCATAATTGGTACTTCAAAACTATGGACCATCAAATCTTCATCAAGGTCCGTAGAATCATCAACATGAATAGGTTTTTTAGTTTATCCCACTATGATCTAACGGTCGAAAGTTTAATTGTACTATGAGGGTACCGTATCCTACCACAGAATTCTTCAAGAAAGTAACTCTACAAACTTGGAAACTAACCTCAAGGTCAAGGACTTTGTATAACTCTTTCACTTTCTCAACACATGCTTCGTCTGCTTTCCCATAATTCTCCTGGCAAAACAAACGCACATTTTGCATAAGCATAGTGAAGATCACTCTCCAAGGCAACATACACACTGACAGGATGAATTTTCTGGCTCACTTTTAATAACTTCTTTTGTTCCTCGGTAGAAAGTTCGAGCGCTTTCACGACCAACCAAGAGCACTTGAAGTCTTCAATATCCGTACCAACCTATAATCCCAAAGGCCGTCACTGAGATCTGAAATATTAAAAACAGACTATTGCTTTACGGCTTGCCAAGAGAGCATAGCCCCATTACATACCTTGCCAATCACATCCGGATGACCAAAACAATCCAAATAGTCATCCTACACAACACATTGTCGAGTTGTTAAAAATTACAGTACAAAGTTCTGTGATAACATAGCAGATTAAGTTTGAAGTTATAACTTTCCTTCTATCTTCCTATGGTCTAGCAGAAACCAAAAGAAGACATGCAACTTTAATCACCTGTACTTGAAAGTAGGTTCCCATCTCGACAAGAATATTCTTTACATCTAAATGCTTCTCGAGATCTTCACCCGCCATCAGCAATGCACAGGCAACCTAGACATAAATAGCCATTACAAAGAATCATATATCAGAACAGGTTTACTCGATGAACATGGCAACAGATACAGGCCGACCTATCACAAACATATAGAGGGGTAGTTTAGAAATGTATGCAGAAAGCAAGGATTTATGCTCACCGGGAGGTAAAATGAGTAATAAGCGGTTTTGTACTGAACAATGCGGCGGTGACTGCATCACAACACAAGTTTTTTAGCAGGTTAAACACGGAGAGAGCGAAACCAATTTGATTCAAAATCTCGTACAGATGTCACGTCTTAAGTTCACTTACATTGGCAACGAGTACTTTGAGAGATCTTTCTCTCCTTCAAGTGTGGTAATTAGATCTATCATTTGTCCGGATGCTGTTTGGAATTCCACCTGGACATTGACAAATTCCAGCAATTAATCAAGAGAAAAGGGATTTGCTTGTCTTGCTCCACCATCTTCGAAAGAAAAGCATACCTCGTTAAACAAATCCAGAAGATCCACATAGTAAGTCTTGCCTTTGAAATGATTTTTGAGAATTCTCGAGATATGGTTGCGAAGCATAATGCCATCATTAACAGCAATCATGCCAACCTAGGATTTAACAGTTAATAGACTTATTTAGTGTATAGACAACAAGAGTCGCCAATGTGCTTTCACTATTAATATTCCGGAAAAAAAAAAAAAAAGTGTTATTACTCACACCTTTGGCACTCGGAACCAGCAAGGTTGGCCACGCCGTGTTACTGAGTTATCCATGATATCATCAAGAACCAGAAAATATGCTTGGAGCTGCAAAAATCAATGATTCAAAACACTGAAATTCCCACGAAATCTTGTTGGAAGCAATTAGCATAGCAAGTAAACATCCTAATTGATAAACAACTAATGACAGACATATGTAGAAAGAGAGAGACAGAGAAGGAGAGAAATTTGTAATTAGGGAGGAAAGAAGACGAAAAATAGAGAGGAGCTCTAATATTCAATTTCATTAATCAATGCCAAAATTAAAATTACAATCACTAGAACTATTAATAGACAACTATAAAAACAGTAATAAAGTTTCAACAATCCTAAATAATCCTAATGGATCAACATATTCAAAGATTCATAACTATCGACTTTTTTTTCCCCCGCATCGCAAACACTACCAAAAAAGTAACTGGTGTCTCAAGTAATTATAGTCTATACCCATTCAATGCACCACCCAAGAGAAGAAGCAAGGAAGATTTCCTCTTCACTTAGTTCCTTTCCTTCTTTAAGCAATTTGTAGCTATCAATAACAGATAGCCCTCGGTTAAGTTTTCCTGCAAAACAAAACAATCAACAATACTCCACAACCTGTGGAAAAAATAGTCCCTTCTCCAAATCCAGAAGCTCCAAGATGAATAGATATTATAAAAATATTAAAAAAAAAAAAAAAAAAAAAAAAACCTCCTGGCACATTGTAATCCAACATCTGCAGCAAATCAAAAAGACCTTATCAGAGCTCATGACATAACATCAATGTACTTGAAAATATTCGACACACCACAACTACTAGAAAGTGGACCCCATCTACGAGTTCTATTTTGCGGGAGCCACTTGGTGCCAATGCGCCCTAGCAATGCTCTATAGAACAACATGGAAGAAATCTATTCAAAAAAACATATTCTTGAGACATTGGGGAAAATGGAAATTGAATTGAATCAGATCTAAGGGTGTTCATATACTAACTATAGTTTCTGATCCTGTTTTACAAGCATATCAAAGGAAGAAATACTTGATCAACTCCAACAATAAAGTACCTAGATTTTAAGACACAATTACATACATACATACATATATATATGTATATATGCATGTATGTACGTACGTACATATACTAACATAGCTATAAAATTGAGTTTCATGTTTGACAAACACATTCCAATTCTAGTAACACCTACCAAAATCTCTAGATAAAAACCAATATTTTAAAGGAAAAACATTATTTTCAGATCAAATTAGATCTTGCTCAAATTTTTCTGTCAAAACCAGAACTTGGGAACTTATTAGGAAAAAAAATAAAAAATAAAAAATAAAAAATAAAAAATAAAAAATAAAAAATAGAATTTTCCAGCAACTAGAAAGCTAGTTTTAATCTTTAGCTTCATACCCAGATTCCAAAATGACATGAAAAATCCAACTCAAAAAGAAAATAAAAGAAAAACTGAAATTACCAATACGCGAAAACCATGCACATTACACTGATGAAATGAACAAGAAATCTAGAGAGAGAGAGAGAGAGAGAGAGAGAGAGAGATTGGGAAATACCCGCTCGACCCATTGGCGAGAGTCATCTGTGAACTCGAAAGCTGGGTCGTTGAGGAGCTCCGACTTCAGAATAGAGTAAACCTCCAGGAATTTAGCTCTGATCTCACTCATTTTCTCTCTCAAAACGAAAACCAGAAAAACCAAGAACAGAGTTAGGAGAGTGAAACAGAGAGAAAGAGAGGGAAAGAGATCTTGGGAGAGAAGAGAATCAGTCACGGAGTGAGAGACTGGCTATGCGTTGGTTTGTGCATCTGAAATAGAGAGAGGAGAGAGAAAGAAGAGAGAGGAGAGAGAAAGTGCGCGCACGTGAATAACGACGTCGTGTTGTGGTGTAATAATACAGACCTTGGAATTTCAGCCCAAATAGCCAGGGACATTTGTCCCCCCTGGTGGCTGATTCAACTTTCGGACTTGGTTTAGCACTTATTTACAATCATGCCATTTCCCACCCCAAAAAAAACCAAACTTCCTTTATTTTTTAAGTTAATTTCTCTCTAATTTAACTAACATCACTCTTTTGATCCTTAAAAAAAAAAAAAAAAAAGAAAACTCTTTTGAGATTTTAACTCAATTCCAACTAAATTGTACTTTTTTATCTAAGTTTTTATCTTTTTTAAAAAAATAAACAAAAATTATAACTAATTTTTAAAAAATCAACCAACTATAATTTAAAAATTTTATCTTCAATCAGTAAATCAAACGCAATTAAACACAGTTATTAACTATTTTATTTTTTTATGAATTGAATTCATCAAGTTTTTATCAAATTTATATCAAACATTTAGGGCGCCCCATTTGCGGGAGGTATTGGATATGTAGTTTTGGACACATTTTGAATTAGAGATAAGTTGAGCTTTGAAAATATGTGTTTGGTTAAAAAAAAGTGCTTGAAGTGGAAATGTGTAAAATCTCAAAACATATTAAGAAAAAATATATCAATTTGGATCTTGTTTTGTTTCTTTCGAAAGTGTATGAAATTTAAAAAAAAATATCTCATTTAAACTTAAAATAACAAAATTATGACTATAAACATTTAAAGATGTAAATAGTAAAAAGTATTTTGAGTTAAAAAAATAAAGTGTTAGATATGTGATTTGCAAACATCCCCAAACAAACCCTTAAAAATGCACAGAATCGATAGTCTGTTACTAATGTAAAACGAGGTGAAGTAATAAAGAATCTCCACCTTTTTCCTTTTTTTTATTCTCTCTTGTTTATTTATAGTTTATCTCTTTTTCCTCTTAATTACCAATTTGTTGGATGCTTTGTTTGATTAATGAATACGTGTGGTTAATATATTATTGGCATGTTAATTAAGAAAGAAGATTTATGTAATGTTTTTTTTTTTCACCGATATATTCTAAACTTATCGTATAATTTTAATTTACACTCTAAATTTTTAATTTTAGTAATTTGTATTCTAAATTTATAAATATATAACAATTTACTATTAAGGGGAGTTTGGTTCTCCATCTCCACTCAAATTAAACTGTACTTTTTCATCATGTTTTTTATCTTTTCTGAAAAATTTTTTTATCTTTTCTAAAAAAGTCAACAAAAATTACTATTCAAATTTAAAAATTTCAACTCAATTCAAACTCAACTTGTGCACCAAACAGGTCGTAAATTTGTAATTATGAAGCCCATTTGGGGTAATTTTGTAATTTGAAAGTCCTTTTGAGGTTGGTAAGTAAGGCAAAGTAAACAGAGATAAAAAGTATTTTAACTAAAGTGACCAATCAGAATAATTCCCACAAAAAAGAAAAAGCAAAACTGACCAATCAGAATTTGTCAAATTTTGGGGGCTCTCCATTTTCCTTTTCTTCCCATGTCAACACTCCTCGTTTCCACACCCATAAAAATTTAAAAAGAAAATTAAAAATAAAAAAATAAGTGGGTCAATTTAGTACTTCACAATCGTGAAAAGTCGTATCACAAACCTTGAACCTTAGATGTTATCATAAAATATCTTTAAATTTTAATTTATAACAATTTTTTTCTTTTAAAATTTAAAAAAATTTATGAATTTTCTCCATCAATGATAAAAAAAATATATCTAATATTTGTTAGAAATATCAGTTTGAGGTATTAAGTATGAAATTATGAAATGATAAATATTGGTAGCACTCCTTATCCTTATTAAATGTGAAATTATGAAATTATTTATAAGAGAGAAATATAAGAAAAACATGAGAATCAACCATAAATATTTACTTTTTAAACTTAAGTATAAGTGTTTCATATTTAATATCCATAACTCATATTTCAAACGCATATTATGTGTATTTTTTTAATCAAAAATTAATTAAACGGAAAAATTTATAATATTTTTTAAATTTTAGGTAGAAAAATGTTAAAATTAAAATTTAAAGAGTAGTTTATGACTAGACTTAAAATTCGAGATAAAAAAATATAATTTGTCCTAAAATAATCAAAGCTTTGGTCAACAATGGACGATGGGACACGTGGAGAAATCTGCTTGCACTAAACAGAAGCTTCAAATGGACCAAATGGAGTCTTCCTTTAGGGAGTATCATTAAACAAGAAATCTGATTGGTTGGTCCATTTTTATATTGCTTAGTCGTGGTTCTACGCAATTCTCGTTACCTTTGCTTTTATTTATTTATTTTTTTTTTTGCCTTTTTCATTATTGACTTGTTGTTACCTTACCCACCCCATTCACTAAGCACAAAATCAATTTTCGACATTCAAAAACACGTTTGAGAAAAATATTTAAAATATGTTAAATTTGGTTGGACATATATTATATGTCGTCATTACATACATGTAGCAGTCATACAATATTATAAGTTAAACCGTGTTAGAAACGTATCCCAAACTAAAATAGCTTTTATTTAGATTTTTATTTTTATCTTTTTGAAATTAAAGATAGTAAAATCTAAATTCTTTTTGATAAAGTTAAATTCATTATCGTTATATTATACTTTCAATCACTTTTAATTTAGAAATTTGAAGAGTTTGACAAAGGGAAAATTCAGAGAGAGAGATAAGTGCAATTACTATGCATTTTGTCAAAGAAGATAAGAACAACAAGCACATACAGGAAAAAAAATATTGGCTATAAATACAACTTAAATTTATGTGCTACTTATACAGAAAATCACATTATATAATAGTAAAAAATCAAAGTGTAAATGGAGTACATTTGTGTACTTTGCTACCCTTTAGGTAGTGAATAATCCTAAAATCACTCTCTTGCTATTTGTGTACTCAAAGAAGAAATGACTTTTAATATTGATATTTAAGTTTAACTCCAATTAAACTGTATTTTTTCATCTCAATTTTTATCTTTTTTCTGAAAAGTGAATAAAATTTATAACTAGTTATTGAAAATTCAACCAACTCCAACGTAAAAATTTCATTTCTAACTAACTTATCAAATTATAAAATTTTGGTCACTGGTGAGCTGATCCAATGTACAAGCAATAAACTCACTCAAGTAACCATTTTATATGTAAAAAAAATACAAATAAATCACACCAAATAAAATAGAAATAAAAAAAAAGGAAAAATGGAAACCCTTTTTCAAGGATGCTATCTTTGTAGTTCTTGTTTGCAAAGTGGACAACAAGATATGATTCTTAGCCATTGGTCAACACACTTGAGGTGGAACAAATGGGAACATGGTAATTGCCTAACTTCTTCCTTTTCTTTGTACTTGGCTAGGCAAATGCAACATTCCTGTCAATGACAATTAAACATAAGAAAAAAAGTATATTGAGCTCTAGAAATTAGGTTGTTATTTTAATATCTACATATATTAGTTGTATGTGCCTGCTTTTAATTTGTTACATATACATATATATTACTTTTTAAGTTTTTTTAGAAAGAATATAGATATTAAAAATTTAAAAGAAAAAAGCAAATCAAAATTTTTTCTATATGATATTATATACATAAAAGTAAATAGACCATATAAAAAGAAAAAAAAAACTATTGGATAGGAAAAATCAAATATAAAACTAATTAGAATGTTCTACATAAGAAGGAAAAAGATGTTTAAACAGGAAGACAATTGAAAAAAATGGTGAGGACAAATCAAGTTAGGGATGCATATGAGAAGGAAAAAAATTTTAAGTAAGAGCACATTTGAAAAAAAAAAAAGAATATTAATAAGCACATTTGAAAAAATAATATTATATACATGTGTTAGGAAGGGAAAAAAAAAAAAGACAATGATAAACTAATCAAGGATATGCATGAGAAGAAAAAGGATATTTAGATAAAAATGTATGTGAGGTTAATTCGTTAAAAGAAAAAGGCATATACTTTGGCTTAACAACAAAAAAAAAAAAAAAGAAGCTATTTTGACATAATATTATTTTAGCCTATTACAATAAAAATTAAAAGTTGATACTTACTCTAAAATATATTTTTATAGGGATAAATTAGATTTATAAGTAAATCTATTGAACAAAATGATAGTTATGAAAATTAAAAAGGTAAGAATTAGAAAAAAAAAAAAAAAAAAAAGCAAATAAAACTTAGCAAAAGTTGAAGGGGAAAAAAAAAAACAACAACAATAAGTGCAAGAGAAGAAATCAATAACCAAAGAAAAAAAAAAAGGACATCTTTACATAAAGACAAAATAATTTAATCAAATTTTTGAATAATATCTTGCGAGAACTTTTTTCTTTTAACATAGTTATATATTAGTCAAAAAAGCACATTTATTTCACTCTATAAGATGTCAACTCAATATCTTTTATAAACTAAATCGGTGAGGTCTGCCTATATCTTTATGGGTCTCACGTCAATAGGGTTGGTTTTCGACAAAACCGAAAAGCATTTTTGATATATGTAACTATATATTATATATGAACGAATGAGTATGATTAATTCTGCAAAGCTTTTTATGATAGGGTATTGTTATTTTTTTTATCAATAGTGTATGTTTTTGAAAATTTAATCATAACAAAATCAAATCAAATAATAATAATAAAAGAAAATGATTCAAAACTAGCAGAACCTAATACGAATATAATGATTTAAAATATAATCCTATCAATAAGGTGTCTTTTTATATCCTAATATAAAATTCTAATTGTATGTTAAGTTATTTTACCTTATAAGTTTTTTTTTTTTAAAAAAAAAATCTATTGCATATATTATTTTAAAGAGGAAATGTTCACCATCAAAGACCAACTAATTAATAAAGCAGTGAAAATCTCTACAATATCTTTTAAAAAATTTGCAACCAAATCCCTACACGTGTAGAGCACATGCCTTCCACCGGTGACAAAAACAAAAACAAAGAACATCTGAATAATGTTATTTCAATTCTGCCAAAATGAAATATATTCTAAACATATAAAAATAGTTTCTTATTAATTTGGACAAGATATAATTATCTAAATTCCATATTTTTTTATATTTCTTCATTCTGAGAGAAAGTATTTCAATTTTTATAAAGATTTGGGGGTGTGACTTACTGGATCTTCGACAGAAGTGTCTGATTTGCAATCTGTATTAATTCCAAGGTCCAATTTGCTGTCAATTGCTTTGTATTTCCAACTGGGCAGCTCAGAGATTTGGTCATCAGAGGCTCCTTTTTCAATGGACCCCATGTTCATGTTGTAACCTAGAAGGCTACTGATCAGTGGCACACAACAGCACAACAGGAGGAACAACAGGAAGGGGAAGGAGTAGCTGATGGCGTTCCACGCGAGCAGGGCGATGCAGAGGACGTGGAGCTTCGGGGCTCGGCGAAACGAGCTGAACCGCGAGTCGAACACCCAAACGTTTCCCATCACAAACCAGATTGCAAAGAAGAGCTCTAGTGATGCCCTGCACTTGTTCATCAAGTGTGTGCACCTACACATGTTACACATACCAAACTCAGACCACAACAAAATAATAATAGTAAAAATAAAAAAAATAAGGACAATTTTAGCTTCTTTTAATTTTTGTTTGAATTATTTCTATTTTCATATTGTTCTTTGATGAATTTTGATAATTAGAATACGGGTTAATAATCATGTACTCATTTTTGTCACAAGTTTTGTTCACAAATTTGCTCTCACAGAAAATTATTTTTTCTCTCTCTCTCTCTCTCTCTTTTTTTTAATTGAGATCATCTTTCTAATTTTGATATATCAAATATCATCTAACTAACAATATATGACATGTCATCGAATGAAATTATAAGCATTTTAAACTTTTTTTTTTCAATAATGTGATGTAATTTAATTGATTAAACATCACTAGAGACACCAAAAATTGAGAGGAGATTGATTTTTTTTGGCACTATTATTCACCAAATTATTTTTATTTTCTCAGTTTAGCCCTGTTTAATATTGTTTTGGGCTAATTAATACCTAAATCTATTTATCTTTAGCAGTTTTAATCCCTAATTAAATTATCTACGATCAAATTATGACCCAACAAAACTAATCACACGCACATCATGTGATAGTTTTAAATTAAAAATAGTCACCTAAAGTGTAACATGCTTTTTTCATTACCCTAAAAAATACCCTTTGAAATTGAATAATTTCCTACCTTATGGGCCCCTAGGAAAGAGCCAAACTAGGCTTAATTTTCCGATTAGGGACCAAGGCTGCTAAAATAAAAATAAAGAAATAAATAAAATCCAAAACTTATTGGTCAAGGGGAAAGTACAATGAGGTCATAGATTAAAACTCAAGGTAAAAAAGAAAGTTCGAAACGTGAGTTTAAAACGTGATGTCAAATGAGAGGCTCAGAATAATTTCCGGTAGAATTTACGATGAAAGTAAAAAAACAAAAACAAAGTTACCTAGATTCTTCAATTGACCCCCTTTGTTGCTCCACATCAGAAAGGGTAAAAGCATCCCCTTGAGTAACATGAAGATACCTAAAACGCCCATAGAGAAGCAAAAGATTGAGAAAACACCCAATAACATAACCAACTATCCACATCCTCATGGGCCAAACTGGCCTCTCCCTCTTGGAGATGGCCAGAGTAGTAGTTGAGATGCTAATCTGAACAAGCAAAGCAATGAGCTCCAGCATCATCCAAGTGCTCGAGTTGAAAGGGTTCGTCCCGAGATCCGACCTCGACCCGTTTTGGTAGTGGAACACTCTCCTCAAGAAGGTGAACCACCTTGCTCTAGACACCCTCATGGCCAACCTTATCAACAACGAAGGCAGGGCACGGGGTGGCCTATTTCGGGCACTCGTCGTGGTTGGGACGGTGATTCGATCCCCGATAGCACCCGAGCTCGATGAGAAAGAAATAGTGTTTGTGGAATTGCACAAGGAGTCTGCTGGACAGTAGTAACGGCTGTTCATGGTGTCAAGCTCCAAACTTTTTTGTGGACTAATTAGGAATTTGGTGTGGCCACTATTGCAAGACAATCATATTGCTGAACCCGGGTTTGTCCTGTTTTTTTGTGCATATCAGATTTGAGTTTCCAAAAAATAAGTTTGAACTAGAATTGCTAAAACGTATGTTTTTTCAAGCAAAAAAAGATATATATATATATATATATATATATATGTGTGTGTGTGTGTGTGTGATTTTACCATTGAGAAACTGAAGCTTGTCCAAATCAAAAAAAATCCGCCAGCTCTAACTTGAAGCAGAAAAGGTTTGAACTTTATTGGGTATGTACCAAAATCTTCTCTTTTGGACGAAAACTACTTCAAATTCCTGAAAATTCTCAACCAAAAAACATAGAAAATATGTACTAGAGGCCTAAAGCTCAACTGGGCACTAAAAATATGGACCTTTAACTTGAACACACAAATTAGAAAAGAATTTGAAAGTAAATTTATACGAGGACCAAGCAAAAGGAGAAGAGGAAAATAGGTGTGACGAAGGTGTCAAGAGGGTGAAGTTGGTCTCAGATGGTGACCAAGAATCAAACTGCAAAAAAAGGACTATTTTGCTTTCATTCCAAGGGAATCATAGGAGAGAGAAAGAGAGAGAGAGAGAGAGAGAGAGGAGAGAGAGAGTTTGGAGGGAAGCCAGGCAAACAGTTGGCCTAACTTCTTTCTGGTTTTTGTTTATCAAGGAAGCAAAGCTTAGAGAGAGAGAGAAAGAGAGAGACAGCAACTGCTTCTTCAACTGCAAATCTCTATCCAATACAAAATTAGCAACAAAGCAATTCTTTTTTTTTTTTTTTTTTTGTTTTCATGATAACAACATTTGTACTTTGTTTGTTTTCACCTTGGTCTGAATTTGGCAAGAAACCAAATTTTATTTGTATTTTTATTACCTATATTTTTATGAAAACTTATTGACGCTTTTGCCTCTTGGACTTATAATTGTAAAAATTGCTCTTTGAATCTTTCTGTTTTTTAAACAAATTATTTACTCATTTAGTACCTTATTGTAGAGCGCCCAAAATCTATAAGAACTCCAAAATTTACACTGAAACGCCTTCATGCACATGAGGTAAAAATTTACATTTTTGTTTTAAAACGAGCTTCTATAATATACAGAAAACATTTATATCTAAATTTCAACAAGCGTATTCGATTCATAAACGGTTTAATTTGAGAAAAGTTCGAGAGACAAAAATGCCTAATCTACTTTTATATTAACTGATTTGAATTCTAGCGGGTACAGTAGCCCATGTAAAGATTTTTATGGTGAGACGTCTGAGGTTGGCCACCTAATTCAACTAGCAGATTTGCATAAAAAAATAGTAACGGCCCTCTCTGGTTTTGTATTTTTGCAATTTTGACAACATAAATTCAAGATGTGGGGTAAGCCTGATGTTCTGTGTGGGACCCCTCCTTTTCTATCCATTGGAGGATTGCCAAGTTGGCTTATCCTTTTGCATGACCATGACGAATATTTTACACATAATTAGCATTATTTTGCAAAATACTTTAAGATCTTGAGGGTTATGTTACTAATTCCTTAATTAATTGGAATTTAATTTCGGATTAGTTAAGAAATAAGTGATCAAAATGAGAACGAGAAAAGGATAAGAGCCTTCAGTTTTATCTCTTAAAAGGAGGACAAAGAAAGCTTCACCAAAAAAAAATCATATTCATTGAAGCTAAAGAGTTTGGAGGCAAGTGCCACATGGGTGTCACAAGAAACGTGACAACCTTGGCCCCCCATTGAATTATTTTGTTGATTTGTATATTTTAATATATTGATATTGTTATTATAGCGGAATTTTCAAATTAATTTTCTCAAGTTGATATTGCTTCTCACCTTAAATAAACAATGATTTAGACATGGTTATTGTGGTCATCAAACTCAAAATTAAAATTTTGAAGTTCTAGATTTCTATTGATGTATTTGTGAAGAAAGCTCTTCAACCCTATTTATTGTTTATTAAATGAATATAGATATATTTTAGTTTTGACAAACAAAATTGTCTAATTAAGAAACATGACAATTTTGCACATTTAATATTCTAACTTGCTACGTGTAGGAAAATAATAATATTTTAATGAATAATTAAATGTGAAATTTGCAAAGAAACAAACATATATGTTAACTCTTATATTTCGTAATTGACTAGAATTTGACTGTCTTTTAATATCTTAGCCACAACCTTTAGCCTCAATGTACGTGTCAAACTTTTAAGATTCATGGTCTCTTTTAAGAGAAACGCAATCACGTTATGAAATGGACAGAATATAAAGTTATGGGAATTTTGGCAACCTCTTAATCACAATTAATTTGCAAGTAATTTGTATGAGAATATCAAAATATATACGTTTCTTTAATTATAATATAGAGAGAAGAAATAGGGAAAGCTTAGACTTTGGCTACACTCAAAATACACGCATTCTGTGCGGTTGAAGGTTCAACTTGGACGGTCATTATTGGCACCAAGAAGAAGAAAGTTTCTTGCTTGCATTTTATGTTTGGAAAAAAAAAAAAAAAAAAGGCAATATTTATTAGATTGCTTGGTTAGGCTGCCTAGCAAGTTAAATAAACCAAAAAAAAAAAAAAAAAGGAGAATACTATCGATTTTAAGAATCATAATTAACATAAAATGAACTTTATCAATAAGTATTATGTTAAAAAATTCACTTTTTATTATGTGTGACTATTCGAGACCAATAATACCTCCTAGTATCTATGATGGAGTGGCCTAATTACCCTCAAGTCCTCAAGGTTTTTAATCCATTTTTACCCTTAAAATTGTTTCTTCTAGTTTATACGAAAATTATAATTGTGTCCCGTTAATTAATTAAGTTATTACCCTCTTTGAGTAAATATATTCAACCCCATTTTGCTACATACAATATTTACTCTCACAACGATATGGAAAAAAAAAGTTGAATTTAAATGAAAAAAAGTTCGTTCAAATCCTATACCATATGTAACTATGTCCATATTAAAAAGAAAATTGTCAATAAATTTTGACAGTGTCCCCACTAAAAAAAAAAAAAAAAAAATTTGTCTAACTCCGTCATTGCCTAGCATTAGTCTAAATGAACATGGTTCTTCAAGGGTGCTACGTCACTCCAAATTAGAAGTAGTTCCATTGCAACGTGAAGTTTTGGATCATAATAGAAAAGTAAAACAAGATGAATATGCGTATAAATAAATTAGGTAAAGTTTTTAATCCAGTACATGTCTAGCAGTATATATAATATTTTGGTTAATAACATGTAGTTTCATATAATTAACGTGTAACATTTTCGATTAATATTTATAATTTGTAATAAAAGTTTATTTAAAATTAATATATTACATGGAAAGATTATTACATAGTTTAATATAAAGATCATCTTATAGTTAAGTAAGACTAGAAAAAAAAAAAAAAAAAAAAACTTTTGTCATATTGGTATGGCCATCAGACTGAAGACTAATGTTACATATAGATATATATATATATATATATATATTTATGAGTGTATATATATATAGATATATGCATGCAAATCGGTAAACAAATGAATCATGTTTGAGTGCATATAAATATTGAATGGCTATAAGCTTGGTGGAGGCAAAGAGAAAGAAGCCCACGTACGTATCTTTTGTTTTCTTCATTCACTTAATATAGTCACATAATGAGGCTATCTGTGGGACTCACATACATTGGACTAATCACATTTGTCTACAATTGATAGCAACATTTTTCCTATTTAATGCACCAACAAAATGACAAATATATATACTTTTTTCAATTTAAAGTTTAAAATATCGTCACAAAACTCTTTATTTTTTATTTATTTCTTTTTTGTGTTTCTAGGAATATATATATAAGATGAAAATCTTGTAGTCCAACTTTAATTAGTTAGCAATACACTAATCACTAAGAAAATGTATTAATCTAAGAGAAGTACTAAATTAAGAATAAAATATATCTTAATCAACTTCTAACCACAAGATAAGCATATTGCACTTTACCACCCCCACACCCCCCCCCCCCCCCCTTTTTTCAATTTTTAATACGTTTATTTAAAGGAAAAGAATAACCGTACTAGTATGTTTTTTTTAACTTCAATTAGTATGGTTCATTTGAATTAGTTCAATTTTCAGCAGGA
>CM046374.1:31582407-31623495 GCA_025413025.1 Ficus hispida
TATTTTACCTTATAAGTTTTTTTATTTTTTAAAATCTATTGCATATATTATTTTAAAGAGGAAAGTTCACCATCAAAGACCAACTAATAAGCAGTGAAAATCTCTACAATATCTTTTAAAAAATTTGCAACCAAATCCCTACACGTGTAGAGCACATGCCTTCCAGGTGACAAAAACAAAACAAAGAACATCTGAGTAGTGCCATTTCAATTCTCTCAAAATGGAATATATTCCAAACATATCATAATAGTTTCTTATTTGGACAAGATATAATTATCTAAATTTGATATTTTTTATATTTCTTCATTCTGAGAGAAAGTATTTCAATTTTTATAAAGATTTGGGGTGTGACTTACTGGATCTTCGACAGAAGTGTCTGATTTGCAATCTGTATTAATTCCAAGGTCCAATTTGCTGTCAATTGCTTTGTATTTCCAACTGGGCAGCTCAGAGATTTGGTCATCAGAGGCTCCTTTGTCAATGGACCCCATGTTCATGTTGTAACCTAGAAGGCTACTGATCAGTGGCACACAACAGCACAATAGGAGGAACAACAGGAAGGGGAAGGAGTAGCTGATGGCGTTCCACGCGAGCAGGGCGATGCAGAGGACGTGGAGCTTCGGGGCTCGGCGAAACGAGCTGAACCGCGAGTCGAACACCCAAACGTTTCCCATCACAAACCAGATTGCAAAGAAGAGCTCTAGTGATGCCTGCACTTGTTCATTAAGTGTGTGCACCTACACATGTTACACATACCAAACTCAGACCACAACAAATAATAATAGTAAAAATAAAAAAAATAAGGACAATTTTAGCTTCTTTTAATTTTTGTTTTGAATTATTTCTATTTTCATATTGTTCTTTGATGAATTTTGATAATTAGAATACGGGTTAATAATCATGTACTCATTTGTCACAAGTTTTGTTCACAAATTTGCTCTCACAGAAAATTATTTTTTCTCTCTCTCTCTCTCTCTCTTTTTAATTGAGATCATCTTTCTAATTTTGATATATCAAATATCATCTAACTAACAATATATGACATGTCATCGAATGAATTATAAGCATTTTAAACTTTTTTTTTTCAATAATATGATGTAATTTAATTGATTAACATCACTAAAGACACCAAAAATTGAGAGGAGATTGATTTTTTTTTTTTGGTACTATTATTCACCAAATTATTTTTATTTTCTCAGTTTAGCCCTGTTTAATATTGTTTTGGGCTAATTAATACCTAAATCTATTTATCTTTAGCAGTTTTAATCCCAAATTAAATTATCTACGATCAAATTATGACCCAACAAACTAATCACACGCACATCATGTGATAGTTTTAAATTAAAAATAGTCACCTAAAGTGTAACATGCTTTTTTCATTACCCTAAAAAACACCTTTGAAGTTGAATAATTTCCTACCTTATGGGCCCCTAGGAAAGAGCCAAACTAGGCTTAATTTTCCGATTAGGGACAAAGCTGCTAAAATAAAAATAAAGAAATAAATAAAATCCAAAACTTATTGGTCAAGGGAAAGTACAAAGAAATGAGGTCATAGATTAAAACTTAAGGTAAAAAAGAAAGTTCGAAATGTGAGTTTAAAACGTAATGCTAAATGAGAGACTCAGAATAATTTCCGATAGAATTTACAATGAAAGTAAAAAAACAAAAACAAAGTTACCTAGATTCTTCAATTGACCCCCTTTGTTGCTCCATATCAGAAAGGGTAAAAGCATCACCTTGAGTAACATGAAGATACCTAAAACGCCCATAGAGAAGCAAAAGATTGAGAAAACACCCAATAACATAACCAACTATCCACATCCTCATGGGCCAAACTGGCCTCTCCCTCTTGGAGATGGCCAGAGTAGTAGTTGAGATGCTAATCTGAACAAGCAAAGCAATGAGCTCCAGCATCATCCAAGTGCTCGAGTTGAAAGGGTTCGTCCCGAGATCCGACCTCGACCCGTTTTGGTAGTGGAACACTCTCCTCAAGAAGGTGAACCACCTTGCTCTAGACACCCTCATGGCCAACCTTATCAACAACGAAGGCAGGGCACGGGGTGGCCTATTTCGGGCACTCGTCGTGGTTGGGACGGTGATTCGATCCCCGATAGCACCCGAGCTCGATGAGAAAGAAATAGTGTTTGTGGAATTGCACAAGGAGTCTGCTGGACAATAGTAACGGCTGTTCATGGTGTCAAGCTCCAAACTTTTTTTGTGGACTAATTAGGAATTTGGTGTGGCCACTATTGCAAGACAATCATATTGCTGAACCCGGGTTTGTCCTGTTTTTTTGTGCATATCAGATTTGAGTTTCCAAAAAATAAGTTTGAACTAGAATTGCTAAAACGTATGTTTTTTCAAGCAAAAAAAGATATATATATATATATATATATGTGTGTGTGTGTGTGTGATTTTACCATTGAGAAACTGAAGCTTGTCCAAATCAAAAAAAATCCGCCAGCTCTAACTTGAAGCAGAAAAGGTTTGAACTTTATTGGGTATGTACCAAAATCTTCTCTTTTGGACGAAAACTACTTCAAATTCCTGAAAATTCTCAACCAAAAAACATAGAAAATATGTACTAGAGGCCTAAAGCTCAACTGGGCACTAAAAATATGGACCTTTAACTTGAACACACAAATTAGAAAAGAATTTGAAAGTAAATTTATATGAGGACCAAGCAAAAGGAGAAGAGGAAAATAGGTGTGACGAAGGTGTCAAGAGGGTGAAGTTGGTCTCAGATGGTGACCAAGAATCAAACTGCAAAAAAAGGACTATTTTGCTTTCATTCCAAGGGAATCATAGGAGAGAGAAAGAGAGAGAGAGAGAGAGAGAGAGGAGAGAGAGAGTTTGGAGGGAAGCCAGGCAAACAGTTGGCCTAACTTCTTTCTGGTTTTTGTTTATCAAGGAAGCAAAGCTTAGAGAGAGAGAGAGAGAGAAGAGAGAAGAGAGAGAGACAGCAACTGCTTCTTCAACTGCAAATCTCTATCCAATACAAAATTAGCAACAAAGCAATTGTTTTTTTTTTTTTTTTTTCATGATAACAACATTTGTGCTTTGTTTGTTTTCACCTTGGTTTGAATTTGGCAAGAAACCAAATTTTATTTGTATTTTTATTACCTATATTTTTATGAAAATTATTGACGCTTTTGCCTCTTGGACTTATAATTGTAAAAATTGTTCTTTGAATCTTTTTTTTTTTTTTAACAAATTATTTACGATTTAGTAACTTATTGTAGAGCGCCCAAAATCTATACGAACGTCTAAAATTTACACTGAAACGCCTTCATGCACATGAGGTAAAAATTTACATTTTTGTTTTAAAACGAGCTTATATAATATACAGAAAACACTTATATCTAAATTTAACAAGCGTATTCGATTCATAAACGGTTTAATTTACGAAAAGTTCGGGGACAAAAACGCCTAATCTACTCTTATATTAACTGATTTGAATTCTAGCGGGTACAGTAGCCAATGTAAAGATTTTTATGGTGAGACATCTGAGGTTGGCCACCTAATTCAACTAGCAGATTTGCATAAAAAAATAGTAATGGCCATCTCTGGTTTTGTATTTTTGCAATTTTGACAACATAAATTCAAGATGTGGGGTAAGCCTGATGTTCTGTGGGACCCCTCCTTTTCTATCCATTGGAGGATTGCCAAGTTGGCTTATCCTTTTGCATGACCATGACGGATATTTTACATATAATTAGCATTATTTTGCAAAATACTTTAAGATCTTGAGGGTTATGTTACTAATTCCTTAATTAATTGGAATTTAATTTCGGATTAGTTAAGAAATAAGTGATCAAAATGAGAATGAGAAAAGGATAAGAGCCTTCAGTTTTATCTCTTAAAAGGAGGACAAAGAAAGCTTCACCAAAAAAATCATATTCATTGAAGCTAAAGAGTTTGGAGGCAAGTCCACATGGGTGTCACAAGAAATGTGACAACCTTGGCCCCCCATTGAATTATTTTGTTGATTTGTATATTTTAATATATTGATATTGTTATTATAGCGGAATTTTCAAATTAATTTTCTCATGTTGATATTGCTTCTCACCTTAAATAAACAATGATTTAGACATGGTTATTGTGGTCATCAAACTCAAAATTAAAATTTTGAAGTTCTAGATTTCTATTGATGTATTTGTGAAGAAAGCTCTTCAACCCTATTTATTGTTAATTAAATTAATATAGATATATTTTAATTTTGACAAACAAAATTGTCTAATTAAGAAACATGACATATTTTGCCCATTTAATATTCTAACTTGCTACGTGTAGGAAAATACTAATATTTTAATGAATAAAAATATGTGAAATATCCAAAGAAACAAACATATATGTTAGCTCTTATATTTCGTAATTGACTAGAATTTGACTGTCTTTTAATATCTTAGCCAATCTTTAGCCTCAATGTACGTGTCGAACTTTTAAGATTCATGGTCTCTTTTAAGAGAAACGCAATCACGTTATGAAATGGACAGAATATAAAGTTATGGGAATTTTGGCAACCTCTTAATCACAATTAATTTGCAAGTAATTTGTATGAGAATATAAAAATATATACGTTTCTTTAATTATAAATATAGAGAGAAGAAATAGGGAAAGCTTAGACTTTGGCTACACTCAAAATACACGCATTCTGTGCGGTTGAAGGTTCAACTTGGACGGTCATTATTGGCACCAAGAAGAAGAAAGTTTCTTGCTTGCATTTTATGTTTGGAAAAAAAAAAAAAAAAAACGGCAATATTTATTAGATTGCTTGGTTAGTCTGCCTAGCAAGTTAAATAAACCAAAAAAAAAAAAAAAAAAAAAAGAAAAAAAAGAAAAAAAGAGAATACTATCGATTTTAAGAATCATAATTAACATAAAATGAAGACCATTGGAGACCAATAATACCTCCTAGTATCTATGATGGAGCGGCCTAATTACCCTCAAGTCCTCAAGTTTTTAATCCATTTTTACCCTCAAAATTGTTTCTTCTAGTTTATATGAAAATTATAATTTTGTCCCCGTTAATAATTAAGTTATTACCCTCTTTGAGTAAATATATTCAACCCCTTTTGTTACATACAATATTTACTCTCACAACGATATGGAAAAAAAAAGTTGAATTTAAATTAAAAAAAGTTCGTTCAAACCCTATAACATATGTAACTATGTCCATATTAAAAAGAAAATTGTCAATAAATTTTTTGACAGTATCCCCACTAAAAATAAAAATAAAAAAAAATTGTCTAACTCCGTCATTGCCTAGCATTAGTCTAAATGAACATGGTTCTTCAAGGGTGCTACGTCACTCCAAATTAGAAGTAGTTCCATTGCAACGTGAAGTTTTGGATCATAATAGAAAAGTAAAACAAAATGAATATGCGTATAAATAAATTAGGTAAAGTTTTTAATCCAGTACATGTCTAGCAGTATATATAATAGTTTGGTTAATAACATGTGGTGTTCATATAATTAACGTGTAACATTTTCGATTAATATTTATAATTTGTAATAAAAGTTTATTTAAAATTAATATATTACATGGAAAGATTATTACATAGTTTAATATAAAGATCATCTTATAGTTAAGTAAGACTAGAAAAAAAAAATAAAACTTTAATATATATATATATATATATATATATATGCATGCAAATCGGTAAACAAATGAATCATGTTTGAGTGCATATAAAGATTGAATGGCTATAAGCTTGGTGGAGGCAAAGAGAAAGAAGCCCACGTACGTATCTTTTTGTTTTCTTCATTCACTTAATGATGGTCACATAATGAGGCTATCTGTGGGGACTCACATAGATTGGACTAATCACTATTTGTCCTACAATTGATAGCAACATTTTTCCTATTTTAATGCACCAACAAAATTACAAATATATACATATTTTTCAATTTAAAGTTTAAAAGTAGTCGTCACGAAACTCTTTATTTTTTGTATTTATTTTCTTTTTTGTGTTTCTAGGAATATATATAAAGATGGAAAATCTTGTAGTCCCAACTTTAATTAGTTAGCAATATACTAATCACTAAGAAAATGGTATTAATCTAAGAGAAGTACTAAATTAAGAAATAAAATATATCTTAATCAACTTCTAACCACAAGATAAGCATATCTTAATCACCCCCACCCCCCCCCCCCCCCCCCCTTTTTTCAATTTTTAATACGTTTATTTAAAGGAAAAGATATAACCGTACTAGTATGTTTTTTTTTAACTTCAATTAGTATGGTTCATTTGAATTAGTTCAATTTTCAGCAGGAAAATTAGGAGAAAGAGAAAACTACCTTACAAGCAAACCCAAATCCAATTATCTAACAAACCAATTAAATATGGAAGTACAACTATATTTTAATTTGTTCACTTTTTTAGTAAATATTATTGGAACCTTCCATTGAACTGGGTGGAAAATATTTGTTGTCGTTTACCCATGTAAGGAAATTCTACTTTTTCAAATAGACCCAAGTTTACTTCTATTCTCTCAATAAGAATAGCCCCCTATAATCATGTATACCGTACATTTGTTGGTTTTCCTCTTATTTTCTTCTTCTTCTTTTTTTTTTTTTTTTTTCTTTTTTTGTTAGGTAAGTTTTTCTATAATTTTCTGCGGTTGCCTAGACTGAATCAGTTGAGTAGGTTTAATTTGATTAAGAAACCTACAAAACAATAATTCAAGATTTTTTTTCCCATTATTGTGTAGATTATTAAATTTCATGGTTTCTATTATTGAGAAATATCATTATAGAGTGAGATTATAGAAAGTAGGTGGGATGTTTATTATGGTATTTTATTATAACTTCTTGGTTTTGCACCAAGTGAAATTGGATTTATATCAACCAAACATTTTGCAAGTTTTTTCGTTTTTGGTGTATGTAGATGAAATGATCTCATTTTAATTTTTGCCTTATTTATTGTAGTTTGAACTTTTGTCATTGTAGTTCTCCCATGTTGACTTGTTGTCGTTTGTCAATTCTTGACGTCGTTTAAAGCTTTATTGTCGCTTGAGTCTTTGAGTGTTGGTGGGGGTTTTTTGGTCTTCTAAATTTTTTTTCTTAATTTTTGTCTGCTGTCCTAGATTTTGCTACGTAATTTTTGTTGTCTTCTCTTTTTGTGTGTGACTCTGTGTGTGTGGTTTTCTTTTGCAGTTGTCGTTTGCCGATATGTTGTCGTTGATACTATTTATTGTCGTTTGTTTCTCTTTATTTTTTTGCTTTTTACGTTTTCCCGTCCACATGTTTTACCCTTTGTTAATGTGGTGTGTTTTTCCCCCCTTCTGTATTGTGGTTTTACAATTGTGTTTTCTAACTTCTTTCAATGATGTATTAAAATATAATTAGTTAGATACCATTTTAGACATCAAAATTGGATAGGAGATGTTATCCGTCGTTTTGTTAATCTTTTGCCGTTTGCTAGTAATTGTCGTATTTACTGCCCCTTTTACTATTTTTGTCGTTTGATGCATAAAGATCGTCTTTTATCGTATTTTCATTAACGGGTTCGGGTTTCGATCCTGACCCGAACCCCTTCCTATCTCTCCATCTGGAAAAAAAAAAAGAAAATCGCAGTTATATACATTATACATGCGGGTATTTTGACCCGAGTTGTCCCAAAAAAAAAAAAAAAAAAAAGAAAGGTCCCAAATCCCTAAAATCTCTCAGCGTCGTGTCCTCAAATTCCTGAGAACCCCAACCGACCTCGTCCTTCATCGCCGTCGTCTTCCGCCGCGAAGCCCTACCTCCTGATTCCGAATTTTTCATCTTTCCGGTAAGCAATTCCTTACAATTTTTGAACTGTTCCGCTCGTCAATTTGGCCCTTTTGATCCAATTCTTTTCATGATTTTGGTAACCTTTTTTTGCATCTCTTCTCTTTTATGTGTTTCTTGTGAATTAGAACTCGGTTTTCAGGTTTTTTTTGTATCGCAGATTGAATTCGCTGTTTTCTAACTCTTCCTATCAAGAATCCATTTTTTAAAAATTTGTTTTTCAAAAAAATTGTGGTGGCTTTTTTTTTTTGGGCTCTGTTTGTTTCTTTGTATTTTGGGTTTGTTCTAAATTTGAAGCATGGGTATTTAATTTTAATGGTACTGGATTTTGGAGCATTTGTAATTAGTGTTCTTAATGGTGGAATTGGTGATTATGGCATGTTTTTGTTGGACATATTTGTGTGCTAATCAAGCAAATACTTGAAGAAATGTTGTTCTTATTTTACAATGGCGGACCTAGAAATATATATATATATATATATATATATATATTTTCATGGGGCGTGAATTAAACCCAATATTGAACTAAAATATTGTTCGACTTCGAATAGTAGTGTAATTGAATTTTTGTTTACCAATGGTTTTAAGTTTGAAATTAGGTATATTTACAAATTAAATATTTGGACATGATTGAAACTTTAAAAAAGAATCTAATAACGTGGCTCCGCCACTGATTTTACGGATATAGTGATTGTGGGGTATAGAGTTTGTGGCAGGTTTTGAAGCATTTGACCCGTGTGTAACTCATACAAGTTAATCAACCTAATATTGGCCATTCTAATTTGTACGGATGTTGTGACTGTGGATTCATAGATTGCGGTGGGTTTTGAAGCATTTTTGTGGTGTTCCAGGTAATTAAGATAGGTAGTGAGCAAGCATGACAACTGCAGCTCGACCAACATGGGCTCCTGCTAAAGGTGGGAATGAACAAGGTGGCACTCGGATTTTTGGCCCTTCACAAAAGTACTCGTCGAGGGATCTTGCATCTCATACAACTTTAAAATCCAGGTACAATATCGATTTTCCCTGATATATTTATCCAAAAATATGAGTATTTGTTTCAGCAGCTAGAATCTAGATGCTTCACATACCAACTCTTTGCTTAGAGTGTTGTGCGTATACTTTTGGTTAAGGATCAATCTTTATTAATATAACTAATATAACTTAAAATGATATAAAAATTTTAAATTAAGCCAGTTGTTATCTATATATCAATCTTCTTCTAAAAGAATAATCTGGGTGCTTCTCTTTTGATATAAAATTTTGAATTAAGCCAGTTGTTATCAACATATCAATCTTCTTCGAAAGGAATAATCTGGGTGCAACTCTTTTGTTATTTTTTGTGGCTCAATAATAATTTATTCTTTTACTCAACAACATGTCAATAGTCTTTGTTCTATGTTATCTGTGTTAGCATATGGAGTTCTCTCCCTCCCTCGCTCTCTCTCTCTCTCTCTCGCTCTCAGCCAATTTTAACTCTCGTATGTTATTGTGTTGTAAATGATAGGAAAGAAGGACAGGACACGCACGAAGAATTGCAGAAGAGGAACCTCCGCGAGGAGTTGGAAGAGCGTGAACGAAGGCACGTCTCATCTAAGGACAAGTCTTATGGTAAGTTATATCCAACTAGCCTTTCCGCTCGCAAAGTTTTAGTCTTCAGATTTTCTTTTGGTTGTGTCTTCTGCTTTGTTTACTGTAACTTTGGCTGATGCTGATTTTGTCCAGTACAGATGACAGAGATCGAAGGAAGGGAAGCCATCTACTGTTGGAAGGTGAATTATGGTTTCTATACTTGATCACTTAACCAAACTATAATGAATATCACCAATTCACTAAAGTACTTATTTCATTAGGGGCAAAGCGAGACACTGAGGACCGCATCATACCACGTAGTGTAGATGCTGATGACTCTGATGTGGAAGTCAAAAGTGATGATGAGAGGTAGCTACCCTTTACTGAATCAGAGTCGTTCGTTTACTTGCAATCAACCCTGTAGTGTGTACTTCATGCTTTGAATTAGTTGATGAGCAAGTAAGTGCAATATGCTTACTTGTTATTTATAGATCTATGTTTCAGGAAAGTTTACTCTGGAACTAGCTTATGCTGTTTTCAAATTCATGGTCCGTGAAATTTTGCTTCTTTTCTTGATTTGAGGATCAATTTAGGTGACATATTACTTCCTATGTATATCTGCATTTGTTTGCTACTTTATTTCATTCCAGTTTTTAATGTTTCTGTGTATGATAAAACTTAACATTTCTAAGCTAATTGAATGTTTTTAGTGGAAGAAATAGGTTTTGTTTAATTTTTCCACTTCTGAGCTTATTTTTCTTGTGTGTTGGTCCTTTTGACTTGACATGAGTTTTTGGCTTTCTATTTTATTGCCACTATAAATTTAGTTAGCTAATGCAGTCCCATGTCCATGTTTAGTCTAATTATGCGATTGCTGATTTACGAGACTAGCAGTTTAAATGTTCGTTGTTGGAGCTTACTGTTAATACACGTTATTAGCTGAAATAACCTTTCCTTTTTTAATAGTGATGACGATGATGACGACGACGAGGATGACACAGAAGCTCTGATGGCTGAGCTTGAACAAATAAGGAAGGAAAGAGCAGAGGAGAAGCTTCGACAGGTGTGATTCACGCTTGGAATTCTCGAGATATTCTTGCCTCGCCTGGCTTTGACAAATCAATGAAGTAGAAAATTTTTGTCACTTGTGCATTTTCTCTGGTTTCGTTGAGTTTACCATTTATGAGATATACAGTTTACTGTACCCCCAATAAGTTAGTCTACCTAGTAGCTCTAAGCATATGTGTACGAAGAGTCCGGCATTTTAACCCTATAATGATAATGGTTTGTGGTTTCATTTTCTGTTGACTTAATTCATTCTATCTGCAGGAACGACAAGAACGGGAGGAAGAGCTTAAAGCCAAGGAAGCGGAGCTTCTAAGAGGAAACCCACTGCTTAATAATCCAACATCTTTTAATGTGAAAAGAAGGTTAGTTGTCATAAGACGCCATTTTCAAATCAGTTTATGAAGCAGCCATTGTCTTCTCTCGTAATGCACTTTAGTATCTGTACTAATTCCGCCATTTTGCCTTTCTGGGTACTCTTGTTTTGGCACAGATGGGACGATGATGTGGTGTTCAAAAACCAGGCTCGTGGCGAGACCAAGACGCCGAAGCGCTTCATCAATGATACCATCAGGAATGATTTCCATAGGAAGTTCCTGCAGAAATACATGAAGTAATGATTCTCATTTTCCAAAACTGTTCTATGTAACCAAAATTAGAAACGGACCGTGTTGGACCTGAAATTTGGTTTTTCTGAGAACAAATCAGATTGTCAAAAGATCCAAGTGTTGAATGATATTCCCTGTATAAGATTGCAAACACACTCGTTTTTTAATTAATTGATGATGAAAGATTGCGTGCCTTTTTTTTTTAAACATGCTTTAATTCCAGCCAAAAAAAAAAAAAAAGAAAAAGAAAAAATTGTGCTTCTCTTGTCTCTTATACACGTCGATGTATATACTAGTTGGAAAATACATGAAGTGTGTATAAGATAGTCATACAAAGCAAAAAAAATAAAAAAAAAATGTAATTTTTTGTAAAATTATCACGTGATGGACATTGAATCTGCTGTGTTGTACCCATTAGAATGTAATAAGAGATAATATTATAGTATTTATAAAAGGGAGAAAATAAAAGGCATTAAAAGAAAAAGCAAAAAAAATAAAAATAAAAATAAAAGTTGAGGACACAAGGCAGAAGTGCAAGCTCAATGTTGCACGATTTATTCATGGGATGGGAAGAAAAGTAAAGGCCCTTATTCAGAAAGTTTAATCACGTAATTTAAAACTTTTTTGTTAGTATTTTCTCCTATAAAATTTTAAATTTTCTATTTAAATTTACTGTCATGACTGGCCAAAAGTAATTTAACTCTGCACACCCCATTGGTTCTGTCTATGTCTCTTACTTTGCTATTAAAGTAAAGAGGTGTAATTTGAAAAAAAAAAATAAAATTTGGGCACTTTTTTTCTTATTACTAATTGGAAAACGCACTTTGTGAATGTGAGATAGATAAATAAAGTAAAAAATTAGTAATTTTTTGTAAAATTATCACATGATGGGGATTGAATTTGCCGTGTGATACTCATTGAAGTGTAGTAAGAGATCAGAGTATAGTATATGAAAATAGAGAAAATAAAAAGGCATTAGAAGGAAAAAACAAAACAAAAAAACAGAAAAAAAAAGGGAACCAAAGTTGAGGATACGTGGAGGAATGAGTATGATTTGGTTTTTGAGATTTTTATATATGGAGAATATATAGAAAGATTAATATAGATTTCATTTATATGGATAGTTTTTGTAAAGTAACATTTAAATAGTGTAATGTAAAAAAATGAGTTTGTTAGGAATTTTTAAAGAGTAAAAATTCATATTTGGAGTTGAGTTAAGTTAATGTGAAATATTAAAATATGCAAATAATTTCACACCAATGCCAACTTCTTATTGAATGACCCCATTCTAGAGAGTGCTAATTTTCGTATAAACTTTTAGAAACGTGGCTGTTGATCATAGGATACTAAATGGATATTATATTAGAGTCCCCATAATAACCATTGAAATGGTTTGTCCAACACACACTATTGCCTTTTAATCTTCATTATTCTTTTAAATATATATATTTTTTACTATTTTTGTTTTTACATTTGTTTTTTCTTTTTCGTTTTTTTTTTTTCATTTCTCTCATTTCCTATATTGTTTTCATCGATCATGTATTTTTTTTTCGCATTTTATTTATTTGTATTTTGTTGATGCCAGAAATGGTTCCGGCAGCAACACCCAGTGTAGTCGGGTGGTCGGGTCAAGACCGGCCAGTCGCTCCGCCGTGAAGCACCTGCAAAATGAAGCACTTCGGGGTGACGGGGGACACCGGTGTGGTGTCTGCCATGGGCACTCCGATGCTTAAGTCAGTTGGGGAATTGATGAGCGAAGGGAGAGGCAGAGCTTTGGCAAGATAAGAAATGACCGTACCTGGATTTGTGGACTCTTCATTTATTTATAGGCGCCTCTCGCGGAGCCGGGTGCTCGGGGCAACCCGGCTGGGTTGGCTACCTAAGGCATCCGGCAGATGACTAGGTCTTAGGCTGACAGATGCCATTAGTCCAATCGACTGACGCCACTTGTCCCTGTCAGAGTAGGTGGCGGCAGGTGGCGATGTGACGTGTTGCAGGAGTAGGTGGAAGGCCGTACCACAACCTGGTCGGAAGTACCCGGGTCGCCTGGTCGGACCGACCCGGGTCGCCTGGTCGGACCGACCCGGGTCGCCTGGTCGGACCGACCCGGGTCGCCTGGTCGGACCGACCCGGGTCGCCTGGTCGGACCGACCCGGGTCGCCTGGTCGCCGTACCCGGGTCGCCTGGTCGGACCGACCCGGGTCGCCTGGTCGGACGTACCCGGGTCGCCTGGTCGGACCGACCCGGGTCGCCTGGTCGGTCGTACCCGGGTCGCCTGGTCGGACCGACCCGGGTCGCCTGGTCGGCCGTACCCGGGTCGCCTGGTCGGACCGACCCGGGTCGCCTGGTCGGCCGTACCCGGGTCGCCTGGTCGGACCGACCCGGGTCGCCTGGTCGGCCATACCCGGATCGCCTGGTCGGCCGTACCCGGGTCGCCTGGTCGGGCGTACCCGGGTCGCCTGGTCGGCCGTGCCCGGGTCGCCTGGTCGCCGTACCCGGGTCGCCTGGTCGGCCGCGCCCGGGTCGCCTCGTGGCCGTACTCGGCACCTGGTCGGCCATACCCGGATCGCCTGGTCGGCCGTACCCGGGTCGCCTGGTCGGGCGTACCCGGGTCGCCTGGTCGGCCGTGCCCGGGTCGCCTGGTCGCCGTACCCGGGTCGCCTGGTCGGCCGCGCCCGGGTCGCCTCGTGGCCGTACTCGGCACCTGGTCGCCGTGCTCGGCACCCGGTCGCCGTACTCGGGTCGCCTGGTCGGACGCACCGGGTGGTCCGACGCTTTCATGTTACCGGGGTAGTTGGAAGTGGTACTTTGCGGTCGGAGCAGATCACGGCATCAACATAAGCCCCCCAGCATCTTTGGACTGACCTGGCCAGGGATGCTCCGTGTACTCAAGATGCGCGTGATTGAGCTCCTCATCTAGTTGTTCGATGCTCAACATTTGTTCTTGCCATTGGGTTGTAGTCGGTTAATTGGGTATGGTCGGGTTCTCGGAGCCGTCTGTGCTTGGTTATAGGACCTTACTCCGTGGTCCGGGGACCAACGAAGTTAGGAGTCTGCTAAGGCAGATGTTGGGTCCTGGTCGGGCACGCCTGTTGGTAAGTGCCCGGTCGTGGGACCTGACTCCGTGGTCCGAGAACCGCGGGAGTTGATTGTCTGCAAGGGCAGATGTTGGGTCCTGGTCGGGCACGCCTGTTGGTAAGTGCCCGGTCGTGGGACCTGACTCCGTGGTCCGAGAACCGCCGGAGTCGGTTGTCTGCAAGGGCAGATGTTGGGTCCTGGTCGGGCACGCCTGTTGGTAAGTGCCCGGTCGTGGCACCTGACTCCGTGGTCCGAGAACCGCGGGAGTTGATTGTCTGCAAGGGCAGATGTTGGGTCCTGGTCGGGCACGCCTGTTGGTAAGTGCCCGGTCGTGGGACCTGACTCCGTGGTCCGAGAACCGCCGGAGTCGATTGTCTGCAAGGGCAGATGTTGGGTCCTGGTCGGGCACGCCTGTTGGTTAGTGCCCGGTCGTGGCACCTGACTCCGTGGTCCGAGAACCGCCGGAGTCGGTTGTCTGCAAGGGCAGATGTTGGGTCCTGGTCGGGCACGCCTGTTGGTAAGTGCCCGGTCGTGGCACCTGACTCCGTGGTCCGAGAACCGCCGGAGTCGATTGTCTGCAAGGGCAGATGTTGGGTCCTGGTCGGGCACGCCTGTTGGTAAGTGCCCGGTCGTGGGACCTGACTCCGTGGTCCGAGAACCGCCGGAGTCGGTTGTCTGCAAGGGCAGATGTTGGGTCCTGGTCGGGCACGCCTGTTGGTTAGTGCCCGGTCGTGGGACCTGACTCCGTGGTCCGAGAACCGCCGGAGTCGGTTGTCTGCAAGGGCAGATGTTGGGTCCTGGTCGGGCACGCCTGTTTGGTTAGTGCCCGGTCGTGGGACCTGACTCCGTGGTCCGAGAACCGCCGGAGTCGATTGTCTGCAAGGGCAGATGTTGGGTCCTGGTCGCGCACGCCTGTTGGTTAGTGCCCGGTCGTGGCACCTGACTCCGTGGTCCGAGAACCGCGGGAGTTGATTGTCTGCAAGGGCAGATGTTGGGTCCTGGTCGGGCACGCCTGTTGGTAAGTGCCCGGTCGTGGGACCTGACTCCGTGGTCCGAGAACCGCCGGAGTCGATTGTCTGCAAGGGCAGATGTTGGGTCCTGGTCGGGCACGCCTGTTGGTTAGTGCCCGGTCGTGGGACCTGACTCCGTGGTCGAGAACCGCCGGAGTCGATTGTCTGCAAGGGCAGATGTTGGGTCCTGGTCGGGCATGCCTGTTGGTTAGTGCCCGGTCGTGGGACCTGACTCCGTGGTCCGAGAACCGCGGGAGTTGATTGTCTGCAAGGGCAGATGTTGGGTCCTGGTCGGGCACGCCTGTTGGTTAGTGCCCGGTCGTGGGACCTGACTCCGTGGTCCGAGAACCGCCGGAGTCGGTTGTCTGCAAGGGCAGATGTTGGGTCCTGGTCGGGCACGCCTGTTGGTTAGTGCCCGGTCGTGGGACCTGACTCCGTGGTCCGAGAACCGCCGGAGTCGGTTGTCTGCAAGGGCAGATGTTGGGTCCTGGTCGGGCACGCCTGTTGGTTAGTGCCCGGTCGTGGGACCTGACTCCGTGGTCCGAGAACCGCCGGAGTCGATTGTCTGCAAGGGCAGATGTTGGGTCCTGGTCGGGCACGCCTGTTGGTAAGTGCCCGGTCGTGGGACCTGACTCCGTGGTCCGAGAACCGCCGGAGTCGGTTGTCTGCAAGGGCAGATGTTGGGTCCTGGTCGGGCACGCCTGTTGGTTAGTGCCCGGTCGTGGGACCTGACTCCGTGGTCCGAGAACCGCCGGAGTCGATTGTCTGCAAGGGCAGATGTTGGGTCCTGGTCGGGCACGCCTGTTGGTAAGTGCCCGGTCGTGGGACCTGACTCCGTGGTCCACATAGTTCCTGGGGGAAGTTCTACCCGGATTTGCATTGTTCTCGGAGAAGTTCTACCCGGATTTGCATTGTTCTCGGAGAAGTTCTACCCGGATCATGCATTGTTCTCGGCGAGGTTCTACCCGGATCATGCATTGTTCTCGGCGAGGTTCTACCCGGATCATGCACTGTTCTCGGCGAGGTTCTACCCGGATCATGCATTGTTCTCGGGGAAGTTCGAATGCGGAAATGTTGATTGCTGGAAAGGCGGGGGCCCTCCTTCTAGCGCCAAAATGTTGATGCCAGAAATAGTTCCGGCAGCAACACCCAGTGTAGTCGGGTGGTCGGGTCAAGACCGGCCAGTCGCTCCGCCGTGAAGCACCTGCAAAATGAAGCACTTCGGGGTGACGGGGGACACCGGTGTGGTGTCTGCCATGGGCACTCCGATGCTTAAGTCAGTTGGGGAATTGATGAGCGAAGGGAGAGGCAGAGCTTTGGCAAGATAAGAAATGACCGTACCTGGATTTGTGGACTCTTCATTTATTTATAGGCGCCTCTCGCGGAGCCGGGTGCTCGGGGCAACCCGGCTGGGTTGGCTACCTAAGGCATCCGGCAGATGACTAGGTCTTAGGCTGACAGATGCCATTAGTCCAATCGACTGACGCCACGTGTCCCTGTCAGAGTAGGTGGCGGCAGGTGGCGATGTGACGTGTTGCAGGAGTAGGTGGAAGGCCGTACCACAACCTGGTCGGAAGTACCCGGGTCGCCTGGTCGGACCGACCCGGGTCGCCTGGTCGGACCGACCCGGGTCGCCTGGTCGCCGTACCCGGGTCGCCTGGTCGGACCGACCCGGGTCGCCTGGTCGGACGTACCCGGGTCGCCTGGTCGGACCGACCCGGGTCGCCTGGTCGGTCGTACCCGGGTCGCCTGGTTGGACCGACCCGGGTCGCCTGGTCGGCCGTACCCGGGTCGCCTGGTCGGACCGACCCGGGTCGCCTGGTCGGCCGTACCCGGGTCGCCTGGTCGGTCGTACCCGGGTCGCCTGGTCGGACTGACCCGGGTCGCCTGGTCGGACCGACCCGGGTCGCCTGGTCCGCCGTACTCGGCACCTGGTCGGCCATACCCGGATCGCTTGGTCGGCCGTACCCGGGTCGCCTGGTCGGGCGTACCCGGGTCGCCTGGTCGGCCGTGCCCGGGTCGCCTGGTCGCCGTACCCGGGTCGCCTGGTCGGCCGCGCCCGGGTCGCCTCGTGGCCGTACTCGGCACCTGGTCGGCCATACCCGGATCGCCTGGTCGGGCGTACCCGGGTCGCCTGGTCGGGCGTACCCGGGTCGCCTGGTCGGCCGTGCCCGGGTCGCCTGGTCGCCGTACCCGGGTCGCCTGGTCGGCCGCGCCCGGGTCGCCTCGTGGCCGTACTCGGCACCTGGTCGCCGTGCTCGGCACCCGGTCGCCGTACTCGGGTCGCCTGGTCGGACGCACCGGGTGGTCCGACGCTTTCATGTTACCGGGGTAGTTGGAAGTGGTACTTTGCGGTCGGAGCAGATCACGGCATCAACATATTTCTTTGCCGTTTTTTCATTTTTTCTTATAAAGTTTCTCTCTTTTTTATTTTTATTTTTATTTTTAATTTTTTTTAAGGGAAGAGATATTCTTGTTTTTAGCTCAACGTCGTTTCTCAATTCAAGCTGCCGTCTAATGTCATAATTGTCGTTTACAGCCGATATAATCTTCTTCCTTTTTTTTTTTTTTTTTTTTTGGCCTCATTTCAATGTTTTTGTGGAGAATTTTGCAGATTTTCTGTTTTTTCACAAAAAAAAAAAAAAAAAAAAAAATTCAATAATCTAACAAAGTCTTCTCAAAAAAAAAAAAAAAAAAAAAAAAAAGTGTTTCACAAGCTACTTGTTAATATTCATCAACATAAGTAATATAATCGTTTGATAAAAAGCATCCACAGGAAACGAAAGTAACATACCATCTCCACACTTTCACTCGTTGCATCGCACGGGCAAGAAGCCTACTTTCAAACACGACACAATTCTTCGATCAAGAAGCAGAACATAAGAAAAAGGACATAACCAATCCAACAAGTCTTTTCAAATACAACTTGGAATTCCACGAGATCCTTTTATTTTCATACACACACAACAGTAATTAAAATCCTTTGATACGAAAGCATCCTCACGAAACAGAGTAAATTAGTAGCACACAATCTCGACCCTCCAATGAAAATCCCCAGCCAAGCACAACCCTTCAACATCCTACATTCGAGAAAACCAACAATATGAAAGAGCAGGCCAGTCCATGTAGTACAGAGCCAGAAACATGACTTAATCTAACAACTCAAGAAGCGAAAAATGACAAACGCGTTTATAGCTTAGTGAAAATATAAGCGAAGAAAATTCAATCATGTTTATACAACCAGAATGAAATATTTAGCATCTTAAGTGTGAACTAGCTGAATCTAATAAGTATGCAATATTTTAAGACTATATTTATAATAGCAGATGGTTATGTATTACAATATCAAATTTGAGAATATACAAATTGTTCTAGTCTTAATATTATATTTGGAAAGACTAAGTGCACTACCATGTTGTTTCTCTCTAAATTAATTTCCTTCCAAATTGATTCGTGATATTAAGTTGGACTTTAAGAAGTATGAGATCGGAAAAATAACAGGAAAATATCACACAGGGGCATGGAATTATTATTTAAACTCTACACAAAAAAAAAAAAAAAAAAAAAACAGAGACAAGAACGAGTTATTAACTCACTAGGCACGCACCAATCAAGCTCGAGTCTGCCATTTGTAGTCACGGGGTCGTCCACTGAAACCACTTCCTTGACACAGATAATGGCAAGATCTCTATAATGATGTCATCAACACGTTCATAGTACTTTATCCTCCATATGCGGGAAAACATGAGTGGCGCAACAACAATCGCAAACCCAGTTAAGAGTCCGATTTCAGCACTTAACAGAGTCCAATCGATCTTCCTCCCAGAATTTGAATGGTTGTCTTCCTTTGGATCTGCCACTTTAGCAGAGCAGTTTTTTGTCAAAGGGAACCCACATAGTCCATCATTTCCAATGTAGGAATCGGCTGAGAATGTTTGAAGTTGACTGCCTGTTGGGATCATTCCAACCAGATGATTGAATGAGACGTTTAGAAATTCGAGGAATGTGAGGCTCTGGAGTTGTGTTGGAATTGCTCCAGTGAGGTTGTTCCACGAGAGGTCCAGGGACTCCAGCTTTAGCAAATTCCCTATGGAAGGAGGGATTTGACCTGTGAGAGAGTTATGAGACAAGTTGAGGGAGTAAAGTGCTTTGAGTTGACCCATTTCCGCTGGTATCGGTCCATGGAAGTTGTTTCTGGAGAGATCGATGTAAGTGAAGACAGTTAGGATCTTTGGCAGCTCCATCTCTCTCCCTTTGGAGATCACTATCACCTTAAACACATAATTTACGAGGAAAACATAAACGCCATCAATGATTGGAGCCTCCAAATAGGCATTAACTCCATCAGCCATCATTCCCTGCAACTTTGTTAGCCATCGTCTTGGTAGTTCTCCACTAAAATTATTGTGAGCGATGTCGAATATTTGAAGCACAGGCCAGCTTCCATTAGCATTTAGACACTCAATGTTACCATGCAACTTGTTGGATCGAAGAATGAGGACACGCAAGCTGGATATGTTCTTCACCAAGCAGGGGAATTCACCGATCACTTCATTGTGCCCAAGGTCCAAAACCTCCAAATAAAAGCAATTGGCTAGTGATTTTGGAATCTCCCCTTCAATGAAATTTCCATTGAGATCTAATGCCTTCAACGAACAACCACTTGGGAACGCATCAGGAATTGGGCCTTTGAAGTTGTTATTACCCAAATTCAGGATCTCACGTGAATCACTAGTTTCTAGTAAGCATGTAGGTATTCTTCCACTTAAATTATTATGAGACAAATCGAGAACTGTAATGTTGACATTACATATGCGTTCAGATACATCTCCTGTGAGACTATTGTTTGAGAGGGAAACGAAAAGAAACCACCCCGACATGTTGTGAATATAATCATGTGGAAAGGCAGTAAAATTATTGCTAGACAAATCTAGATAATAAGGAGTTCCTGGAACAAAAGGGATGTTTCCTTGAAGCTGGTTAGAGTGTAGGTCAAGGCAATCAAGAGTTTTAGGGAAAAAGAAAGGTTCTTGCATTCCCACAAGGAAATTATATGAAAGATTCAGATATCTAAGACTCCCGTTCCCGACTTCCCAAATCCATTTAGGTATCTCTCCTGAAATCTGATTATTAGAAAGATCCAAATATTGTAACCCTGATAGATTCTTTAAATCAGGAAATGATTTGAGGCTATTATATGAAAGATTAAAAAAATCAAGGTTGCTAGACCCTTGAAACATTTTGGGGTTTTCGGTGCCGTTGAACTTGTTGTAAGACAAATGTAGTACGGACAGATTAGCAAGTTTGAAGATGGATGCTGGAATTAGCCCTTCTAGATTGTTGTGACTCAAATCCAGGGTATACAATGATGAAGAGGATGTCGTTTTAAACTCAAGAATGGGGCCACTAAATTGGTTGTTGGACAACAAAATGCTTTCCAAATGTGGAAGTGAAAATAGAGACAAAGGTATTTCACCGGCTAGACCATTGTCAGAAAGATCTATCCTGGTGAGTTTCTTGGACAAATTAAAAGATGGGACTGAACCTGTAAAATTATTTCTTGATAGATCAACATGAACAAGTTGGACGAGGTTTGACATGGAACTTGGAAGTATGCCGTCAAATTGGCAATTGGAAAGGTCTAACAAAGACAAGTTCCAAAGGTTCTCAAGAGTTGTTGGCAGCCTCCCCGCAAACTTCGTGTCCGAGAGATATAATTCTTGAAGAGAATTATTTATTTGAAATTCTGGTAGAGTTCCCTGAAGAAATTCATTGTATGAGAGGTCAATAATCTGTAGTGATGGTACCTGGAAGATCTCCTTAGGAAATGTTCCTTGCAACCCGCAACCTGGAAGATTCAACAAAGTCAAATTTGAGAATTTCGCAAAAGATTGTGAAACTGGAAAAGACAAATTGGTACCTTGTAGATCAATCACTGTTAGAGATCGAAGATCCCCAAGCGACTCATCCAATGGGCCAGGAACATAGCAACCGGATAAACTCAAGACTCGAAGGTTAGGCAGTGCGGTTGACAATGCTCGACACCACCCGTTCCCAGGTGCTAAGATGTTTGAACCATCAAGGTGCAGTTCTTGAAGCTTTGAGAGTTTCTGAACGAGCATCGTCAAATTTGGTATCACAAGGTTCGTTTCATCTGACCGATTAGAAAGGGATAAATCAAGAGTGACCAAGCTTCTTAGACGGGATATGGCAAGTGGCACTTCCCCCCTAAAGCCTGCAAATGCTAGATTCAAAAGACTCAAATTTGTGAGATTACCAATCCTTGAGGGGATTGTAGAGTTGAAGTAGTTATAAGACAGATCAAGGCTCTTGAGATGTTGCAGATTGAAAAGAGTGCTTGAATTGTCAAGCCGACCATCGATGAACTCTCCACTCAAGTCGAGATGGGTGACACGGCCCTCTTCGCAGGTTACACCTATCCAGGAGCAGCAGTCAGAACTTTCGTTCCAAGTCACGAGCTTTGTCGAATATTCACTTCCGAAATCTAGGCTGTTCCGCAATTGGAGCAACAAAGATTGCTGAGAGCCAAGACATTCGCGACAAACCACGAGTGTGCAAAGGCCGAGTAGGATTGAACAAATGAAGGGCAATGAAAGCGGTGGAATGTTGTCTCTCATTGTGGGATTTAAGCAGAGGGAGAAATCAAATTAGCAAATTGAAGTGCTAAAACCAGAAAACCCAAGCCATGTATATATATGCATGAGCACGTCAGTCAAAAGTCTTGACCTTATACACAGGTAGACCAAACATATCCATTTTGATCATTTCACTTGGAAAATGAAAATTTGGAGGAGATATGGATACTGAGGGCATTTATTGAGAGCCCTCTGTCTACTTTTATCACCTTCCATCCACCAACTAGATTTTGAATAACAATTATTACTTGTTTCACTACTTTAGTATTCCAAAAATGTCCATATATACAATTAAGTTCTAATTTTTATCCTTTTTTTTCACCTGCCAATCCTCTATTTTTTAAACCATCCAATTTTTTTTTTTTTTTTTTAAATCAATTTGTTGCTTTTCTTCTTCTTCTTTGACAAATTGCTTATTTAGTCCCTATATTTTTAATTTTATACAACTTCGATCCCTAAATTTTTTTAATAGCCGGAATACTTTTAAATTATTAAAATATTATTGCATAATCATTTTCATTATTTTTTGGATGGAATTTATTAGTAAGTTGATCAAAATATTGATGCTAATGACATGTTGCATCTATAAATTAATGGCAAGTACTGCTGTAACAACGTCTTTAATTATTTATGACTATTCCAGCTGTGAAAAAAAGAACAAGAAATGCTCCAAAACAATTAAAATATTACTGTAATAGTCATTTCCGTTATTTTTTTTTATGAAATCCATAAGTAATTTGGTTAAAAAGTGCTGCTAACTAACGGATTCTGTTAAAAAATTAATGTAAATGACTATTATAACAATATTTTAATAGTTTAGGGGCGTTCTAGCTACAAAAAAAGTTCAAGGACTGAAGTTGTACATAGTTAAAAATTCATGATTCAACCTAGTAATTGACCCAATTTTTTAATTTTAATTGTTTTGAATCTTGTTTTTGATATATCATGTTTTACTTGAAATAAGGTTTAGCGAGACAAATAAAACCATAGTTTTATGCGTACTCTTTTATGAAGTAATGTTTCTATATCTATACTTATATATATATATATATATATATATATATGAAGTTATTGCTTGTTTACAGCAAAAAAACTGTTGTTTGTATATTTTTTCCTTCTGACAAGGCAACGATGGTTAGAGTAGACAGTATACTATAGTTCCTTGGTGATATATAAACAAATGAACAAACGTTGGATTTCTATGAAGAAGAAGAAGCATTATTCTTTTGAGGAAACAAAAGAATCGTTGAAGAAGAAGAAGAAGAAAAATTAACTTCAGGGAACAAAAGCGTCGTTAAACATGAATATCTTTTTTTTTTTTTTTTTTTTAAAAGAAAAGAGACGAAAAAGAGGGAAAAAAAATTGTGCTTTATTACTTTCCGAGAAAAGATAAAAATTAAAATTTAATTGTAGGAATATTTTTAGAATAATAAGAGGGCTATAATAAGTAATAATTGACATTTGATTAGAGGTGGTTTAAGAAAAGGGTGAATAGATAGAGGAATATCAGTAGAAGTCATGTGAATATTTTAAGTATACATATATATTTCTTTGTCCCTATATTCTCTGATCAATTTCCATTATCTATCTAATGGCGTGCAACTTTAGCAGACAATCTTATCTCCATCATCTCAATATTCCATTAAAAAGGAGAGGAAGAGTGAAAGAAAGTCAAATATAGGAGAAGCTAAATTCTAGCCACCCAATTATACATATGAAATATATTAAATCAATGCATTAATTTGATAACAAATACATAATAACCGAGGTGATGAAGTGGTAGACCTCCTTTTTTCTGCCTAAAGTCAACTGCGCCGAACGATTGGTCTCTCTCCGCAAGTCGTAGGATCCATTATTAATTTGTTAGATTTTCAAGCGTGTAAATTGGTTTAGCTATCATAAATAAAAGAAGACGAAGAAAAAACAGCAAAACAAAAAAAGAGAATTTTTTTTTTTAAATTTTTTTAGTTTTTAATATAAATTCATGTCATTTGTAGAACTACCCCTAAAAAAATACGTATTTTGATTATAGTCCCAACAAATAGTAACTTTACTTTTTTTAAAAAAATTTATAATAATTAGATTAGTATAAAGGGTCAAAAATTCAAACAAGCATCGGTCAAAGGGTAAAATAGTCCCTAAACTTGTTATTCAAATAGAAAATTTTAAAATAAAAAAGAAAAATCTTACAAACCTAGAAACTAAAATAAGAAAAACAACTAAAAGCAAATAGAGAAGAAATAAACAACCAAAAAGAAATCGTTGACAATTTCTCAATTTAATACCCTTTTCTCAAAAGTTTTAAGATGTAAGAGGACTTGGGCATGTTTGGTGAATGAGTTTAGTTTAAGATTTTTAAGTTTCAATAGTAATTTTTTAGGAAAGACAAAAAACTTTTTCAGAAAAGATAAAAACTTTATCAGAAAAAGGCAAAAACCATGATGAAAAAAAGTACAATTTAGTTTAAAATAAACCTGAAATCAAACAGGTAAAATTTAATTTTTCACGGACATGGGTTTCTACCGTACTCCTATATAAATAAACCGGCACTTTGCTTATGCGCTCGGTGATCAGAACCATTTACTGACTTAAAAATTGTATAGTTATTAACAAACACCTACCTATATCTTCCTTACTCCAAAGTAATCTTTCTTGTTTTACAAATCATTTGGCTATAAGCCAGTTAAAGTCCTCTCTCTTTATCGATGTGGAACTTGTCATGGTAACTATTAGTGTTTTTAGTATTCACACAAGTAAGAATGAGTTTTTGGTAAAATTCACTCATGAGTCTACTAAATTCTTCATTCTGAAAGTCCTTTGATCGATCTGTCTGATGAGTTATATGCACGATCTTTCATATCCAAATACATATATATACATATATATAAGTCATTTAGCTATAAGATAACATTCAGATATAGTGTACATCCAACGTGGTGTTGCGTCCAGATTTAGATATAAAAATTATAAATATTACTTTGCTTCTCAATGACTAGTACATTGTGGAGTTTGATTCAGTAACCAAATTGGTGCTAATAAGATTCGAAAAGGACATGTGGTAATTAGTATATCTTTTGATATTTTCTAATTTGTAGTCTTTTCCCACTTTCTTTATGTTCATTAACATACATAAATAAGCTTTCAGAGTACTTAAAAAAAATCTAATATTTGAGGGGAAATGTTAATTATTATAATTCATCAACACAAGACAGTCATATAATCCTTTGACAAAAGTGTCAACTGGAAACAAAGTATAGCATTGAGCCAGTAATATAATTTAAAGCGGGCACGTTCATGTAACAAAGCTACAAACACGACTCGATTCCACACAAATAATCATAGTCAAAATGTCTTTAAGAATAACCATGTTTTTATTAAAAGACTATTCCCATCAAGAAATAGTTTTTTGCCGTCTAAATAATTAGTGTTGTATTACATAATTTAGCAAATGAAGGACAATGAAAGTGGTGAATTATTTCTCATTAATGTTGGGAAATTTTCTGTATAATGAAATACTCATGCACACACACACATATATATATATATATATATATATATATATGCATGAGTATTTCATTAAAGGTCTAGCTATATGCGCATGATCGATAGTATCAAAAACATAGACCAAGTAAGTGGAAGACCAAAGATGATGGGGTAGTTCTATATTCAACAAAGGAGAGTTAGTGCAATTCTAGTTTGAACCTTAAAAGATACTCTATTTTGCTGTTTTTATTTCCTCATTATATATATATATATATATATATATATATTATATTACCACCAATTAACAAGTTTGACGATGCTCAATAATGCTTCTTAGAAGATAAAAACCAAATCCCCATTAGTAATTGTAGAAAGTTATATCCAAGATCAACAAGAACTTTGCAGGCGTATTTTGGACTGGAGGTTCAACACGCTTTCATCGATCATTCTTACTGTTTTTTTTTTTTTTACATTAATTTTGTTTCAATCGAAAATGAGGTTGTTGTGCATCTTAGATTGGATGATTTACTACAAAATTAGACATTGGGGATTCAAAATACCAAGCCTTCTTTGAATGCATCAATAGCAAAGGCTCTTACAAGTCTTATATTGTTCAAGCATTAAAAAAATGGCAACTTTTTGAGAATTTACATCTTCCAATATAGTTCTATTCTAATCAATAGTCTTCCAAAGAACATTTTATAATTATTCTTTTGATAATTGGTCTTCTTTCAAATGTAAGGGACATTAACGCATAAACTTTAACGACTTGGTAGTAAATGACTTTCCTACATATGTAGCATTCTTTCTTGTCGATCACCGGTCTAATCAAAATTTTTTTAACGTTTTTATAACGACTAGATGATTTCATTATAACTTCTTTTAGTTATGTTTGTCTTTTATACCAACAATTGTAAAACAATATTTGTTACAACTATAGTTTATTAAAATTTTACAACAACCAGACAAGTCCTGGTGACAATTCCTACAAATATATATTTCTCTGTCCCTATATTCTATCAATCTCCGTTAGTAAACAATCTCATCTCCAATATTATCCATCCTCTCAATCTCCATTATTCCATGAAAAAGGAGTGGAAGAGTGAGAGAAAGTTTTAGAAAAAAAAAAAAAAAGAGCTAATTAATTCTAGTCACCCACTTATACTTTTGAAATTTATTAAATCACCGCATTATCGGAAATAAAATAGATATTTCCACCACCTTTCTTGTTTTGAAAATTAACAAAAAATAATCATGGTGAAGTGGTAGACCTCCTTTTTTTTTATCTCCAGTCAACTACGCCGAATCATTCGTCCCTCACTGCTAGTCATAGGATCCATCATGTATTGAAGAAAAAAAATAATAATAAGAGGACAAAATAGCAGAACAAACCTTGAAATTAGTTGTCGTAATCAAATTCGTCCCCAAAAATATTTCCTAAACTTTCTTAATGTAAGCAAAAACTTAACTTTGCTTAATCAGATCAATGCCGTTTTGTACCTAAAGGGGGGAAAAACAAAGATTGATGTTGTTTTTTTTTTGGAATTAGATTGATGTTGTCTTGAGGTTATTGTTGTTTGAATTAAGCTATTGTCGTCTAAAAGTTGCTGTCTTTTTAATCTTCAATCTTTTTTTTTTTTTTTTTTGCTAAAATAATCTTTCATTCATTTTTTTTTTTTTTACTCTTTTCGTTTTTTATGTTCTTTGTGGTCTTTTATTTCTCTCCATTTCCTATATTTATCGTCAATCATGTTGATCTTCTTTTTTTCGCATTTTTTTTTATGGTTGTTTATGTTTATTTTTTTGGGCCATTCGTTGTCCTTTTTTTTTAAACTTTTTAGTAGTTTTTTTAGTTTGTGTCGTTTTCTTATATTACCTTTTTTCTTTTAACGGTAAGATATTGTTGTTTTAAGTTTTAATGTCGATTGTCAATTCATGCCGTCCTCTATATAATAATTGTCGTTCTCAAGCTACATCATCATTTTTGAGGTCATTTTAGTGCTACCATCTGAATATTTCTCCAATATATATGCCAATTTCAGTGCTATATTTGTGACAAAAAATGTAAAATATAGCATATTTGAGTCTTTGTATTCTTATGTAATGTTATGTATATGACATGGCCAAGTTTGTTCTTTTTTGTCATTGATTTGGAGGATGAAACTTTTGAGGAAATGTGGAGGAACCAGCACTCAAGCTGTATAGAGTATTCTTTATAATGAATTTTTTGGTGCGTGCAGTTTTTTAGGATTACATGATCCAACCTTCATTCTATGAGTTCATATTTTAAAACCACAGATTAGCTTCATTCTATGTATATGATAGACGTTTTTTGTCCGATAATTCAACACATTTTGATTGATCGATCATTGTTGTTGGTTTAATCAAACTGTTTTTACATCGTATATGAGGTTGTTATGCATCTTAGTTTGCATGATTTTCTACAAAAATGTCTATGGAGCACGTTTAAATAAATGAGACATTGGGGGATTAAAATTACCAATTAAGCCTTTGTTGAAAGCATCAAAAGCAAAGGCTCTTACAAGTCTTATATTTCTCATTAGAAACAAAATCTTCCGAAGCTGTCTTCTAGACTTCTAGTCGCTACTCTTTTTTATTTTTTTATTTTTTATTTTAATTATTCAGTTATGGTATACATTTCATAATTAGTCTTGTTTATGATATAAAGGAACGTTTACGTGTAAACTTTAACGACTTAATAGTACATGGGCCTACATTTATATGTGTGTGTATATATATATATATATATATGTCTGTCCTTATAATCTCCGATTCAATCTTCATCATTTATCTAATGGCGTCCAAGTATATACAATCTTATCTCCAAAATTATCCATTATAATCACATTAAAAAGTAGAAGAGGAAGAGTGAGAAAAGGTAAAACATTGGAGAAGCTAAAATTCTAGTCACCCACTTATATATTTAAAATATATCAAATCATAACCAGGGAATATATATATATATATATATATATATATATATATACACATAATAACCATGGTGAAGTGGTAGACCTCCGTTTTACATCCAGTCAACTACGCAGAATAATCGGTCCCTCATCACCAGCTTGGGATATATTTTCAAACGTGTAAATTGGTCTAGGTATTAAAAATTAAAGAAGAGGAAGAAAAGGCAGCAAAATTCCTGAATGAAAAAATTTAAAGATTATTGCATAACATGACAAAAAAAAAATAATAATACTAGATTAATATGATATAAAATTAAATAAAAATTAACTCTAATTTGTATCATGTTAATTAAGAATGAAAAATTTGTGTTATGATGGTCAATATATGAAGAAAAAAAAAATAGTTGTTTAAGTAATTTTCTCAATCAAAAAAAAGTAACATATATTTAGATTTGAACTAAATTATTATGAAATAATAAAATATTTAAATAATTTCATTCAGTACCACTATTTCTGGTTGATTGACCATTCTGGAGAAAGTGTTGCTTTTCGGGTATACTTTTAGGGATGTGGTTCTTGTTTATAATCCTATCAAATGGATACTATATTGAAATCTAATGATAAGTATGAAACCGTTCATCCAAGCACATTATTATCTTTTTAATCTTCATTCCTTTTATTTATTTATTTTTAAAATGTTCTTTATTTACTATGCAAATTATATTGGAATCTAATAATTATTGGAATGGCAGACCTCTGTTTTACCTCCAGTCAACTACGCCAAAAGTCATCGGATTCATCATTATTTACTTGTATTGTCAAACGTGTAAATTGGTCTAGATATAGAGAAAAAAAAAATTAAAAAGAGTAAAAAAGTAGCAGAACGAAAAAGTGCATTTTTTAAAAATATAAATTATATTCTAGTTAAATTTGTCCGATAAATAGTTCCTACATTTTTTAAAACAAATATTGACCCTTGTTAAATCAGATTAATGTCGTTGTGTAGCACAAAAAAGGGGGGGAATAGAATATTGATGTCGTTTTTGAGGTTATTGTTGTTTTAAGCTGTTGTCGTCTAGAAGATACTGTCCTTTTAATCTTTAATCGGCTTTTTTTTTATTGCCAAAACAATTATTATTTGTTAATTTTTTTAAAACTATTTTCATTTTAATATATATTCTTTCTGGTCTTTACCTTTCTCTCATTTCCTATATTGTTTTCGTCGATCATGTAGATTTTTCCTTTTTTGCATTTGTTTACTGTTGTTCATTATTTTAATTTTTGGCTTCTTTTTTTTTTTCCCCTCAATTTTATGGAAGATATTGTCGTTTTTAGCTTAATGTCGTTTCTCGATTCATGCTATCCTCTATATAATAGTTGTCGTTTCCAAACGACTCTTTTTTGTCATTGTTTTAATGTACTTTTTGTCGACTTCTCTTGTGTCCTCTAATCCTACCAACGTGAACGGTTCAGTATACATGACCATTGCATACATCTTGGAGTACTATACATGACCAAAATTTTTTTTTACTTATCCATACAAGTAGCTCTGAAAATATTGGCTTGTCCTCCATATTTCTTCTTAATGTGAAAAACTCAACAGAGAAAACCCTTGAATATATATGCTTCAAGAAATAGTAGTTTTCATGATCAACAGAATATAACAAGTTAATACACCATGGAAGGATCCTTTAGAGAGAGAGAGAGAGAGAGAGAGAGAGAGAGAGAGAGAGTAATTGATGCGACAAATTAATTAAATACATACAACATTTGCTGTAAGAACTGAAAAAGATGAAGATGAAGACGAAGAAGGTTAGGAATAACATGTCCTTAGATGTATTTGCCATTATTTCCTGAAAATATGCCGAGCGTTAAAATTATTGATGTTTATAGCATAAGTTGCATGCATATGTTAGTTTTTTGTTGGATGGTTTATTCTATTTCAATGTACTAGCATTTTTTTTTTTTGAAGAAAAAAATTTCTAGCAATTATAACTATATGCAAATCAAGGGACGCATACAACTATTTCTCTAATGTTTGAATCTGGGAAATATCTCTTCAAATATGAAAAGGGATGCCCGTTAATTTAATCCGTAATGAAGTATTTTGTTTTTATCCACAATAATTCAATTAAAAGATTGGGAACTTATATCTTATAGTATTTGATATTAGCAGATTTTTTGAATCAATAAAAAAATTAAATAAATGACGAGGAAAGTCAGTTCATCACCAAATAAAGAGAGGGAGGGAGGGAAAAAAAAATATTCTTGTTGGTCAGATTTTCCATTTAAGCATTCATTCCTGTAAAAGAGTTTGATATAACTAAATTAGCTTTGATGTTCTTTTTCCAAAGCTTCGAAAGGACATTTAGTCGATCTTTCGCTCTTTCCTAATACGTAGTCGTTTATGCTCATTTGCATAGATGAACTAGAGCTTTCGGAATCAGAATTGAGAATTACTTAAAAAATGATGAGGAGACTGTAACTTTGAGGTTAACGAAAATAGGCTAGCCTAAGTAGTTCGGGTTAATGTAACGAATTATCGTCGGAAGCTGAATATTAAAGAAAAGATTGCTCTTGTCCAAAAAAAAAAAAAAAGAAAGGAAAAAAATTCTCAAGAAGAAAGGAGTGTTTTCGCACGTGTATTAAAAATTGAAAAATATTAAGAGCATCAACTTTAATGAGTAAAGCTAGGAAGCACCTCTGGTGTCTTACATTATCTGAGATGACCCCCCTACATAGCTTGCCATTCAGTAAGAGATGGGATCCATTAAAAAAAAAACAAAACAAAACAACTTTGTGGTGAGAGCACCTGGTGTCCCATAGCTTTATTTAACTCTAATCCTAATTTTTGAGTACCAACTTATATGATATAAAAGCTGTCATTCTTTTATTGGTATGTAGTTAAAATATTGCCATATTAATTGATAGCTTCTAGTAATGAAAATATGATATATGAGTTGGTATATAAAAAAATTAAGATTATAGTTATTGTCCCTAATACAAGCCTTAAAAATTTGTATAGTAACAGAGTTATAGTGTATATATTAATATATATATATATATATATATATTTTAAATTATTATCTATAAGATCCTTAATATTTGACTTTTTCCATTCCTAGAAAGTGACGATAAGATTAGTGATACTTATAGCACGTATAAATTGTACGTCTTTTTTGTTTTTTATATAATTTTTTAACATGCTTTTAATATAAATATCTTTTTTGACTACGTATTTGCGTATTCAGCCATATTTTAACGAAGGGATTTAAACAAACAAACTATTGTCTATAGCATTAGATCTGGAAAGTTGTCTTTTCAAACGCAACAAGCGATGCCCAGCTTCTAACTTAACTGACAAGACATGCTTTGCATAAAAATATTCTTTGAGATTCGTCTTATGGAATGATTTTTCTTTTTAAGTAAATAGATAGATAAAGGAGGAAGGACAATCGATATGAAGAGAGATTTTCTGTTTAAATGGGAACTAGTAGGTTGAAGGCGGGTGGGGATGGATGGTTTCACTGGTTTGGCAGATGGGTAGGGATTTTTAAATACAATTTCAAAATTTTAATTTTAGCAAATTTAAAAATTCAAATTACAAAAATTAATTTTCTCAAAATAAAAAAGGGACCCAATTACATCTTCTTGATTAAAAACTTAATACAATATTTATCATTCACCAACTCTTTTTTGTTTAAAAATTTTAATCAGTTTTTTTTTTTTTTAGGAGATACATATACAAAAGATGACTTATGAACAATTTAATATCTCAATCAGTGGATTAGAAGATGCTAAAGAGTTACAGCCCGAAAAATGAAAATAAATTATACTAATTGTATGTATATATTTAATCTTAATTATAGAAAGAAAGAGAACTAAAAACAATGAAACCAAAAATAAAAATCAATACGTATAGCATCATGAATTGGTGGAGTTCGAAGAGACATTGTGAAAATAATAAAAAATCTTAACTCTAAATTTTCATTTATAGAGAGAAAGTGCTACCACTTTCATTTATAAGGGTGTAAGTAATCTGAAACTCATTAAGAAAATTAAAGTGTAAATTGTGGAGAAGATCCTATTTAAATATTAATTATTTTCCAAAAATGCTTGTGACAAATTTGAAAAAAAAATAAAGTATTTCAATGTGACAATTAGAAGAAAAGCATTTTTATTAGAGATGTATTTTAAAAATAATACTTTATATGACTACATCAAAATATGTTTAAGTAGCTAGGGACAAAACTGAAACAAATATATATTTTAAAGGATTGGTAAAAAGAAATAAGGATAACTTTTGAAAAAAAAAATTTAATAGGAAGCATTGACAGAAAAAAGTGAAGATTTATTTAACAAAGGGGTCGAGAAGCAAGTATGTGTTCGTCATAAAAATGGAGATAAAAAAACTGTTGTATTTTTGCAAAACAACCACAAACATACTAAAAATAAGATTTTAAAAATTGGATAAATGTGAGAAAATTATCTCTATAGAGTGATCACTTTTATTTATTTATTTATTTATTTTTGGATAGACCCATAGAGTGATTAGTTGATGAAAGTATTTAATTAGAACCACATATGAATTTACAACACTACATGATATGTTTAAAGAAACACATGAGTACGAAAAATTATTAAAAAACGTGAGTTGGAGAACACATACATTGCTTTGAGAGACATTTCAAAATACAAAATTTCCAAAATAATAATAATAATAATAATATAGACAATGGTAACAAAAAGTATTAAAAACAATTCACAGTAAATATATATGATAAATACATATGTATATATGGTAAATATATAGATATGTATATATATATATATATATATATTTAGTTGAAGTATAAGGTTTTTCATTGCGCAAGAGAAGACAAAATGAAAAAGTTGAAATGTAGGATATCAAAAAAAAAAGAAAAAGACATGTGGCCTTTTATATGCCATTGATTTCAACTACATGAAAAAAGAATAATTCCTAACCCTTGGATTTTTGGTTGAAGAACAAAAATGTTCTGCTTTATTCTATTTTCTATATATACTAGTCGGGAAATGCGCGAAGCGCGAATGAGATAATCAAACAAAGCAAAACAAATTTAAAAAATATATATAATTTTTTGTAAAACTCCGTCGTGCCTATTAGAGTGGAATAAGAGATAAGAATATAGTATATAAAAAGGAAGAAAATAAAATACATTAGAATGAAAAAGTAAATAAAATAAAATAAAGGCATTTGAAGGAAAAGCAAAATAAAACACAAAAAAAAAAAAAAAGAAAAAAAAAGAACCAAGGTTGAGGACAAATGGCAGAAGTGCAAACTCAATATTGCACAACTTATTAATGGGAAAAGTAAAAGCCCGTATTTATAAAGTTTAATCTCGTAATTTAAAACTTTTTTTCACACTATTTTCTTTTATAAAATTTTAAATTTTCCATTTAAATTTACTGTCATGACAGGCCAAAATTATTTTAGCTCTGCACACCCTACTAGATTCTCTCCATGTCTCTTACTTTGCTATTAAAGTAATATGGTGTAATTTAAAAACAAAAAAAAAAAAAAAAAAAAAAAATTGGGCACTTTTTTTCTTAGTACTAGTTGGAAAATGAACTTCGTGAATGTGAGAATGACAAACAAAGCAAAAAATTTTTTGCTTTGTTAAATTATCACTGATAGGGATTGGATCTATTGTGTGGCATTCATTGAAATGTAGTAAGAGATAAAAATAGAGTACATAAAAAGAGAGAAAATAAAAGGTATTAGAAGGTGAAAGCGAAAAAAAAGGGAGAAAAATTAAAAGGCATTAAAAAAAAAAAAAAGAACCAAAGTTAAGGATACGTGGCACAATGAGGATGATCTGGTTTTTAATTGAGACTTTAATATATGGAGACGATATGGAATGATTATTATAGATTTCATTTATAACCAATTTATAAGTTAGTTGTACTTATAGATGGTTCTTATCCAAATCTCATATTGTTCATACAAAAAAAAAAAAAAAAAAAAAAAAAATCCAAAATTGTCTTTTGGACTTCTAATCACTAGTCTTCTACATAACGACTTAGTAGTAAATTGTCTTCCTGACTTCTAATCAATAGTCTTCTACATAACGACTTAGTAGTAAATGATGATGGTGATTATTATTATTATTATTATTATATATATATATATATAGCATACTCTCTTATTTGATTGCTGAACTTATTAATTTTTTTACCTAATTTAAATAATTAGGTGATTTCATTATAAATTTTTTTCAATAATACTTGTATTTTACACCAACAGTTGTTAAACTATATTATGTTGCACAAAAATTTTATATAAAATTATAAATAAGTCAACTAATTATTATAAATAATTTACTATAAAGTTATAACTGCCAAGTCAGATAGAGACAATTCATATTAAAAATGAACCCCATTAAAAAGGAGAGGAAGATTGAGACAAAGTAAAAATAGAAAAAGCTAAATTCTAGTCACCCACTTATACATATATAATATATTAAATCACTGCATTATCGGAAATGAAACAGATATTTTCACCACCTTTATTTTGATAAGAAAATAACCATGGTGAAGTGGTAGACCTACTTTTTACCCCCAGTCAAATATAATTGGTCCACCATCATTAATCGGTTGTATTGTCAAACGTGTAAACAGGTCTTAGTATAAAAATTCAAAAATAAAAAGAGGAGAAAAATAGCAAAACAAAGAAGGGCATCTTTTTCATTTTGAATACAAATCCACTCTTTACAATTAGTATGCAGTCAAATTTGTCACACAAATAGTTCCTAAACTTTTTTTAAAACATCAATTTGTGTTTGTTTAACCGGACTAATATCGTTTTGTACCTGTAAAAGAGAGAGAGAGATTGATGTGGTTTTGAGGACATTATTGTTTCAAGTTGTCATATAGAAACTCTGAGTTTTTATTATAAATTATACTCAAATGTTTATTTAAACTTAATATTTGTATTCAAATATAAAATTTAAATTGTATATTCAAATTAAATGTATATCTGGATAGTTTTTCTAAAGTAACACTTAAATTGTGTAATGTAAAAAAGCTTGTTAGGAATTTTTAAAGAGTAAAAATTCATATTTGGAGTTGAGTTAAGTTATTGTGAAATATTAAAATATGCAGATAATTTCACACCAATTCCAACTTCTTATTGATTGATCCATTCTAGAGAGCTCATATTCGTGTAAACTTTTTGAAATGTGATTGTTGATCATAGCCCACCAAATGGATATTATATTAGAGTCCCATAATAACCATTGAAATGGTTGTCCAAAACACACTATTGCCTTTTAATCTTCATTTTAAATAATTTTATTTTCACTATTTTTGTTTTTTACATTTTTTTTTTCTTTTTCGTGTTTTTTTTTTTTTTTTTTTCATTTTCTCTCATTTCCTATGTTATTTTCATCGATCATGTAATTTTTTTTCGCATTTTATTTATTTGTATTTATTGGCAGTTTTTCTTTTTTTTTTTTGTGGTTTTTCAACTTTTTCATGTAGTTTTCTTATAAAGTTTTTTTTCTTATTTTTTTATTTTTTATTTTTTAAGGGAAGAGATATTCTTGTTTTTAGCTCATTGTCGTTTCTCAATTCAATTCGCCGTCTAATGCCATTATTGTCGTTTACACTCGATATCTTTTTCTTTTTCTTTTTTTGGCGCCTTTTCAATGTTCTTGTGGAGAATTTTGCAGATTTTCTGTTTTCGCACAAAAATAATTCAATAATCTAAGAAAGTCTTCTCAAATAAAAAAAAAATGGTGTTTCACAAGCTACTTGTTAATATTCATCAACATAAGTAATATAATCGTTTGATAAAAAGCATCCACATACAATCTTCACTCTTTCACCCGTTGCATCGCACGGGCAAGAAGCCTACTTTCAAACACGACACAATTCTTCGATCAAGAAGCAGAACATAAGAAAAAGGACATAACCAATCCAACAAGTGTTTTCAAATACAAATTGGAATTCCACGAGTTCCTTTTATTTTCATACACACACAACAGAAATTAAAATCCTTTGATACAAAAGCATCCTCACGAAACAGAGTAAAGTAGCACACAATCTCGACTCTCCAACGGAAATCCCCAGCCAAGCACAACCCTTCAACATCCTACATTCGAGAAAACCAACAATATGAAAGAGCAGGCCAGTCCATGTAGCACAGAGCTAGAAACATGACTTAAATCAACAACTCAAGAAGCGAAAAATGACAAACACGTTTATATCTTAGTGAAAATATAAGCGAAGAAAATTCAATCATGTTTATACAACCAAAATAAAATATTTAGCATCTTAATGTGAAGACTATATTTATAATAGCAGATGGTTATGTTTGGAGAGCCTAAAGAAGCTGAATAGTGGACAGAAATGAAAGAAATAAGATTTATTAATAGTCCTCAAGTGCACGACCATCTTGTTTCTCTCTAAATTAATTTCCTTCCAAATTGATTCGTGACTTCAAGTTGGACTTTAAGCAGTTTGAGATCGGAAAAATTACAGGAAAAATATCACACAGGGGAATGGAATTATTATTTAAACTCTTCAAAGAAATAAAAAATAAAACAAGAGATAGGGACAGAGATATTAACTCACCAGACACGCACCAATCAAGCTCGAGTCTGCCATTTGTAGTCACGGGGTCGTCCACTGAAACCACTTCCTCGACACAGATAATGGCAAGATCTCGATAATGATGTCATCGACACGTTCATAGTACTTTATCCTCCATATGCGGGAAAACATGAGTGGCGCAACAACAATCGCAAACCCAGTTAAGAGTCCGATTTCAACACTTAACAGAGTCCAATCGATCTTCCTCCCAGAATTTGAATGGTTGTCTTCCTTTGGATCTGCCACTTTAGCTGAGCAGTTTTTTGTCAAAGGGAACCCTCATAGTCCATCATTTCCGATGTAGGAATCGGCTGAGAATGTTTGAAGTTGACTGCCTGTTGGGATCATTCCAACCAGATGATTGAATGAGACGTTTAGAAATTCGAGGAATGTGAGGCTCTGGAGTTGTGTTGGAATTGCTCCAGTGAGGTTGTTCCACGAGAGGTCCAGGGACTCCAGCTTTAGCAAATTCCCTATGGAAGGAGGGATTTGACCTGTGAGAGAGTTATGAGACAAGTTGAGGGAGTAAAGTGCTTTGAGTTGACCCATTTCCGCTGGTATCGGTCCATGGAAGTTGTTTCTGGAGAGATCGATGTAAGTGAAGACAGTTAGGATCTTTGGCAGCTCCATCTCTCTCCCTTTGGAGATCACTATCACCTTAAACACATAATTTACGAGGAAACATAAACGCCATCAATGATTGGAGCCTCCAAATAGGCATTAACTCCATCAGCCATCATTCCCTGCAACTTTGTTAGCCATCGTCTTGGTAGTTCTCCACTAAAATTATTGTGAGCGATGTCGAATATTTGAAGCACAGGCCAGCTTCCATTAGCATTTAGACACTCAATGTTACCATGCAACTTGTTGGATCGAAGAATGAGGACACGCAAGCTGGATATGTTCTTCACCAAGCAGGGGAATTCACCGATCACTTCATTGTGCCCAAGGTCCAAAACCTCCAAATAAAAGCAATTGGCTAGTGATTTTGGAATCTCCCCTTCAATGAAATTTCCATTGAGATCTAATGCCTTCAACGAACAACCACTTGGGAACGCATCAGGAATTGGGCCTTTGAAGTTGTTATTACCCAAATTCAGGATCTTACGTGAATCACTAGTTTCTAGTAAGCATGTAGGTATTCTTCCACTTAAATTATTATGAGACAAATCGAGAACTGTAATGTTGACATTACATATGCGTTCAGATACATTTCCTGTAAGACTATTGTTTGAGAGGGAAACGAAAAGAAACCACCCCGACATGTTGCGAATATAATCATGTGGAAAGGCAGTAAAATTATTGCTAGACAAATCTAGATAATAAGGAGTTCCTGGAATAAAAGGGATGTTTCCTTGAAGCTGGTTAGAGTGTAGGTCAAGGCAATCAAGGGTTTTAGGAAAAAAGAAAGGTTCTTGCATTCCCACAAGGAAATTATATGAAAGATTCAGATATCTAAGACTCCCGTTCCCGACTTCCCAAATCCATTTAGGTATCTCTCCTGAAATCTGATTATTAGAAAGATCCAAATATTGTAACCCTGATAGATTCTTTAAATCAGGAAACGATTTGAGGCTATTATATGAAAGATTAAGCAAATCAAGGTTGCTAGACCCTTGAAACATTTTGGGGATTTCGGTGCCATTGAACTTGTTGTAAGACAAATGTAGTACAGACAGATTAGCAAGTTTGAAGATGGATGCTGGAATTAGCCCTTCTAGATTGTTGTGACTCAAATCCAGGGTATACAATGATGAAGAGGATGTCGTTTTAAACTCAAGAATGGGGCCACTAAATTGGTTGTTGGACAACAAAATGCTTTCCAAATGTAGAAGTGAAAATAGAGACAAAGGAATTTCACCGGCTAGACCATTGTCAGAAAGATCTATCCTGGTGAGTTTCTTGGACAAATTAAAAGATGGGACTGAACCTGTAAAATTATTTCTTGATAGATCAACATGAACAAGCTGGACGAGGTTTGACATGGAACTTGGAAGTATGCCGTCAAATTGGCAATTGGAAAGGTCTAACAAAGACAAGTTCCAAAGGTTCTCAAGAGATGTTGGCAGCCTCCCCGCAAACTTTGTGTCCGAGAGATATAATTCTTGAAGAGAATTATTTATTTGAAATTCTGGTAGAGTTCCCTGAAGAAATTCATTGTATGAGAGGTCAATAATCTGTAGTGATGGTACCTGGAAGATCTCCTTAGGAAATGTTCCTTGCAACCCGCAACCTGGAAGATTCAACAAAGTCAAATTTGAGAATTTCGCAAAAGATTGTGAAACTGGAAAAGACAAATTGGTACCTTGTAGATCAATCACTGTTAGAGATCGAAGATCCCCAAGCGACTCATCCAATGGGCCAGGAACATAGCAACCGGATAAACTCAAGACTCGAAGGTTAGGCAGTGCGGTTGACAATGCTCGACACCACCCGTTCCCAGGTGCTAAGATGTTTGAACCATCAAGGTGCAGTTCTTGAAGCTTTGAGAGTTTCTGAACGAGCATCGTCAAATTTGGTATCACAAGGTTCGTTTCATCTGACCGATTAGAAAGGGATAAATCAAGAGTGACCAAGCTTCTTAGACGGGATATGGCAAGTGGCACTTCCCCCCTAAAGCCTGCAAATGCTAGATTCAAAAGACTCAAATTTGTGAGACTACCAATCCTTGAGGGGATTGTAGAGTTGAAGTAGTTATAAGACAGATCAAGGCTCTTGAGATGTTGCAGATTGAAAAGAGTGCTTGAATTGTCAAGCCGACCATCGATGAACTCTCCACTCAAGTCGAGATGGGTGACACGGCCCTCTTCGCAGGTTACACCTATCCAGGAGCAGCAGTCAGAACTTTCGTTCCAAGTCACGAGCTTTGTCGATATTCACTTCCGAAATCTAGGCTGTTCCGCAATTGGAGCAACAAAGATTGCTGAGAGCCAAGACATTCGCGAGAAACCACGAGTGTGCAAAGGCCGAGTAGGATTGAACAAATGAAGGGCAATGAAAGCGGTGGAATGTTGTCTCTCATTGTGGGATTTAAGCAGAGGGAGAAATCAAATTAGCAAATTGAAGTGCTAAACCAGAAAACCCAAGCCATGTATATATATGCATGAGCACGTCAGTCAAAAGTCTTGACCTATACACAGGTAGACCAAACATATCCATTTTGATCATTTCACTTGGAAAATGAAAATTTGGAGGAGATATGGATACTGAGGGCATTTATTGAGAGCCCTCTGTCTACTTATATCACCTTCCATCCACCAACTAGATTTTGAATACAATTATTACTTGTTTCACTACTTTAGTATTCCAAAAATGTCCATATATACAATTAAGTTCTAATTTTTATCCTTTTTTTTCACCTGCCAATCCTCTATTTTTTAAACCATCCATTTTTTTTTTTTAAATCAATTTGTTGCTTTTCTTCTTCTTCTTTGACAAATTGCTTATTTAGTCCCTATATTTTAATTTATACAACTTCGATCCCTAATTTTTTTAATAGCCGGAATACTTTTTAAATTATTAAAATATTATTGCATAATCATTTTCATTATTTTTGGATGGAATTTATTAGTAAGTTGATCAAAATATTGATGCTAATGACATGTTGCATCTAAAATTAATGGCAAGTACTGTTGTAACAACGTCTTTAATTATTTATGACTATTCCAGCTGTGAAAAAAAGAACAAGAAATGCTCCAAACAATTAAAATATTACTGTAATAGTCATTTCCGTTATTTTTTTTATGAAATCCATAAGTAATTTGGTTAAAAGTGCTGCTAACTAACGGATTCTGTTAAAAAATTAATGTAAATGACTATTAAAAATATTTTAATAGTTTAGGGGCGTTCTAGCTAAAAAAAAGTTCAAGACTGAAGTTGAACATAGTTAAAAATTCATGATTCAACCTAGTAATTGACCCAATTTTTTAATTTTAATTGTTTTGAATCTTGTTTTTGATATATCATGTTTTACTTGATATAAGGTTTAATGATACAAATAAAATTATATTTTTATACATACTCTTTGTGAAACATTATTCTTTTGAGGAAACAAAAGAATAGTTGAAGAGGAAGAAGAAAAATTAACTTCACGAAACAAAAGCGTCGTTAAACATGCATATCCTTTTTTTTTTTTTCCTTTAAAGAAAAGAAACGAAGAAGAGGCAAAAAAAAAAAAAAAAAATCGTGCTTTATTACTTTCCGAGAGAAGATAAAAATTAAATATTAATTGTAGGATATTTTTAGAAATAATATGAGGGATATAATAAGTAATAA